>CM067359.1:191837664-192189196 GCA_034401795.1 Chaetoderma sp. LZ-2023a
CGATGACACGTGTGTTACTATGGATAATAAAGAACGATACAACCTGGTTATCTTCAGCGGTATGCTCCATAGTCCTTAGTTAATCCTTTCACGAACACACAAACTATCACAAATTAAAGACTTAGATCTTTTGTTTCACAAAAAACCACTAAAATCCTTAATGCAAAAAGCATGTATTGCTCTTGTTGCTATGCAAACAAGAATGAGCTCTATAGTAAACGGGTACTCGGCAGTTGGGAACCGAGTACCCGGTTCCCAGGAGTCGGTAAAGCTTTCTAAGTCTATAATCCTAGAGCCGCTGTCAGGGCCAGCTGTATATCAGAAGTAACAGAATGGTGAGTATTTATCGAAGGAGAAGACACTTTTTTATAATTTACTGCTGGAATGACCGGCTCGATAACTGAGCTAATATAGTGATTCCAGCAGTCCAGTAGCAAATTTTCAAAAGTTGTCTTATCTTGGCCCGCAAATGGATATTGAAACTGTTGAAAAATATTGATCATTCATGAGTTAATACAAAGTAGAATGTTACGTAAATTGCTGGTCATCAGCTATCCCTTTTGCCAACTCTGATGTTCTCCCCAACCCAACCTACCCCACCTCGGGGATGGAGCCTAATGTAAACATCACCCTGTAATCGTCAATATTATGAATAACTTACATACTAAATTTGGTTAAATTCCACCAAGTTTGCCATTCTGTCCCACTTGACCATAACCCACCCCCTCGCCAAAGGGGAGAAGACTAATGTAAAGATTGTACATTATCACAAGGCGCAATCATATGGGTAACTAACATACATGTACCAAATTTGATTGGATTCTGCCTGCTTTGGCTTTATGCCCCTCCCCCACCTCGCACACCCTGCACATGGGGGGCTGAGACTAATGTAAATATTGTCTTGCAGTCCCTAATCATTTAATTTCAGAAGACATATCCAGATGGATGGGCAGAGGCGATGGAAATATCCCCTCAGTTATCAAAATGTGGAGGGCGGGGGGTGTGGAATAATAGCTCAAAGGATGACAAATGTGCTGAATAAATAGGCTAGAATGCACAGTCGATGGCATGCCATCGCAAATCCTCACACATTCCCCAATGTTGACATTCTGCTCCCACCCCACCCACACCTTGGGGATGGAGCATAATGTCAATATTGTCTCGCAATCCACAATCATAACTTATATAACAAATCTCATTGAATTCCACCAAACAGTATTGGAGGAGATAACTGGACAGATAGGTGGATGGAGGGATGAATGCAGGTGATTCAAAAAAGCATCCGCTTTTGTTTCTACGAGAATTCTTAATACTTATCAGATGTACTATTATGATAATGTCTATTATCTAGTCTAGCTCAAAATAAACAATTAAAACTCTGCACTCTCCTGGTCCTGCCCATACTGTGTCCGGGAATTACCATAGCCGCAGGTACCGAGTCAATTCCCAATCACAGACAGATTCGTCTTATATTTGTCTTAACAAACAGCGAAAGCAGCTCAGCCTAACCTCAGCGGGGTGGCTGAGGTAGGGCCATAGTACATCTGGTAAGTATTAAGAATTCTCGTAGAAACAAAAGCGGATGCTTTTTTGATTCTACTTCGAATAATACTTACCAGATGTACTATTATGATAAACTCCGGATTTCGACAGCCAGGAAATGCCGGTGGGAGGAGGTGAGGCTTGAACCAGCACTCATCTACCATCCAACAGAGAAGGTTGTGAAGAGACTAGAAACCCTGGCATATGCTTGGGTTCTGCCATCTGACTCATAGAGTGCTAAACTTCCATGGTCTAGACCGCGCTCCCCCCCTCTTTTGTCCGCACAAAATTCAGAGGGCTGTCAATGGGGATGCAACACCCACCAGACCCGTGTCAGCCCCAAGTCTCAGCTAGGGCAGTCCAGTAGAGTGCAAAGAAGCTACTACAACTTCTAATTTTGAAAAAAACATCAGTATATCGATTAGATTTTCAAATTGGAAAGAGTCTAATGTCTGTTTGAGAGGATAAGTATACTCTTGTACCAGACTATTTACCTAAGCAGTCTGGTATTTCGACTGTAAGTAAACATATTTATAGTCACTTAATTAATGTAAACACTCACCATTTTGAGTGCTTGATCTTTTCTTGATCATCACAGGAGCTCGGCCCAATCCACGGTCATACTCAGTCATGTGCATAGCGATTGTTCAGTGTAAGTGGAAGACTTTGTGATGTGTGCGAAGTAGTGGTCGGAAGTGGCTTAGTTTAGATTCGACAAATTGGCGACGGCTACCGGATTAAGTGCTCGCGAAGGTAGAAATCAGTGAAAGACGACTCGGCATGCCATTGTGCTACAGACATCACCTCCTCTAATGAGACACCCTTACAAAGGGCCGATGATGCTGCTAGTGCTCGGACCTGATGGGCATTCGCACGATCAATCTGCTTTCCTGTAACGATTTTGTACGACATATGAATAGCGTCAACTATCCAACGAGAAATAGTATCTTTCGAGGCGCGTAAATGAGGAGCTTTGAGACATAACCACAGAGATTTCGGGTCATCTCTCCACTCATCAGTACGTTTCTTATACATTTTCAGACATCTGACAGGACACCAAGCAGAAGAGTTTGGGTCATGTCTAGTTAAACTTGGCAAATTGATCGGCTGTCCTGGATATTTAAGTGACTGATTCTTTGCCAGGAAACAAAGACGTGGAAGTAGTCTTAAACCTTCACCCATGACGACAAAACTGTCTTGTTCGGCAGAAAGCGCATGTATTTCGCTTCTCCTTCTCGCCGACGCTGCTGCAACCAAGAAAACTGATTTAATAGTTAACAGTTTAATGTCAATAGATCTAATCAGTTCAAAGGGAGCATGCCCTAAAACCTGTAGAACAAGAGATAGATTCCATGCTGGGATAGGAATTGGCTGTCTAGGTCGCAGATTGCTCATTCCTTTAATAACTTCATTCAAGGTATCATTCTCCACTCCTTCAATGGCCAGACTGGGAATGACTGAAGCTAATGCAGACTTATATGCTGCTAGGGTTGAAGGTACAAGTTTGTCAACTTCGTATAAATGACAGATAAAATCTGCTACGTGTTGAACAGATCCAGAAAAGGGATTAATATCTCTTCCCTTACACCACTCTGCAAATTTGTTGATTCTATAATTATATGTCTTCGTGGTTGAACCGCTTCTGGCTGAAGCAACAAACTTCGCTGCTTGCTCAGAAAAGCCACCCTCAACTGCATGCTGCTTGATAACATCCATGCAGTCAATTTGAACATTTCTGGTCTGTCGTGAAGGTACAGACCCTTGTTCTGAGAGATTAGATCTCTTCTGTCTGGAAGAGGGATTGGATTGCAGACCAGAAGGTCCAGCAGATCCGTAAACCATGATCGGCCTGGCCAATAAGGGGCGATCAGCAGTACTTGGCACATCCCCTCTCTTATCTTTGCCAGAACTTTTGGGATGAGAATTGTTGGAGGATACGCATACATTCCCTCCCAACTTATCGCCAGTGCGTCTACCGCTAGAGCTAGCGGGTCCAGGATCGGTGACACGTAAGTGACCATCTTTGCGTTTTGATTCATCGCAAACAGGTCGACATTTGGCTTGCCCCATTGTTTGAATAGAACCTCCGCTACCGACTGGCTGAGCTGCCATTCCGTCGGACGACAAACCGTCCTTCGACTGAGAGCATCCGCTAGGATGTTCAATCTCCCTGGAATGTGTGCTGCCCGAAGAATAACATTCCTCTCTTGGCACCACAGCAGAAGGTTCCAAACCATCATACACAACTCTGGTGATCTCGTCCCGCCCTGGCGGTTCAAATAAAACACCACTGTTGAGTTGTCTGTCCTTATTAGGACAATTTTGTCTTGAATTAGACTCTCGAACTTTCGAAGTGCCAATACCACCGCTAATAGTTCGAGCACATTGATATGTTTCTGCACATTGGTCCGATCCCATTCCCCTGACACTGACTGATTGTCCAATACTGCTCCCCCACCCGTCGCCGATGAATCTGTGAAGATGGACATCTGAGGTTGAGGAGGTTGTAGAGGAACACCCCGCAGGAGATTCTGTTCCGATAACCACCACTGAAGCTGGAATATCAATGGTTCTTTTACTGGTATCCTCAGAGATAACGGATCTGTTCTCTGAGACCAGAATGACATTAGATACATCTGAATTGGCCTGCGCCTGAGTGCCGCATATGGAACCACCTTCTCCAGAGATACTAGTAAACCCAGTATCCTGAGAAATTGGTGCGCCGTCAGATAGGCTCCTAGAGAAACCGACTCCAAAACTGCAATCAGGCTCTTGACTCTGCTCTCCGCCGGAAAAGCTATGCCATCCCTGAGATTGAAAAATATTCCCAGATAAACAAACTCCTGGGATGGAGTCAGTTCTGATTTCTCTAGATTCACAATCCATCCTAGATCCTTTAATAAGGCTAGGACTACCTGAAGACTGCTGCGCAGAGTGACTGGATTCCCCGCCTTTAGCAGCCAGTCGTCTATGTAAGTGTGAATAGCTATGTTTCTCCTGCGAAGTAAAGAAGTCATGGCGAGAACCACTTTGGTGAAGACCCTCGGAGCTGTGGTCAGGCCGAATGGAAGCGCATTGAATTCCTAAACATTGTCTTGGAATGCAAAGCGAAGGTATTTCTGAAAAGGAATTGACATTGGAATATGAAAATATGCATCCTTCAGATCTATCGACACTGCACACATGCCTTTTCTCAGCCCTGTCATTACCGCTGCTACAGTCTCCATCTGAAACTTGGGAGAAAGAATAAATTTGTTCAATGGTTTGAGATTGAGAATTGGTCTCCATCCTCAGGTACGCTTCGGAACGAGGAACATCATCGAATAGAAGCCCAGAGAAGACTGATTGCGGACTAGATGAATCGCATTCTTCTGACGAAGAGATTCTATTTCTGAGCAAATGGCGTCTAGATGATCTGATTCCCTTGGAACGGGAGTCCATATTGGAGTCGATGTTAACGGAACTAATGATTTATGGATGAGCCAGTCCAGATCGTAGCCATTTCTTATCCATTGACAGACTAAACAATTGCGCACGACCAGTTCCAATTGGCTTAGGAACAGTTGAAGCCTGCCTCTGACGGAAGGAATCTGCACACACCTGTCGGTCAAGATTGCACGAGAAGATGCTAAATCGCTTGGGTGAAGATTCTCGACTCCATTCGTTCCTAACGTTACCGGATCTGTTTCCGCCGGAAACCCGTCAGGAACGACCTCCACAGCCGCCCCGCGGCTTCTTGTAAGACGATGGTCCGGAACCGTCGCCACGGCTATCCTTACGGTAGCCGCCGCAGCCCGAACCGCCAACCTTCTTGTCATCCTCATACGGCCTCTTATTAGAGGACTTGTATGAGGACGAACGGCCAGGTCCTTGTGATCCGGATGGCCTATGGGCATCACAGCCAGAAGGACGGAAGGGCAATCTTGGACGCTGCCTCTGCTGCTCCTGTCGATGTTGCCGGTTGGACTGCTGCGGCTGTGTCCTTTTAGTCGACTTCCACGACTTGCCGACCACTTCTTGCTCCGCAACCATTGACGCAACCTTGGAGAGAGCTTGCCGTGCCGAGCCGCCGAACAAGCCTGGACCGATGAAAGGCGCAGAAGACAATGCAGCCCTCATCTCCGGTCCTGGTTCTACACAATCGAGAACCATTCTCCGTTGCTCTGCCAATGTCCTTGTGATCACCCTGGCCAGGCAATCTTGAGACAGGTGCATGGTGTCCCGAATAACTCCGGGAGCAGCCTCTGGCACCTGTCCACCCTCCGCCGCGCAGGCCAGCATACCCTGCAGGACGGTACATCCGTGCGAGAGCGCAGCCATGGCTGCCCTCGCCGCATCTTCAATGAGCGTCAGCTCATTGAACAGATCTTTATTGGTCTGCGAAACCAAAGGACGAGACCGCCCCTTAGCCTTCCCAGCCAACGGCCTATTCAGCGCCTCTCATTCCCCGACGGAAAGCCGTGGAACCCGGGCATACTGATGGTAGGCCAGCTCAGGAAAACGGACCCTACTCCTTATCCCCTTCGGGGCCTTGTGCAATACATACTCCGGCTGAACCAGACAGTATGCCGCAACTTCCAGCATGTCGGAAGTCTGCATGTCCAACGGGAGTGTTGGCATGGCAGAAGAGCCACTTGACAGAGCGCTAGCCGCTCGCTCTGACATCCGCTATATCGCCGGATCGCGCTGAGATCCAAGATCAGATGCCAACCCGAGACGGTCGGACATCCATCCAAGGACCTGCACCCATTCCGCTTCGGTGCAGAAAATGGACTCGTCCATTAAAGAACTTCCGTTTTCATCCTCCCTCTCTCCCTTGGGTGAGAGGGCCACCGATGATCCATGCTGAGAGCTATGAGACACCACTCTACCAAGACAGAATGCATCCATAGCTCGACTACCAATGGCACCGGTGTCCAACGAATTGCCGGACCCGGATTCTCCGCAGTCCATCGGCTCCAGCACGGGAGTCGGGACCATGACCGCTTTACTTACGGCAGGTGACGGCACTCTGATAGGAGCCGCACCCAAAGCCATCGGGATACCGGCAGGAACCGCAAAACACAGCTCCGCCGACACCTCTGGTTGCACAAACAGCGGATGGAAAACACCCGACGGAACGTCGATATCACCATCCGCCTGGCAAACCCGTACAAATCCCGAGGGAGACCCCTGGGAAGTACTAGGCATTGCCGTCATCGAAATATCCGGCATGCCGGAATCTTCCATAAGAAGAAGATCTTCCTCCTCTATCGTCGGCTCTTGAGCCAAGGACAGAGAAGGGGCAGGTGCTTGACCCTCCGCAGAACTAGCCGGACCACCTAAGGGTTGTCCTGCACTAGCTTGCATCGATAGGACCGTGGAATGAAAAGACTCAAACATAGCCTTAAACTGGGCCGCCCATACGCCCAGAGCTGAATCCATGCGGTCATTCAGACGACCTTCCAGTCCCTTCAGAGACACCTGGTCCAGCTTCGCCGCCTTGTCCCTCGCGATCCTCTCCAGATGCGCATGTCGATCCCGATCAAACTCTGCCACCATTGCTGACGACCACTTGGCGCACACATCACATGGGCTTCCCACCTTACACTTTGCGCACGCTACACAGTGATGTCCTGAGTACTTGCGCTTCATGAACCTGTTGCATTTCTGGCACGTGTCCTGGTTCTTTGGTTTCTGCGAACACAGAGAAGAATTAAAACGCTGCACATGACAAACGATGATGAGCAATACGCACAATCGACTTGTTAGTAAAAGAATTTCTTAGAACACATTAACTTTCTCTTAAATTAATGATAATCAAGCCTTTAGGCAGGAAATATTTGAAACTTTTTTGAGTGAAAATTAAAAAACACAACTTAGCAGTTAACTAACATTAAACAACCAAGAATACAACGCCGATCGCTACAAACACCCTCGACAATGAAGCGAGAGCAAAAAATCGGCGAAAACAGAGTGCCTAGACACGCCAAGCCAAGCAAGACATAATTCATGGGCGCCGCCATCTTGGCTAAGGACGCATCCATCTTTAGAAGAACCGAGTTGCAAGAGAAATTAATCGAGTACCTGAATTAAAACTAAAAGTTAACGGGTACAGAAACGACTCCAACAATGGCTATCATTTTAAAACAATGTGCCAATTTAAGGAAATTTCAAACAGTCATTATGGCACGAATGTATAAATTCTAGATTGATACAACCTGCCCCTGTGATGATTTTCCTAGTTCCTCCATGAAGCCACCGATAGTATTCCCACAACAAACGCTAAACCGCTTAAATTATTGAAAATTTGAGCGCTCTACACATGCGACTTTACAAAAGCGCAAAATAGACGAATCTGTCTGTGATTGGGAATTACCTCGGTACCTGCGGCTATGGTAATTCCCGGACACAGAATGGGCAGGACCAGGAGAGTGCGGAGTTTTAATTGTTTATTTTGAGCTAGACTAGATAATAGACATTATCATAATAGTACATCTGGTAAGTATTATTCGAAGTAGAATGCAATATCACTACCGACTTTTCAAAATATATATAGGCAATCTCCTGTACCAAAGTGAACCAATGAAGTCTAATCATATAAAGCAAAAGCTCTAACCATAACAAAATGTACAACAAGGTTATATTTATACATAAACTCACTCACGTATCAATAGTCTAACAATGACAAGAACTTACGTCTTTTGTTTTCTTGTTAAACCAGTGTGAGATATCTTTTCCAGCAGCCATGATGATAGGCTTGAGGAGAATGTCTCCTGTCAACACAAAGGTTACAAGCAAACGTAAAGTTATCACATGAAAACCCAACAAAATTTTCAGAGACGAACAGACATATGGTTAGATAGACAGATGGATGGACAAACTGACTGACCCACAAAACAATGAGCATATCTCTACTACCATAGCCAATCTTCCTATGAAGTTACGGCACGATATTCCAAGCAACGGTAAAGTTATCGAACAAAAACATGATCAGAAAGACAGATGGATGGACTGACTCACAACATAACGTGTATTTCCACACTAACATCACATGACCATAGCTAACATTCCCATGAAGTTTCATCATGATGCTCCAAGCAAAAGTAAAGTTATTGAATGAAAAACTAAAATGTGCACGGATGGATAAACTGTCAGGAAGACAGCTGATGAAGGGATGGATGGACTGACTGACCCACAAAGTAACCTGTATTTCGATAGTTACCATACCCAAACTTCCCAGGAAGGTTTATCGTGATACTCCAAGCAAAATGAAAGTTATCTAACAAAAACCTGTGTGTGATGGACACACACCAACTGAACAGACAGACATACCGATGGACATATAACAAGAATGATGAATAGTGTCACCATGAAGTGGTATATGACTATTGTAGTAGCCAGGTCAGTGGACAGTATAATAACCATTTAACCCTTGTAATTTCCACTTGCAAACGAAGAGAAGACATTAACAACTGGATCGGTAACCGAGCGAGTCATTCCACTCGAAAATTTCATAAAAATATTCTTCTCTTGTTCTGATAATTTATGAACATTTCTATAATACAATTGAAATTTTCTTGACTAAATTTAGGAGTTAAAGTGTTAACCCTTGGAACGCAAACGACCAAATACCAAAAATGTCCTCTTGAATATTTTGAAGCTAATTTGGCTGGGAACTGTTGCTGGCTATCTAGCAAAAACAAGTTCCTATCAAATTAGCTTCAATATATGAGGCGTCAAGCCTAATCTCGCAATCCGCAATCATAAATCTTCATCAATAGATTATTACGATTTCAGTATCCTACATGAAATACCACTACATGTGTGGTCAAACTTGATGATTCATTTGCTATGATAGACATCTTGGCCAAATAACTGTGGTTCCTTAAAGACGTGTGATATACAAAACCATATGGCATAAACCCTTTAACACTCAAGCTAGTCAAAAATGGCTTCTACAGTTGTCTTGAGATATCCATTTGCAGACCAAGAGAGGACCAGTTTTGAAAATTTGCAAATGGAATGACTGGATCACTAAGTCAGCCAGTCATTTAAGTCGTAAATTTTCAAGTATAATCTTCTTAAAATGGTCTGCAAATGGACAGTTTTTATGAGAAAATTTAAATTTTTTTCAACAAATTTGAGGCCTGATGCACAGGGTTAATGAAACACCATAGGGGTTAATGAACCAGCATAATTTGGCCACAATAATAATAACCGGAAGTGAGGTTATGCTTCTATGACGCTTTCTTCATATGTAAAACTAAATAACAGAAATAAACTCGAGTTACCACTTTTCGTGAGGGGTAAGAATAAGGATATAGCCTGAGTGACCATTGGTATGCATGGAACGAGATTAAACTTGGTTCCTGGTTCGACGAACAGCATCACTTCCGGAACGCCAAAATGTAGGAACCAAAGTTAGCGAACCATTGATAAGATAAGATAAGATTGATTTGCAGAACGCAGGCTAAAAAGCCTCTATGTTCCGTTTTGTGTTAGGCTGCTATAGAGTTAGGCTGCTATGATAGTTAAATCTTAGTTCTTGGTTTGCCCAGTATGTGTCTAATCTATGATGGAGTCAGTCATGAAAACACACACAAAGTCAGTATATCCACTGACTGTCACTGTGCCAGATGCAAACAAAACACCTTAGATCATTATCATCATCATCATCATCATCATAAAATACAGGACATAAGCCACTGGCTTGTAAGTTGTTATTGACCCGTTCAGATGGATCATGGAGTCGGTTTTGCTTGGGCTTTTTAAACATAGTTGTTTATGTAGGCCATATACCTAACCTGGAATGTTCAAAACAGATATGTTTTAATCAAATAAGAATTTCATGCCTCTAAAATGTATGTCCAATTTGGTTTTGAATGTGTCAAGAGTTTTAGAACAGTAGAACAGCTGAACAAACCTTTATGTTCTCTGCATAATGGTGTCAAATCATACACTTTTCCCAAGAATGACACCCACAAATCATCAACAGTATTGTGAACAGCAACTTCGTTGGGAGTAAAATATTTACTACGTCCCATTTTAAAGCAGAAAGAGTAATCAAAGCAACTTTTTTTGGATTTCAAGGGAGAAAACACTAAAACTGTAGAAACCGGAAGTTTACAAAGTTGCTAAGAACAACGAAAGGAAATGCGACTTTTGTATTCAGCCGCGAAACGAAACGCTTTTAGGCTAATTCAGAAAGAATAAATAATTTTTATTTCTTATTACTAATATGTCACCGCCCCAATTATTGCATATATTTAGGCATATTCTAAAGCCAAAGCGTCTTATAAAAAAAGTAATTTCTATATTAAATTTAATTAAATCGAATTCCGTATTCAGGTTGTTTTTTGATGTATCTGAAACTCGTTCTTCTTTCAATCTTTGAGCATTATAGTCTTCCTATTTGTCTAACAATAGCATGATTGATTAAACCTTTAGAAGACACCATATGGCAGGCGATGCAGACGTGAATATTGCTATTGTTATATGCACAAACAAAAAAAACAGTCATAGTAACCAGTTTTCGATATGTTTACCTTTCAAAGAATTCGGTGGTACAATGAACTTTAGGGGTCCCGACTATCTTAGCAAATACTATTGAAATATATTATGACGTCATTGAGCTCATGATAGAGCAAATACTACTAAAGTATATTATTGAATGATGTAATAATCATGCAGCTACCGCATGATATTTTAGTGGTCAATGATAATATATTTCAAGGGAGGTAATCGATTAAAGTATTAATTTTTTTCTTACTTATTTATTAATTTCGGTCAGTAAGCGGCTGTCGCTCGATGCTAGTGGGAACGGCTCCTTTATATTCGGCAAAGCAGTGACTAGAGTACGGTCTGTAGACCACGCTCACTAACGACAACAAGAAGTACAGACCCCCAAAGTGCATGTGTCCCGAATTCGGTCTCAATTCAATTCAAATATTTTTTTATTTTATAGTAGCATTTCACATTTATATTACAAAGGACAGGTAGTCCATCAAAGCCTATGTGGTGATGGACCCCTAACATATATTGGACACAGAAACATTACAACATTAAATTATTGTACATATTACAAATAACAACATTACAACACTACACGTAACGCACACAAAAACTTAATTAAGTTACTAGTAGTTAATTATAATAATATAAGAATATATATATATATATATATATATATATATATATATATATATATATATATATACATAGAGGCCTGTGCTGTTATGGTAACCTGTTGAAAATGTTCTCCATGAGGTTGCCGTAATTAAATTAAATTGTTTATACTATTAGAACGTATGGATAAAAAAATTTCCAAGCTATTTTATCAATATAATCAGCTAGCTAGTCCGATCGATTTCTATTATCTTATTTCTAACATTTTAATATAAAATATAATATAAATATTTTTTTAATATTCTGAATCAAGGTTATTATCGCTAGTCTAGCGGTCTAACGGTCTAATTTCTGTTGTTCTCGCACATCCACCCACTAATCCAACAGGCATTCCTATTCATCTAAGGCGCCGCCTGCATGACCCATTCATGGTCATTTAACATATCGAGTAAAGATCAGGGGGGATTACAGTAGTGGTTTCCTAGATCCGAGCTACGGTTTGTTTGAACAACATTCTCAAAGCAGAGCTCTATAATATATCCGCTAGCCGCTATAGGTTTGCATAGTGTAATGATGTCATCAGAATGGTATGTGAAATGAAAGCGAGGCTTACTGTCAAGATGGCAGCGTATTTTCATTTCGCGGAAATAGAAATAATTTGTGGATGTTTTAGATATGACAGAGACTAGACAGGACTAAAAATACAATTGACGGTATCGGCGGTAATTATAAATGAGACGATAACGGTAATATCGCCGTATTCCCCGATATTATCGGGAAATATCCGAGCTCTCCTCATGTGTTCTTCTAAAGGTGTAATTAACCCTTTCCCTGATGAGTATCCTATATCTCGCTTAAGGCCAGAGGCAACAATTTATGAAAACTGTTGAATATTTTGAAGTTATTCTAACTGGAAGCTGACAGATGAACAATACAAACATTAAATTACATGTTTCGAAGTATCCAACTATTGCACATAGGGAATATTTTGAGCGGTATCGCATCGAAAAATGCGATGCAAATGAGTACCTGTTGCTACACATTCTCAATTTCGCTTAGCTAATTGGTGCGATACATAACTTTGATGTAAAATTCAGTCAATTTTGAAATATTTTTGATAAAAAGTCGCTAAAAGTTGCAATACGCGTGTCAAATTTAGTACGGAAGTGAGATGCGCATGCGTTGGAGACTGATTTCTGATATAGCCCATAGACATATATAACTATAGAGTGCATATCTTCATACCTTCCTTCACTATGGGATAAATGACCGCCGGTGACGCAAGTTCAGTAAGTGCTCTATAGATCAAAATTCTAAAAGCTAGCAATGCCTGCATGCGTTAGCAGCTTCCTTCTTCCGGTATAATAATAAATTGTTACACAGACTTCAGTTTTGATTTTGGACACCAGTCGGTAACTCGCAATATGTATCACGGGGTATTCACGGTCATCGACATATTGCTCGTAACAGACTCTCTTGTAAATCTAAATTCTCCTATAGGGGGTATGACTATTGATCATTGCCTCGTCATTAGTTAGCGTTATGATAAACTTAAAAAATACAAGTTTATCTAGGCTGATTCTGGTCAATTTAGACAATGTTTGTCTCGGAAATTGAATTATATCATCGCGAATGCTAAACTCCTGTTAGCGCATCCCCAAATCAAGGCCGACACAGCACTTGATTCGCGCAACCAACAGATTTAGAATGGCATGTCACCAAGATTTTCTCCAAAGTCGGGAACATACATGTGGACTTTTTCGCAAGATTATTGGTTAATAAATATAACTATAGAAAGCAACCAATGAATCGCAAGGAAACTACCGACAGTAAAGAAAATAAAGAATGTTTTACGCGGTAATTTTATGAATGACGTAGTATCGCTATATATAGCATTCGTAGTATTCATAGTAAAGCTAGTAACATGTGGGCCGATTGATACACGCTGATCACATTAAAACTTTTTATCATTCACTATTTAAGCCAGAGAAAACAACCATTAGTAATTTTTAAATAGAAATTGTTAACCCTTTCAACTGACATCATAGTATCACAGACACTCAATTTCATCTTAATAAACTGTTGAATATGTCGTTTTTAATGGGGGCCTGTTGCTCACAGCTGCCATAGCCTGCAACAGCTTCCAGTTAAGCACTAACACTATTCAGCCTTCTTACATTGTATCGAATGATGTGTACTTTGTTTAGCCTACCAGTTGAAAGGGATATGTGATGTAGGTTGGTAAGTTACAAAATATATGTTAATGAAATCACAGTATTCATGGGAGGTACATTATTGGGTTTTTAAAATAATAATTTGACTGGGATGTTTGCTGCCTTAAGCAGCAACAGCTTCCAATCAATGTAATTGTCAAATCTGCCAATACGTATTATTTTAGGTTTCCTATACTCCTTGACCGTGGCCAGAGCCAGTACATGCATATTCTGAATCTGACATGTTATACTGACAAATGACAATACTGGCTACTGTAGACCTGAAGACTGATACACTATCCTCAATTCTCAGAAGTCCAATATTAATTATTCAGCCATCTGTTCATGTCACATTTGTGCGATTTGTGTAAACTACGTGTCGCATATTACATGCCTTACGGACTACTAATTTTTTAGACGGACTACTGATTTGCCAAGTCTGGTAGTCCTTCGGTCTACCATCAACTTTTCGCTAATTTCGAACCCTGGTTATATTACACATTTTAACTCTGATCTCCATCTAGATTATTTCGAAACCATATTAGAAAAGACTACATTCCATATTTATTCTGTTCGTGGCTTGAACAACACGATCGAAACGCCAATACATTATAAAAATCATGAACTCTCTCGGCTTGAAAATATTGACTAGCTCCCGGTATAGTACATGTATCAATGACTGCTACAGTGGAACCAGTCCTGCATTCCATAGGGAAAACATTTTGCGAAATCAGCAAATTATGCTTTTTGGTTGTTTTCGGATTCACTTGCTCATAGCGTGTGCAGACGAAAAAAGCTGTTTTTGATCATGCAAACATGTTTTGAAACGTTTCCCCGTCGGAACACCAACCAGTTTCAACACAGTTTGTTTGCTATGCAAGTGCTATGAACTGCTGTGCATTATTCGATTTGTTTAGCAGTTACTGCTACGCATTTTTTTCCAACAAAATATTCCCTGGCACATTACAAATATAAATATATAAATAATGGATACCTTTGGTTACTATAAAAATACACAGACATACATCCTTCCATTTACATCCACAGTATTCATCCTTCCATTTACATCCACAGCATTCATCCTTCCATTTACATCCACAGAATTCATCCTTCCATTTACATTCACAGAATTCATCCTTCCATTTACATCCACAGTATTCATCCTTCCATTTACATCCACAGTATTCATCCTTCCATTTACATCCACAGCATTCATCCTTCCATTTACATCCACAGAATTCATCCTTCCATTTACATCCACAGTATTCATCCTTCCATTTACATCCACAGAATTCATCCTTCCATTTACATTCACAGAATTCATCCTTCCATTTACATCCACAGCATTCATCCTTCCATTTACATCCACAGCATTATTATGCAGCTAACAATATGATTCCAGTCATATGGAATATGAAGCCTTTCAAAATTTGCATTCAAAACACCCAACAGAACTAAATGTGTGTCATAAGCACTGAACTTTGTCAAGGACTCGTCAGCGAAAGGGTTAGTAGGCGTCTATAATAATTGTCTTGAGGTTCGTTTTGTATGATTCTTTGGTGATAATCTGTGTGCGGATGTCTGTTTCTGTGTTGTTCCAAAGGTATATTGCTTTTGTTGATGGCTTTTGTCTGGAGGCTTCTGTGCGGCAGAAGGTTGTATGCAGATGCTTTCGTGATCATGTTTTGTGTGAATGTATGTCTTCATTATTCATGAAGAGGTTTAATAATGAGGTTGGTAGATTATTGTTATAGAAGTCTCTGAGGACGGAGTATAATTGGAGCTTTCCTATGTCTTCAAGCTTTAATAGTTTTTCTGTTTTAAAAATATTTTGACCAGCTGTTGGTTGAGAAAATATCTTTATAGCATAAATTGAAGTGTCTAATTTTTTTAGTTTTGATGAGTAAGTGTTAGTCCAAATAGTGTTGCAGTATGTGATTTGCGGTAATATTAACGTGCTGTATAGCATTTTTTAAGGTGCTTTTGTAAGTAGCTTTTTAGTCGACACATAATACCAATGTTCTTTGCAACCTTTGACGTTACAATTTGTGTATGTTTCTCCCATGTGAATTTCTTGTCAAAATAAACACCTAAGAATTTTGCATATTGTGCCTCACATATTTATTGATTATCTCCAGCCAACTTCCCACAATTCATTGCGCTTACTACAGTTTAACGTTAACCAGAATGTGTACCAGTACAGCGCAATGAATTGTGGGAAGTTGGCAGGAGACCGATTTCATTGCTTTGTCTTAATCTCCACCTTTGATTATCCCTGCCCGGCCATTTCTGCTTGACTCTTGGTAATCTCTGCCGGAATGTGCTAGGGCGGAGATTAGTAAGAAAAGTCTGTGCAGATTACCGATAATTGGACAGTTCATCATCATCATTTTACGAGGCATAAGCCATTGGCTTGTTATTGCCTCAGTGTTTTTTATTATAGTATGGATAGCTCAGTTCAAGTCAAAAGATTGTTCTTTGAAATTAATCTATCTAGTTTGTTCTTGAATGATTTGGCCATTGTCGCTTAATTAAGTGTTCGAAACCATCAGTGATATTAGGTTTTAAAACTTTAGCTCTGTTTTTGGGAAATGTTATGATGCAGATGGGTGTTTCCCGCATTAGCTGCGGTTTGCCGCCTACACTCATGGCTACACCTGCTACGCCTGGCATTTGTTTGCATGCTGAGTTGTGGAGGCCATGGTTTGTATTATTGCTGTTGTCTTCATTTTCTGTGTTCATCGCTATCCGTGTCTTCATCTCTACACTAGTGTCTCTTCATGCAACCACAAAGTGCAGACCTGGAAGCAGAGATGCATCTCCTGGTCATTGGAATCGCTACCGAGCATGTTCTTGGAAATCAGTCCACTGTATTGGCAGAATTGCAGTATGACTTTGTGATGGTCTGATAAACATATGGCCTGTTCAGTGTGTTTTTATCGCCATCCGGATTGCGTTCTCTACGCTAGTGTCTCTATGCAAATCATGTTTAGTCAAAATCATGAAGTATTAAATACTTGAGGTGTCTAGTTTAATTTTGAAGGATTCAACCGTTCAGCTTTGGAGAAATCCAGATATACAGCATGAACAGATTCTTTCATATCTAGTTTAGTAGTTATGTAATCGAGATACTCTACAGGGTTCGCACGGGTCATGGAAATCCTGGAAAGTCATGGAATTTGAAAATCTAAATTCCAGGCCTGGAAAAGTCATGGAAATTTGTCAATTTGATAAAAGTCATGGAAAAGTCATGGAAAATGATAATCTCCCTAAATAAAAAAAAAATCTGATGGCATACAAATGTGAAATGGGGAAATAAAGCTCGGAAATACACATTTCCATACCTTTATCGCAGCGATCACATGATTTCATTCATTATCAAAGTCATATGTCCAACCAAAATAAAATGACCCAAAACAATGTAAGAAATAAAATGAGGTTAAATCCCTTCTTATGTTGGTAGGCCATATTAAACTCTTTTGTGATTAGAGGCATTCCACTGAACTATATCTGGACTGGAAGGAGGCCTCCCAAATAAAAACGGGGTTTGTAACGGCGCGAATGCGAATATCCCAAATTAATAATAAATATGTACAGAAGAGAATGTTTTTAAAACAATTTGAGCAATAAATTCACTATTTCCTACTCAGCGTATGCATTGGGCAGTATATTTAGTGGCAACATTTTTGTTCAATTGGGCGATTTCGTCCCGGCCGAATTGGTTACATTATGATAATTAGATGGCGATGATATCTCGGTCTCGCTAGCGTACGAAGATTCCCCTGTATATTGAACGTAGTTCTTGCTCAAAGATGGTGTTATGCATTCTATTACGGTTAAAGTATGAAATAAACTTGTTAATATTAAAAGAATAACATGATATTTAGCCGATAAAGGTTTATTATTATTTTGAATCTAGCGGTAAAGTTACCAATTTTCGTTTGTCTGAAAAATATGTTTTTCAATATTTCTAAACTCTGATTGCGTATTATATTCATGTATACAGCTTTTTTGGCTCATATTTTTTCAAATTTTCTCATGCGTGTTATCTATTAGTGCGCAACATATTCGCGAAAGTAACGATTTTATGGATTGGATTTCAATTTTTTCTTGAACACCTTGTCCAAATAGGCTCTAAGCCTTAAATTTGTTCAAAATTTTTTTTAAATTTCAAAGAAAATGTCAATTTGCAGACCAAGTGAAGACTATTTTATAAAAAGATGTTCAACAATAGTCTTCTCTTGGTCTGCAAATGGACATCTCTCAAGACCACGCATGACAGAAGCCGGCTTTGGCTGATATGAGTGTTAAAGGGTTAATAGACAATTTTTGGGGTCAAAATCTTAGATTTTTTACAAAATTTACTAGAAATGCCCATAGTGCTTCTTACCATTTTGACCGATTTCAACCAAGTTAGGCTGAAAGGATACTACATGTATGATCATAGGCTCTACAACTTCCATTCAGAATTTTTATTCGTCAATTTTTTATGTGAAAACCTCAGATTTTATTAAAAATGTACCGGATATTCTCACATGTTGACTGACCCTTTGTCATAGATAAAGTGAATTCCATATGATTCACTATATGCTGTTGAACATTTTGAAACAAATTTGACTGTCTTTGACCTAGCTATTGATTCTTGGAGGTCATGGAATTTCTTAATTTTAGTCATGGAAAGTCATGGAAAAGTCATGGAATTTCAAATACTGAAAGGTGTACAAACCCTGACTCTAGCAGTTGAGTTTTGCATGATCTGTTATGTCTCGAACCGTGCTGGCATGTAGAGAAAAGGTTGGCTTCTTCCAACTATATGTAGTAAATACGATACTGTCCCTAACAAATGACTCAAGGACCTTGCACAGGGTGCTGGTAAAGCTAATTGGTCTGTAGTTATTTGGATCAGTTTTTTAACCTTTCTTGTATATGCAGCACACATTTTCCAATTTCCAGATGTTTGGTAGTAGACCTTCGAGAGAGATTTGTTAAAGATGATGCATAAACGTACACTAATTTCTTTGGCTACTTCGATTAATATTTTCACTGGAATTTCGTCTGGGCCATTGCTTTTATTTGGATTGAGGGCTTTCAGTTTTTTCTCAATAGCAATAGGTGTTATTAATATACTGTCTAAAATAGTGCTGGTGGCCCTATTGCTGATACTTGGTATATTATGCAAGTCCTCAGAAGTGAAGACACTTGAGAAGAAATTAAATTAAATGTCTATTTGGAGCGCTATGCCAGAGCGTTGGCATAGTATTATTTAGAGAATGGATTTCAACTTTCTTGACATATACCTGATAGAAGTCGTCCATAAAACTGATATTTGGTTAAACCGATACAAAAAGTCATGTCGAAACCGCTATGGTTGTAAGCCAAACCGCGCAGCCCTACACACACGCATACACAACTTTTCTTTAATGTTCAAATTAGGTCCAGAAAATCAGATTATTGAATGTCCATTTTCAGACCAAAAGACAATTTTGTTGAGAATTTACTACTGAAATGAGTGGCTCAGTTATGTAGCCTAGAAATGAACATTCCTCAAGCCCACTGCAGCAGTCAGTTTTGGCCGGCTTGGCCATTAAAGTGTCAAAAGGCTAGCGCTGCACTAGCATACAGTAGAGCTAAGAAATAAAACAAAAACTTGTTAGTAAGAAATATTCTGTTCATTATTCTGAACGTGATTGGATTGGAAGACGTTGCTGTCTTGTGCAGTTTTTGAATGTGATGTGGTCTTTGGCTGTATTTGGTTTCACTCGAAACTTATTCATGCTTTTGTTTTTCAGAATCCTCCAGAAACACTGAGCTGTATGGAGAAATCAGCTGGCTGCTTGAAGCTGGAGGAGTGGCTCAATCGAAGCATGAGAATCCAAATGACGGATGGCAGAACATTGGTTGGTGAGTATTTATACCATACAGTACAGTTCAGAAATAACTTAAATTGCTTCCAATGCAAAAACAGAATTGTATTAGTTAGTACAATTTTGAACACAATGTAAGAATTAGAATTTTAATTTGAAAATTTAGAATTTTGGCACCGTATATACATATACATATACATGTAGCTCTAATTTTAACATAGCAAAGGAACTTACCGTAATCTAGGATTTTCCGGCTTTAACGATAAAAATCTGAATCCGATAAAATTCCAGATCTATGGATATCTTGGAGCTACATGTGCGCCTCTGATTTGGCTCAATGTTTAACACATGGAAGGGTGTGGCTGTACACTAGAATGGAGCATGATTTGGAAAATCTAACTAATCTTTACAATGTGACAAAGAATGGGTGAGTGAGGCGTGATGGTCTGCAGTCTCTGATTATTCTCGTTTGGTTATGTTTCACAAGTATAAATTTCATGACCTTGAATTTTTTTTTTTACAATTTTCTCTTAAGTCATGTCGTAGATTGCCTGGACTATAATAGCATGGTAGCGAGGTGATGCAATAACAGCTATAGTCAGTAGTGCATTTAGTGTTGGCTCACACTATTTATAGCACAGCTCAGAAATAAGTAAACATTCTTCCAAAGCAATCACAATGTAGAAGTTAGTACAATTTTGAAAACGGTTTAAGAAATGTTCTGTTGAAATGTTGCGATGTCTTCCAATACAATTATGTTCAAAATAGTCAACAGCACATTTCTTACATCAGGTTCAAAATAGTTCAACAGTATGTTGTATTTTGTTTTGGAAACCTGGTACATTGTTTTCATATTTGTAACATTGTATTTTAGTTACTATACTTATTATACATGTAACAATTCCCACTGCTGTGGGTGCTCCAAATTATTGTCGGTTTATCGGACCACAACAACAAGAACAACAGTACATTGTACTATGTACATCGGTGTTTACCATGGCATCCATAAAAACTAAGGGTCCCAAACCGAAACTGGGGGGTCCCATGTAGATTTTCTCATCCATGGTCAATTTAGAGAGTAGCATATGGACTCACAGATTTGAATTATGATTGTCCGATGCTAGATTATGTAGGTATTTTTATGTAAAAACCTATCAAATTAATTAGTATTTAATAATCATACAAAATTCTGAGGGGTTCCATGGAACCCACTGCTACTACCTTTGGGGTCCCAAGTTGAATTTTTGGGTTATAAACCCTTATGTCCTGTAGGTGGGGCTTAGAATACACCTTCCGTATCCTCTGCGTGTCGTACGAGGCGACTAAAGGAGGTAAGGGTGAGGTAACCCTGATAGAAACCTCGAGTGCTGAAGACGGAGGTTCCAGGCCGCACGGCGCACTCTAATAAACCATGGATCCACGCACTTAACGCTTATGATCATGTCGATAGTCACTTACAGGACTGGCGGTATGATCAGTGAACGAAAAGAAGAAGAACCCTCAAAATGACCTTTATGAGAATCCCTAATTAACATCTATTGTTTCCCCTGCCCCAGTCAGAGACCCACCAGATGAACTTTCACATCGCTTTGACAATTTTCTTTTGTTTAAACTAGGTATATTCCTGTGTACAGATAAAGACTATAATGTTATCTTAGGATCATGTGAGGAGTATCTTCATCCACCAGGTATGAAAACACCAAACACATGCACGCACACACAGACACGCATGCGTGCATGCATGCACACATGCACACAGATGAGTACATGCACCATACCATCCGAATCTATCACACACGCACGCACACTATACATGTACGGAATTCTCTCAAAAAGGGAGACAACTCTTAATACAATTATTATTTTATTTTGAATGATCAGACAAATTATCTCCTATAAGTATAGAAATGGACATATTGCTGTTTTGTCTCTACAGTTTGAGTGATGGTGAACTAGGTGTTGAATAAATAAAGACACAAGGAAATTTTGAAAGTTGTTGCTTATAGATGTTGGTTTTAACCCGTTAATGGTTGAGCTGGCCAAAACCAGCCTCTGTAGTGGTCTTGAAGACTCCATTTACACGCCTAGAGAACACTGGCCTGATAACCGAGCCAGTCATTCCAGTGTTAAACTTTCAAAAATAGTTTTCTCTTCGCGTGTAAATGGACAATTTGTATGAGAACATTGAGACATGTCAGTCATCATCACCATCATCATTAATGAAGCATAAGCCATTGGCTTGTTATTGCCACTGTGTCTTTTTGAAATCAGATGGCTCAATTTCAGGACACAAAATTATGGATACTAAGATGCTGTCCATCGATATATGTATGATATAACTGATGTTATAATCCTGAAGTTTACCACTGGAAATACTGGCTCATTCAGTGATAAGTTTTCAAAAATGGTCTTCTGTCTAAGTGAAAATGGGCCATTTCCCAAGAGGACTGCAGAGGCCGGTTTTCCCGCCTTGACCATTAAAGCGTTAACTGATGAGTTGGATGTTGCAGTACTGTTGTGGACATGTACCAGAGCTAGTACTCTCCGAAATCACCACCATCTTGCAGCAATCTAACCCTTCACTGGGCAAATTTTGTCAAGAAAATGTAAATATTTGCTTATTGAATGTCCTTTTAATAAGTTTTTGGAAAATTTCTTGCTGGAAGGAATTGACAGACATTTCATTAGTAGATTTTTGAAAATAATCTCATGGCCTGCAAATGGACATTTCTCATAACCGGTGCAAACACCGTTTTGGAATGATATGAATGTTAAAAGGCTACTGGTTAGTAGCTCATCCTGGCTAAACCTTCATTGGTCAAGATAATCAGATTTTCAGCTGTGTGTGTCATGTCCATTATTCTCGGACCAAAGGCCAATCGAAAAATATTTTATATTTTATACTATTGGAAAGACTAGTTTGCTTGTAAAACAAGGCAGTCATTCCTGTAGAAAATGTGAAAATATTACCTTCCTTTGGCTTGCAAATGGACATTTCTCAAAACCACGACACACACCCTTTGTCTAGCTTAGGCTTGTGCGATTATTGCGTTGAGTGATTGTGATCGATTATTAAAAAACAATCACGATTACTCGATTAATCAGCTTGGACACAAATTACCAAGCCATAACAACGAAAGAATATCAATGACGAAGATTGCAATGGTGGTTAGAAAAGTCCATTTGCAGGTCAAGAGAAGACTATTTTTGAAAATGTATCTCTGGAATGCCTGGCTCGATTCTCGAGCAACGCATTCCAGTAATACATTTTCAAAAGTAGTCTTCTCTTGCCCTGCAAATGGACATGCGTATATTCACTAAGCAAAATGTCATTTTTCATGACCGATCGCATTAAAAAGTAATTGAAAGTTAGTTTTTGAAATATTTTATGCAATAGAAAATATTCACGATTATTCGATTATTTAATCTTTAATCATATAAATTCACGATTTAAAACATAATCATGATTTTCGATTTAATCACGTAATCGCGCAAGCCTAGTCTGGCTTCATCATTAAAGGGTTACAATACACGTATTTATAATCCCTGATGATGCCATAAGCCCATAACTGGTATTTCGCCATCGATAATGAACATCCTCTTGGTCACCTATTCTGAAGGTCAGTTTCATGCCCTAATGTTCTGTTTCTCATTGTCAGATCCAGGTAGTAATGAGGAGCCACGGTTACTCGGACTCGCCATGGTACCCGGTCATCATATCATCAGTATACAGGTGGACTATGATGACCCGCCCATGAATGACGATCAGGATATCATGTGATATGACAAGGTTAACTTGGATGAGATCTCACACAACCGCTAATTGGTAAAATTTGCCGGTAGATTTCAATGATTATTTCCACTAACCCAGTATACATATATAGGGGGTGGTGGTGGTTGGTTGGGGGGGGGGGTGTGGAAGTGGGCATAATAAACATTTTGTTGAATATTTTGAAGCTAATTTCACTGGGAGCTGTTTCTGCTATAGGATCAAATTAGTTTCATTTGAAATATTCAACAGCTTACCTGTATAGTTAGCTTGAAATTGGGATTCTGGGACCACAGTGAGCAAAGTGTTACAATCAGTTCCGACACGCGTACAAACTACAAATTTGTGGAGCATAGCTAAAAATGGGAATGGCATAGCTAGAAATGGGTGTGGCTTAGCTAGAAATGGGCGTGGCATAGCTAGAAAGGGGCATACATGTAGCATAGCTAGAAATGGGAATGGCATAGCTAGAAATGGGCGTGGTATAGCTAGAAATGGGTGTGGCATAGCTAGAAATTGGCGTGGCTTAACTAGAAATGGGAATGACAGCTAGAAATGGGTGGGTCACAGCTAGAAATTGGTGGGTCATGGTTAGAAATGGGTGTGGCATAGCTAGAAATGGGCATGGCTTAGCTAGAAATGGGTGTGGCATAGCTAGGAATGGGTGTGGCATAGCTAGGAATGGGTGTGGAATAATTAGAAATGGGTGCAGCATAGCTATAAATGGGCGTGGCATAGCTAGAAATGGGCGTGGCATAACTAGAAACTACTACTGTTGTGCTGTGTTTCATAACATGGCCACTTAACCCTTTCACCAATGAAATTCCCCATATCACATTTTCAAGGCAACCATGGAGGAATATTTTTGAATATTTTGGAATTAATTTGAAGGGAAGCTGTTGCTGCCTAAGTAGGCAGCAGTAGCTTCTAGTCAGCATACAGTACAGCTCAGAGTTAACTTAACATATGAACGGGTCTGAAACGTGTGCATGATGCGTTGAAGGCCCGTTTCCAACGCATCGGTTGTTATTACACCACAAAAACATCCATTACCGTTCAATCACTACTTGCTAAATCAATTATCTGCATTTAGCTACCAGAATAAGATTTTTATGCTTGCATACACTCCTCCCCATGCCTATTCTTATAAATATGGACTGCCAACCAGGCTACTGGTTAGGTCCATCTCCAGTATATTAACTGATATAGACTGGCACCAGTCTGTACTCACTCCATAGTGACGACTGTCACTAAGCGCGCTTGCGCATGCGCACTGGAGCCTAAATAGGAAACATTCACTTTTCAATTATTCTGCAAGCAGAACAACTGCACAAATATTATCAGAAAGTTTTTATAGCTTTGCGCTGTGTCAGCTTACACTTGAAGGACTTCTTCACGCTAAGATATGCCTATTATGAAGTCTACCCTCCCAAAATTATGTTTTTGGAAGTATTTTGTGGTTATATTGAACTTTATAACTATGTATATAAATGTTACCAGTTTTCGTGGGTTTCATTTTCATGGTAACAACTTTAAGTCATCATCATATAAAAACACTATTACTCCAGTGAGCCCTTAATCACTTTCATTTAAAAAAAAAATAGTGCTTTACAAGGAATTATATTTATTTCCCTATGATAGGAAACAATCTTGAATTTGAATTTTTCCGGCCTTTCTTTGAAAGGCGTTTGCATGTTTCTAGACTCCTTTTATCGAAATTCTAAGCTGTATGCTTCTTTCCTAATCTTTTTTTGTTTTTTAAGAGTCTGTTTTATCGATCGATAAATAAAGTGCACGTCCTCAATCTGTGAACGAGTTCACTCTGTGGAGTATGGAGGACATTTATGTTTTAAGTGCACTACGTGTACCCCCACATCGATGTGCGGGTTTTGCATAGGGTGGTCTGCATTCGTATCTAAGTTTCTTTAAGGATTATTCGTTCTTACAGCGCTGCCCTATGGTCGTCCTTCCCCTTCCTCCGTTGCTAGTAGACAAAAGCTGTCTTTTGTAATATTCTAATATGTCTATTCCTGCAGCAACGGGGGGTGGGGGGGGTGTTTCGGCAAATTCGGAAGCAGTGATAGCTTTATTTGCGAGATTTGAATCCTTCGCTGCAGTTTTGACTAAAGAGTATCTTCTGCCATCATGGAGGCCAAGAAACAGGAAATTTCTTCTGATTCCGACAATAGCCCGAGGGCTAGCGGCCATTCCCGCAAAGGGGGAAACCGATTCCTCTAATGTCAATGCAAGTATTCAGGTTTCCTAAGCAGAAGTCCAGAGCGACTAAGCTCTCGAAGGTGGGCTCATGTAGTTCACCGGGTCAAACCCACATTAGACTTGAGGGTGACGGGCATAACCCTCAGGCAGTGGTGGCAGAGGCGGGAAGCTGACGTCCATAAGCCTGGTGCTTATGCTAATGGCAAAAAAATTTCAGTCATACCGGTTGTCAAGATTCTTAATAGGTCGCCTATAGCTATAGTCCGCAATCTAGTTTTGCTAGTTCTTCCGGTTCCGTTGGGGTGGATTCGGGTCCTCAGGACTCGGGTTTACTCCCGTTTTCCGGTGCTACTTCCGTTCCGTCCGTTTCCGGTTTGTCTTCTGGTTTTGCAGGACATCCGGGTCTTCAAGATCCGGTTCTTACTTCCGTTCCGACCGTTTCCGATATGACTAATAAGCTCTTCCAACTTCCGCTTCCGGTTGGGACATACTTCCGGGCTAGTGAATGAATTAAGAATAAAGAGCAATTAATTAGAGCAAATAAGCTCCCGAAGGTGGGCTCGTGTAGTTCACCAGGTCAAACCCACATTAGACTTGAGGGTGACGGGCATAACCCTCAAGCAGTGGTGGCGGAGGCGGGATCTACCTCCGTTTTTTCCGTATCTGGCATGACTTCCGGTTTGCGTATTTCCGGTTCCTATGCTTATTCTGGTTTTTTAATGTACATCCGGGTTCAGTTTCTGGTTGTATTCTTCCATTTTGCGCATTTCCGTTTCCTATTTTTACACTTCCAGATTCGTACATCCGGGGATAGGGTCATTACCGGTTTTCATGGTGTTCTATGATTAACTTCCAGTTCTGTCTTCCTTTTTTAGATTTCTGGTGATAGCTCTTACTGAGATTCCAGGTTTGTCTTTCCTAGGACCTAGTCATCATTTTGTCTAAGAGTTAGTCTTATTTCAGTAAGTGCTTTTAAAATCAGAATGTTTAGTCGCTGAAAATATTAATTCCGAGACATTGCCAGTCTTGAAGTCTCTCTTGGAATTGTAGATATTCAGCATTTATTCTTTTTTTAGTGAAACATTTCAACGTAATTAAAGACTCTTCCGACTGGCTGCCGGATGGGTTTTTTGTTGCAGTCGATAAGTCAGTCTGTATTCTACGCATTATCGCTAGATGTCGCAATTAAAATTAATTTGTAATTTCATCCAACTTTAGATGGCCAGTTGTCTCCGGGCCGTTCAGCCTTTTTTTTTGCGCTCTTTTTTCCTCTTATGTCGGCAGGTTGACATATTTATTTTAACCAAGGGAAGTAATTTCTTGAGGAAAAGTCCTGTTTCTAGCGTAACTCTTAGTCTAATTCTGACAGACGCTGAAAGGAATAGATTCAGTAGTGGATTCATAGGGAAGAGAATGGCTCTAGATTAATGATTACAAGAGCAAGAAAACGCTGAGAATAGAGAAATAAGATTAGTGTGAAGGAAGAAGGAAAAAAAGCCGAGTTTTTTCTTCTGCCTTGTCACAGTCATGGTTTAGGTGAGTCTTTTTGCTTAGATTTTATATCGCCTCTGTTTTTCAGCATTTTGTTTCGTGATTCCTCCCGTAGTGGTTAATCATAATCTAGTACATACTTCGATGTTGCATTACGTATCAGCTCCTGAGAGAAGAGATCTGGCCTTTGTCAACCTCTTTTCTTGAAAAGCTGTATGGGCCTGTGGAAGAACTGCAGAAAACCACAGATTTCATCTTGAGAACAGCTCTCCAAGTGTGATACCAGCGATCGAAAAGAAGAAGAAGAAGATAATCTAGTATTAGTGTCTTGTGTATTTAACATCCAGCTGTTTCTGGGATTCATTATCATTCTATCAATCATTCCTTTTTATTAGCATATCAAACTCAATGACTTCCATTTTTACAAGATGATAATATTGGTTCTAAGTCTTTAATAATAATGAGTAAAGATAAGTATAGGTCTCTTCCTTCATCCTCTGCCCCTTCTCCTTCTAAAATTTTCTTCTAGTCATGTTCTCCTTCCTCTCTCTCTTTCTGTCTTCCTTCTTTTTTACCTCCTATGGGGTTTTCCCGTATTTCATCATCTTTCAATCCTCTCCTGGGATCTTCTGGTCCTGTTCTTTCCTCTTCATCTTCCATTCTTCTTAATTCCTCTCTTCCTCTTTTGATCATCTTGATCCGATTGTTTCTGTCGTTCTCTCTTTTGAGCTTGAGTTTCTAATTGTTGATTAAGGTTTGGTTTTCTCATTGTTTTCTGTTTTTAGGGATTCGTCCCTTGTTCGTTCTTTCATGTCAGCTTTTTTCTCTATTCTTTCCATGTCCTCTGGTCCGGATGTTGTATCTGTTCACATTCCTTCTGATCAATCTTTTTCCTCTTCTGATTCTTTACAGTTTTCTTCTTCTAGCTTCCAAGAGGCCTTGCTCTCCTCTTTCCATTTGAACTGTTGATTCTATGGCCTCTGGTGACTCTTCTCATCTTTTTTCTTTTCCATCTCCTAATCCTTCTTCTATTCTTCTATTCCCTAGTTGCTCAGGGCTGAGGAGATTTTGTCCAGTCAGGATCTCTTCGGATGACTGGTCCCTGGCTCACTGGTGGATTGCTTAGACTCTTTCTCTTCCTTGTAAGGAGGAGTTTTCTATAGTCCTTCCTTCTTTTGTGTCGGCTCTTTCCTCTTCTAATTCTTCTTTCTTGTCTCCTCTGGTCTTTTCAATTGACAATTTGGTCATTATCATGTTAGTTTTATTTGTGAATTATGTTAATTCTAAGGAATTTATACATACATGAGAGCGTTCATCCTAGGGTAGGTTTTTCTACCCTGTCATTAAATCTTAGTAAAATGATCTCTATTCGCTCTGAAACATTCTAATCTGCATTATTTTCAATTTATCAAGGGGGTATGTCATGATTAAATCTCATGATTCTTGCTCCCATGTAAAGATGGAGACCATCTCCCAGATCATTTCCAGTCTAGATCAGGGTATGTGGTCGTTTCCATCGACCAAAATGACGCCTCTTTTCATGTGTTCATTGCTTACTAAGATTGAGTTTGGCAGTTTCGCACCATGCCTTTTGGCCTGACCACGGCTCCTTTTCTTTTTCTCACCTAGTCTCGGCCGTGGCAGAAATTTTCACCGTCGTTCTATCCATCTCCATGTTTATATAGACGATTGGTTAGTAAAGTAAGTCTACTTCAATTCTTTCAGGAATTCTTCCAGAGGTTTGCAGTCTGGCATGCAACCTAGGGTGGATTTTAAATCTAAAGAAATCAAGTCTAGGTCCCTCTCAAATCTTCACGCATCTAGGCGTTTCTTTCGATCTGACCCAGGGTCTAGTCTTCCCCTCAGATCCAAGAATAGAGACTTTATCAGTGGCAATGGAAATCCTGTCTTCTTCTTCCATGGTCTGAGCAAGATTTCTGCTAAGAGTGATATGTTTGATGGTCAGTGTAAAGAATGTTATTCCATGGGCGGCGCTGATGAGAAGACCTTTCCAAATGTATTTAATGTCCCTTTGGAAGCAGTCGGTTCACTCTATTTACCATCAGATTCCCATCAGAGAACACTTGATTCCTCTTCTAGATTTTTGGAAAGACCGTTCTCTGCTTCTGATGGATGTTCCACTGGTAAAGTTCTCCCCTCAGGCGATTATCTTCACAGACGCTTCTCAGGAGGGATGGGGAGTGGTCTGGGACGCCCTGTCGGTTTCCGGTCTTTGGTCCCTGGAGGAGTCTGCAGCTCATATCAACATTTTGGAATTGTGTGCTGTCAAGAAGGCTCTCCTTTCATGGTCGCATCTTGTGATAGGTCTCAGTCTCGATTCAGTCGGACAATTCGACAGTGGTCTCATATCAATGGGCAGGGGGCTACAAGGTCATCCCTCCTTTGTCTATAAGTGTGGAACCTTCCCTTATGGTGTCGCAAGAATCAGATTCTTCTAGTGTCTCCTCATGTCCCAGGCAGTCTGAATTTTCTTGCAGACCAACTGTCACATCCCAGCAAATTCGCCCACACAGAGTGGCAGTTAAAGAGGTCGGTTGTCAAAGCGATTTTCAGTCTTATGGATCGTCCTCTGGTAGATCTGTTTGCGACATCTCTGAATGCTCAGATCTCCTTTTACATGTCTCTTTTTCTGGACAGTCAAGCCCTGGCGGGGGATGACCTGTCTCAGTCCTGGACAGGAATGTTCGTCTATACATTCCCTGCAACGATTTTGATTCCGTTAGTGTCAGAGCTCTAGATAAGCAAGGTTTTTGTGTTTTCACCCAATAAAAATTGCCAATCACACAATTAATTTTTAACATCATGTGTACTGAAATAGAAAATCACCCAATTAATTTCAGTTCTCTTGCTAATAATGTATAATAACCCAATTAAATTCCAAAGAAACCCAATTTACAAAATTTCTAAGAGTGAATCACCCAATTATTGAAAAGCTTATCTAGAGTTCTGGTTAGGGTTGAAGAATGTCAAAGAACAAATATGTGAGATTCTTTTATAGCGCCTTTTTGGCCAAAGAGGATTTGGTTTGTAGACCTTCTAGATCTCCTGGTAGACTTCCCTCGTCTTCTTCCATTCTCCCAGGATCTTCTGTCTCAAGTAAGAGGTCTTTGTCTTCATCCAAACTCAGAAATCTTCAGTCTGTGTGTTTGGAGAATATCGAAACTAAAGTCTACAAGAATAAAGTTTCTTCAAGATCTCCAGTAATTATCAATTCTTCCAGAAGAGAGTCGAACCGCAGAGTTTACAAGTGTCGACTTAAAATTTTTGGAGAATGGTATTCAGACCAAGGTATCGTGCCCGATTCTGTTTCTATTCCCCAAGTATTAGACTTTTTTAACATATCTCTTTGATTCCTTCCATTTATCAGCTAATTTGGTTAGGGGATATAGATTTTCTCTGGCATCTTCTTCCTTGCCTTCTGTATGCCGATGTCAAGGACACTAAGACCTTTAATAGTCTTTATTAGAGGACTAGGCAATATTCGTCCTCCGATAGCTACGCCTTTACCTTCATGGAACTTGGCTTTGGTTCTTCAAGTGCTGGCAGGCCGTCATTTTGAACCTCTCCTCTATTGGTATTAACGTCCTCTGCTAGAAGGCATTCAGAAATTCATGCTTTTTCTGCTGAAAGGGAAAGATTTATAGTTTCAGGAGACGCTTTAGTTTTAATCCCAGAAGGGATTTTTTATCTAAAACTCGGTCTAACCGGTTTCCTGCTAGTCCGATCATTTAAAAATCATTATCGTCTTTTTCGTCTTCCGATAAACTCTGATGTCCTGTAAAGGCATTAAGAATGTACAAACAGCGAACTGATTTCAAAAGATTTGATCTGTCCCTTTTATGTTTTTCTTATGCAGAAGAGTTAACTAAGCCAGTCTCAAAGTTTACGATATCCTGATGGATTTGGGAGACGATTAAGCTTTGTTACGAGATTGCTTCTCCGGAACAAATTAATCTCTCCCATATTAAAGCTCACGATGTTAGAGGAATGGCTTCATCTTTTGCACTTTTTGCCGGTTCGTTTTTAGATGAAGTCATACAGGTTGCAGGATGAAAATCTGAATCCTCTTTTACAACCTTTTATCTGAAAGATCAGTGAAGCAGCCTTCTTCTTTCGTAATATTATGATTTTAACCCAAATAGCTGAAGACCATTTACCAAGCACATCTCGCCATTTTCATTAAGACTGTAAGAAATGGTGAGAGTTTATTTTGGTTTTTATTTATCTCTAAGTTCAAGTTTTCCTTATTTGATAATCACGGTGTGATTGATTTAAATGCACTATTATGTTATGTTATTAACATTTGGATAAGATTGGTTTGATTTTTATCCTTGTTTGTTGATTCTCAAATCGCCTCCCACCTAATGTTTTAAGTGGCGCACTGACCAAATCTATGGGTTTAGCAAGTAGTGATTGAACGGTAATGGATGTTTTTGTGGTGTAATAACAACCCCCCACAGACCCCCCTTGCGGGTTGGTCTGTTGTTTTATTAACCACTATAAAAACATACTTACCGTTCAATCACTATGACCCACCCTCAGCCACTCCGCGTGGAATTGATTTGAGAATTTGCCTATAATATTTGGCACTTAAATTCAGAAAAGTGAATCTGTTTCCTATTTGGGCTCCAGTGCGCATGCGCAAGCGCGCTTAGTGACAGGCGTCACTATGGAGTGAGTACAGACTGGTGCCAGTCTATATCGGTTAATATACTGGAGATGGATCTAACCAGTAGCCTGGTTGAGGGGCCATATTTATAAGAATAGGCATGGGGAGGAGTGTATGCAAGCATAAAAATCTTATTCTGGTAGCTAAATGCAGATAATTGATTTAGCAAGTAGTGATTGAACGGTAAGTATGTTTTTTATAGTGGTTAATAAAACAACAGACCAACCCGCAAGGGGGGTCTGTGGGTTTTTTTTAAAACACTGCATTCACAACATCTAGTTATTTTTTTGGTGCATTTAAAGTAATAAATATATGCGTAAATAAGCAAGTTTGAACTTGTTTGATGTCCCCCAGAGATAGTGCCAAACGCGTTGTTAAAAGCAAAACGGGACAGACGCCAAATTTTAAATGCGTTTAAAAGATATATGTGCATTGCGTAATACTCGGTGTACATACCAACTCGACGGCTCCAACTACCCGGGATCCAAGCAAACCTAGCGGTACATTACATTTCCTAGAAGGGGCAAAGGTAAATATGAGAAAGTTTTCCTAAAAAAGACAGCGGGACATAATATTAAAAATCAAAATTATAAATATTACGAAACACAAAATCATGATTCCCGGTTGAGAATTAATGTAACGATGCGCCCCTGAACGTTTTGCATCTAGTGCAAGAATCATAAGCATCGGTTCGTTTCGCATTTCACTTTTATAAACATCCAGCGCAGCGAAACATGCCGACTGGCGAGATTTGACTTAGGTTAATCATAGTGAAAATTGTCTGTAAGCAACCTCATTATTAGTTTTACGCATCACCTGTGTTCGCTATGAACAGACAGCGAATAAACGCAAAATTATGGATTAAAGATGTCAAAATATACAATAGCTTATGTGTACCAATGCTTGACTACTGTAGACGCTTTTTTATTAAAACATGCAGATGGTGTGGTTTTTATTGATAATATGACGCACGAATTAGCAGATTTGTGTCCGCTGCCGCAATATCCCCATCGGTGCTCTACACGAAAAAAGTAATGTAGCCGAGTATAACACATTGTTGTTACCTCACTCGGGAACCAGGCCGAGGAAATGAGCAATCGCCGCCCCCCCCCCCCCCCCTCTACATAGCAATAACATAGCTAGATGATAAATAGTGCCTTAATAAACCCGTGAAAGTTAACATTATAAATAGTCAGGAGCTAATTTCACTATATTTCATGAACCAGACATTGTTTGTTTTATTAATTTAAAAGTCAAAGTGGGCGTTAAAATATTGCTTTATTGCTTTTAAAAGCGGCACCGTGAATACGTGTACATTTTGTGTTCCGCCATTGTTGATCATGAGTCGCTGAGAGACTGGTTAAAATAAATCACGTCATCAATTCGTTATGAATGACAACGAGACATGTGATCAAAATTTTACTACGATAGTAATTTTCATTCATTCATAATGACGTCAGATGTCCAGCGAGCCAATCAAATTACGGCTACGCTTTTCCGAGAATCTATGACTGCGCATAATTATCGATTGGCGACAGTCGCGCGAGGAATTCCTCATTAGTGGTGAATTTAGGCAGTAAATAAGTAACCGGGTTCATTTTGTTCTGTAAGAATGGAATGTTTACGTTACCAGACAGCTGTATTGGAATTGATAATGCGACATACTGCCAATTATTCAACACTGAATGAGTCCTCCCCCTAAAATCATGACAGGAATTTTGCGAAAATTTACGTTACCCTGGCAAAATATAATTGCATAATGTGTGTATGCCCGAGTACTCGGTTGCCTTTCTTGGGTGACTCGCATAATGTCGTTATCCAAGCGAGGCGTAATTATGAACACGTTTCACGTTATCAGATTTCAAACGACTTGTCTAGCCAATATCATAAATGTGTTGTGTAATAAGCATTGTCAAACTGTTTCCAACCCATTTGTTTTACTTTCACACCACGTTGTTTTACCGTTCACAATGGGAAAGCGATGCATCCATTATTTTAAAATAGACCCGCTGTGTACGCATCATGCACGCGTTGCAGACACATTTTATGTTAAGTTAACTCTGAGCTGTACTGTAATTTCAAAATATTCACCAGAATAAGTTTCATATCGTAAAGAATTTACATTTTCCGGGATTTATCATTGAAAGGGTTAATTAATACAGGTGTTATTCTGTTTCTTTCTAACTCCGTTATCACTTCTACAGTACAGCTCAGAAGTTAGGAGAGGATCCAGAAAATCTGATTAGAGGGGGGGGAGTGGGTGTGGGTGTGTGTGGCATAACCTAAATCATGGGACTTCATGGATGCTACTCTGAAATCTTTTAAATCCCCATGCTCTCAGAGCCATTCCCTACATTTTCTAAGGTAAGTATTGACGTTGAGTTGCCAGTGACATTATTCTATTTTCATTTCGAGGGGGTTTTTTTTCTTGATAATTACACACAAATTATAAGCTAGGACGAATTTAGAGAGGAGTATGCGGCCTCGACTCCCTTTTAAATCTGCCACTGGAACTTAACATGTTTCCAAAACAAAATGAAACTTACCGTTGAATATTTTTAACATAATTTGATTGGATGACATTGCTGCCCAGCAATGTCTTCCAATCCAATTATATTTAAAATATTCAACACCACTTTTCATACATCGTGTTCAAGATTTTGTTTAGGAAACTTGTCATGATTTGTTCTATATTTATAGCAGTTTTAACCATCACAGACCAAAAATGACATAGTGCTTTTTAATGCAAGGAACATTCTGGTGAATATTTTAAAACTAATTTAACTGTGGGCTGTTGTTTCTGTTTATGGCATGTATGGCAGTTAGTTTCAAAAATTTCATCAGCTTTGCTGTGTAGTTGTTTTTTAATTGAGACACATGAATTTCAATTGTTAAAAGATTAAATCCCTTTGATGTGGATTCCATTTTAACACCTGTAGGCAATAGGCATATACAACCTCTATCATGCCAATGGTAAGCTTGGATGTTCTTCAAGTATCATCACTAAGCATAAACCACATGCCATATAAAACTGTGCATATTTCTTCTTTTATACAGGCGCCGAGGACAGAACTTTGAATGTCATGAGCTCTCCACATACATCAATGCTGATCACTTATCAAGCACAGAAATATACAGGAAGACTGGCCCATGAACTGTGACATTCTTATCATATTCCTGAAGCTGACTTTCAAACATCACATTCCTGGGCTGATCGTCATGGTTTGTATTGTATCCTCGAGGCTGATCTTCGAAGTTCTTATCAGATGCGTTAGACTGATGTTTGAACTTCTTATCATATGTCTGAGGCTGTCCTTGAAGGTTTGAAGTTCTTATCGTATCCTCGGGGCTGACATTTGACCTTCTTATCACATCCTCGAGGCTGGTATTTACAATGTGCGATCAACAATTCAGCTTTCATCCAGAATCATCCTAGACCAGTGAGTGACCTACCCATGTGGTTTTATGAACATATGTAGACGCTGTGGAAATGAAACTTATCAAGTGCATTGCCATAGGAAACTCTTGAAAGACTATCAAAAAACACTTAAAAGTGCATCCCGGACAAGGGAAGGGATTCAGATATATTGTCGCAGTACTCCAACCAGAAGTATCACATGATTGCTTTGCCTATCTACGCATGCGCACACTTTTACTCTCGTACTATCATAGACCACATATTTAAGCTACTGTGTAAAACTTTCCTGCGAAATTTATAAATCCGATTAAAATGGTGTTAAAAACGCTATGTTACAATAATTTTCTGCGAGCTAATTATCCCTATGATGTCATAGGTTGAATCCCATTCGACAAGAACCATGATAACGGCACTGAAGACAGGAGTGCATGCATTTGAATGGTGATATCTCTGTCGGTGATAATGCTATCGACATCATTTATATATGTACAGATTGAAGAGATTAAGATGTTTATCACACTCTCGCAAATTTATGGAATATATTTGTTATTTCATACATTAGTTGCCGAACCTTAAGGTGGCCATTTTCTATGAAGATGCCTGCCAACTACACGAATATTACAATATCTCAGGAAGTTTTGAGATTAGTATGAAAACATAAATACCTAAATATATATCGGGATGTATGTAAGACCTAGTTAAACTCTCATATTACTAGATGAAACTTTAATAACATTATCTGTTGAAGCGCCAGTAAGTGTGTTGATTCAAGTGACAATTGTACTGATATATCTATACTATTCAGGGGTCGAAATTCGCTAAATTTCACCAAAATCAATTCATTTCCCGTAAATTTGCTCAACAGGAATCCATGGGAATCCACTTTTGGATTCCCGCATAGAGAGCTCAACGGCAATCCAATATGCTGAGGGTTTTATATTTCAGAATTTGCCCTGAGCACATTTCACTCTCATGATTCTAATTTTATGTTCATGTTCACAAACAACAGACAGAGATCCTACCTAACACTACAAATTTTCCTTGAATTCATGAACAATCAAATCCTGATACAACTCTGTTGCCATAAAAATGGCTGATCTTTTTTCCTAATTATCATATGGAACCCCCTCCATATACAAAAAAGTATATAGTAATTAATACTTATGCATATCAGGATCTGATTGTATTGGTCAGTCAGGAAAACTTTTAGTATGATGCTGTACATACAAGGGGTATTTATTGTAAACCAGTCAGCAACGGCTTCCAGTCATATCATTTTCAAAATATAAAAAAGAATATCCTTTAATTTGTAAAGAATTCCACCTGTATCAAAGAACCACCATCTTAATGGCCCAAAAAACAAGTGTCCATTATACACAGGTTTGACTGTGTATTGAATGCAGATGAGTGGTAGGGTTTTCCCAGTAATAAGGCAGTCAGCCTTTCATGGCTTCAATTTAGTTTCACTTTGCAGACGACACGTGCTAGGGGATTTCCCAGTAATGAGGAAGTCAGCAGCAGCAATTTCCAGGAAATAGGAGAGCTATATTTAGACAAGAGGCTATCAGAATTTGGTGTGATATAACTCCGGTAACAGTCAATGGTTTATGTCATTGATTTATATCTTACATCAAAGGATTGCTGTTAAACATTCTGAAAACTATTTGGCAGAAGGTTGTTGTTGCTTTAGTCTGCAACAACCTTCTGTTATATAGTCTTCAAAATATTCAGCGCTTATATTGTCAATACTGTTGTGGGCCAGTTGTCTGCTATATCTAATCTTTATAGATCTATGGAGCTGTCATAGTTGTGTCAAAATGTTCTGGACTCGGAACTGAATACTATATATTATTATTGCGCAATAGAAACTAAGTATTGTACTTGAGGTCTGATCTGTACCCGTTTGATAACAAACTCCCGTTAGCGTATAAGATCTCATGCACCTCCAATCGCAAAAGAGCCAGTGGCTCACCAACATAAGAGGCGCTTTATCTCATTTTTATTCCGATTCCGTTTTGGAGCATTTAATGTTGGTCAGCATTACAAAATTAATGTGCAATATGAGAGTAAACACTGTTCCATTAGTAATTTCTTCTGAAGAGAAATATGATTTCTCTGTTCTGATTGGATAAATTCTCCCGTACAAGCCAATGAAAATAGAGAATGGCAGATATTAGAAGAATTCTAGTACACACAATTGCTGATCTTTAATTATTTAAATATATTTCTAATTTGAGCACAGAGCTTACAATTATATTTTTCAAAACATTAGTCTGTAGATTCATTTTATACGAAGTAGTATAGAGGGTCTGGTATTTCCCTTTAAGTACACATATATAGGGCTGTGCGGTTTTGGTAAAAACACAACCGGTGATGGTGTTGGCCATAAATCCGGTTTTAACCAGATATCCAGTTTATTGGCTGAAAATATTTTCAGTTTTCGTGAAAAAATAATAATTCGCAATACCACGAAAATAGAACGTTTTTAGTGGTAGACTTAAATCTGTAGCTACATGTATAGTATCCGATGCAATTTTAGAGGATATAGTGAAATCATTACTTAAATTGCTTTAAAACATTAGATTTTGCGCTTTTAAATTCATCGCGATATGTCATTTCGAGTTCGTGCACAATCTGTCATATATTAGATTCCTAGACAATTAGCAATTCGTATACCCCCTCTAGGATAACACGTAGAGATACATTGCCAAATTTACTGTGGCTTTTAGTGCCCAATTCAAGCGGTTCATGGAGTTGCTGCACGCTGCATCATGGGGAACATAGCTTTCCAGTCCTTCTTGAAGCTATGGATTCGTAGATCAAAGATGCCCTTGGTAGAAAGACTACGTTTATACAATGCAACCTCCGTATCCTTGATGATGTATAACTGTAACAGCTGGGCAGCTCCAAAGGAGCTCTAGACAAACTTGATGCCTGCCACCGCAAACATCTATGCACCATCACTGGACATCGATGGCCAGAGAGCATAATTTCCAATGATGCACTATACAAGATGTGTAATACGCCCGCCGCTGTCTATAAAAGTCGCCCAACAAAGATGGTCCATGTTTGGCCATGTGCTAAGGATACCAGAAGACACACCAGCACAGAGAGCCTTGGAATTCGCCCTACTCGGAGCCAGCAAATACAGAGCCAGGAGAGGACGTCATTGCATAAATTTGCTAAGCATGCTGCGAGGTGTTCTCAAGAAAGCAGGACTCGGTACACTCAAGTCAAGAATGGACCTGAGGAAGCTAAGGATTTTGGCTGAGGACAAGACACAGTGGGAAAAAGCGAAGGACTGATTGCAGCTGTAGGATGTTTCTACTACTACAGCCATAGAATACCGTAATCATACATGGAGTAGAAAATATGTTTTTGGATGACTAAACTAGTTAGAATATACTCGATAGTTAGTCATTTCAGGTCTTGGAAACACCGAGCCGGTGATAAAGTCTGAAAGATGACAGATCTAATTAGACTGTTACACAGCCTCCATTTTGGAGACCAGTGAGATTCATGAGAAGCATTATGGAAATGTATATAATATAAAGACTAGTTCCCGATAGCCTACGCTTACACACGCTTATGTCGAATTTAGTTACAGACGTCGTAATACTGCCACATGGTACAAATCTGCATATCGTATATGCCTGAACATGCGTAGTAAATCAAATTTATTGATCTAATTAATCGGATACGTGTAATCAAACTCGGCCGTATTATACTATTTACTAGCATACAGTTTCAGCGAAAAAGGAATTCATACGTACATGTATTTTAATATAGATCATAAGCGCGATTTGGAAGAACATGGTTTAAACCTGTATCGGTTGTAGGCTGTAAAAGTTGTTTTCCGGCGCTAATAATGTATATCGACCTGCGTCGAGTGTTAATTATATCGTCCAACATACGTCGAGCCAGCGCCTGAACATTCACGAGAAATTACTCTTGATCGCCCGAGGGATTAGACAAATTTGATCTCAATTTACTTTGGCAGGTTAGATCACGTCCCGGTTTTAGAGTCCCGAATGCGCGTTCAAAATTCATAATAGACATAGAAATTATGTCACCGGTTTTCGAACCGTCATGCTTAAAAATCTGGAGACGGTTCAAAATCCAGATAACCGCACAGCCCTACACGTATAAGACATCAGGGTAGGAGGAGGAGGATGAGTGGTGAATGACTAAAGAGATGTGGTTCTTTAAACATTTAATGGTCACGGTTGGTCATTTAAATATTTGCTTATTGAATGCCCATTTTACAGGCAGAGAGAAGACTGTGTTTTGTTAAATTTTCAAATTAAAAATAGTCGTCTCTTGGCCTGCAAATGGACATTCTTAAAATCACTATAACGGCCGGTTTTGGCCGCCTTCGGCATGAAAGGCTTAAGACAAGAGATAACTAGATTGCTTGATCGATGGCGCGTCATCGCTGATCTTCAGATCCCCACGTTCACCGATTTTACTCCCACCCATGGGGGCGCAGCCAAATACAAAGGTCCTCTTACACTCCAACAATATGCATAACTCGTGTACCAAATTTGGTCAAATTACGTCCAGAGGTTTCGGAGGAGTTGCATTACAATGAATTGCTTGACCTTTTGAGCCCTTGTGATGGTGTCAAACAAATATCCATGACACAATTATATGGCGATTCGACATACCAAATTTATTTGAATTCCACACAATGGTTTGTGAGGAGATAGCATCACAGAGTTTTTTTGGGATATTGTACCTGGAATCAAGCATAAATGTCACGCAATCCGCAGTTATATGGTCCATTTTGATAAAGAAAATCAGCATTTCTAGTTATTAAATGTCTATTTATAGGCCAAGAGAGGACTATTTCTGATTATTTACCACTGGAATAATTGTCTCGATTATCGATCTAGGAATTCCAGTGATACATATTCAAAGATAGTCGTCTCTTGGCGGCAAATGGACATTCTGGACTCAAGACAACTGTAGAAGCCGGTCCTTGGTTGGCTTTACAATTAAACAATTAAAAATTTAGAAGTCAGAAAAAAGAACCCAAAATTGTTGATAAAATTTTATTTTTAACAAGATACATGTAGAATACATGCAAATTTTGCAAGTTTAATCGTAATTCAACATAGTTACAATAAAAAATATTTGGCGATGTATAGAACAGCACTTTTATATATGTAAAAATAGCGTAAATCAATAAACAATATATACAGAAAAATGTTAAACACAAGAATTTGATTATATGTATATCTGTCTTGTAAATCATTGTTAAAATTTGATACTGTACCTCTTTCTATGCAACAAATCAAATATGATTGTTATGATGTTATAAATAAATTGTTTGAAACGCTAAAATAAATTTGTCCCCAAAGGTATTGCTGTGTAAGGTAACAACAGCTTCCACTCCTTCCGGTGATATTAGTCATACCACTTTTGCCCTCATACCAGCTCTATAACCAAGCCAGTCATTCCAGCGGTAAATTTTCAAAAATAGTGTTCTCTTGGTCTTCAAATTGAGAATTTGTATGAGAAAATTGAAATTTTCTTGAACAAATCCAAAGGCGAAAGGATTAAAATGTTATGCGGCTTACAGTCCAGTTCAAAAATATTTCCAAAATAAACTAAAAACATACTTCTGAATATTTTGAAGATACCGGCTTAAGCTAGGATTCCATTAATGCGTATTCGTATCCGAATGAGTGCTTCCATTTGTACATATGCGTATGCGTATGCATATCCGAAAGTAGTGATTTTATTCAATCAATTGGACTACTACTACTACTACTACTACTACTACTAATGCTACTACTACTGCTACTACTACTACTACTACTACTGCTACCACTACTACTACTAATGCTACCACTACTACTACTACTACTAGCATGAATATGTTCTAAAATTGTCTATCAGCCTTTCAGTGAGTTTCACATTCCAGCGCGCTTACTATGAATTTATCTAACTATATTGGAACACATGTACATAATAATAGTGTCGATTTGGGGAAAGCCCATGAATGACGTAATGAAAACGTCATTTTCAAGGAATCCCACATCCGAATGCTGTCTGTATCTGAATAAAATTGCTACATGTAGCGATCAGATTCGGATACGGACAGGGTTCGCATACGCATAGGGACACATGTACTATCTATTTGTAATGGGAGCGAAAAGAAATTCAGATATAGATACGCATACGCATTAATGTAATCCTAGCTTAAGGCAGCAATGTCTTCTTAACATAACATTTCTTACATTGTGTTAAAAATTGTTTTGTTTTGCAAACATGGTAGCTTATTTATGAGCTTCACTGTAACTGTATGGTTGTTCTGTACTTGTGATTTCAAAATTGAACCAGGGCATCATTTAGAATTTGATATTTGCATAGCATGTATTGCTACACAAACTGTAAATGGTATAGCTGCTGGCAAAAATGTATAGCAATCAACTCTTTCACCGCTAAATTCCCTGTATCTCAATCTCAGCACAAACAAACAGGAAAGCTGTTTGATATTTGGAATTAATATGACTGGAAGCCATTGCTGCTTTAGGCAGCAATGGCTTCCAGTCATATTAATTTCAAAATATTGAACAAAATATGATATACATTGTAAAGAATTTACTTTTTCAGGGATTTGTTGTTGAAAGGGTTAATGATAGGACTGAAAATCAATGATAAATTCATTTTTGCAATGGCGTACAAATTTTGCATAGCAGATACAGCTATGTATGTTACAGAATGTATAGCAACTGCTTAAATATGTGTAGCAAATTGAGATGCGATACCAGATAAATTATGCCCTGTGAACAGTTGAAAGATATTGTTTTAAGGATTTACTTAAATTTGCATATTCACAGCAGAATACCTGCAAATAAAATTGTTAAAATTGTATACTTTTAGAAGGTTAAGTTGTGTGCTTAGATGTAATGAAATGAAATAAACCTTAACATATGATGATTTCATTACATAAAAATTAATATAATTTTTTTAGTTGTGAATTTGAATTAGGGACTCTAATTCAATTTCACAACTTAAAAAATAAATTTTATGCAATGAAATCGTCATATGTGTTAAGGTTTATTTCCTTACATCTACATGTAGGCACACAACTTAAGCCTCATAATGTACAATTTTAACTAACTTATTTTCAAGCATTCTCACCATGTGACTGTGCACCTTTAAATGTTTATTATTATTCTCACTGCCCAAATAAACAGTTGTGAATATTGTAAAATTTTGACATTGTTACGATGATTAATGGAAAATAATTAAGGTCTTTATATACAAAACAAAATCTGAAATAAATAATGTTTGTGAATGTTGTAAAATATTGACATTGTTATAAATAATGATGGAGAAATAATTAAAGTCTTTATATATACAAAACAAAAATTGAGTGTGTAAAAATGTAACGTATATAAATATATATATATTCCCCTCTCTCTCCGCTACTTGATAGATTGTATCCATTTTGTACACAGGGGTCAGAGATAGGTCAATCGTTTGCAAGAACAATGTGTAAAAATACAGTTGAATTTAACCCTATCATCGATGAATTCCCGTATCTCATTTTCAAGGTAACAGAAAAACTGTTGAATATTTTGAAATTAATTTGATTGGAAGCCGTTGCTGCCTAAGGTAGCAATGACTTCCAGTCAAATTAATTTCAAAATATTCAACAGAATAAGTTTTATATCGTGAAGAATTTACTTTTTCAGTGATTTGTCGGCGAAAGTGTTAAGTATATGTACAAGCTGGCTATGTGTTATATTTTTATAATGGAACTTTTTACAACGAATGCTTTTAACCTTTCGGGTGACATAAGGGGCGATAACTCATCTTGCATGATAAGGACTCGTCTAGAATAGATATGAGTGGTCTCCCTTGATACACGTGACAGTGAATGCAGATCGTGAACTGAAGTAAAACATTGTCAGCCATTTTTCATATAATCTAAGATTTTCACCCAACACATTGACCAATCAAAATTTTGAATAGAAGATCTGGAGCCTATAGGACCATAGGATCCTTCCAGCTGAATTTGCTTGAAATCCACTGAGCAAGGAGATGCATTTTGACAATTTTCAGTAATTTTTCACAAAAATCAAATTTCTGAATAGAAAATCAGCCTGCTATGATAGAATGATTCGGGCCAAATTTGTTTAAAGCGGATAAGGAGATACGTTTTGAGTAAATTTTGCATAAAATCTTAAGATTTTCACCAAAAAATCAACCAATCAAAATTCTGAATAGAAGTTCTGGCGCCTACCACTATAGGATCCTTCCAGTCAAATTTAAGACGCAATTTGACGGACGGATGGCATATGCTCACCTGGGCCTTTGGGCAAAAGGCCAGGTGAGCTAATAAATAATGGTTACGTGACGATAGCCTCTTGCCAGGAAAATCAATGATCATCTTGGTAACCACAATGACATCCACCAAGTTTGAATGAATGAATCGGGCTAATGATAATAATACCAGTACTGTACCAAGAAAGCAGGACTTGAAATCATAAACACAAACACCTATTCATTTTGGGGATGCCCCCTCCTCCCCACTACACCCAGAAAAATTGTAGGGCTAGAATTCTAGTTTAACCCTTTCAATGACAAATCCCTGAAAAAGTAAATTCTTTACGATGTATAGCATATTCTGTTGAATATTTTGAAATTAATATGACTGATAGCCGATTAGGGGACTGAACTCATGCTTAGCCTGACCAATCCAGCTTGCAATTTTTCTGGGGTTGGATTGAAATCTCCTATTTGATCATGTTTATGTGGTCATGATTTCAAACCGAGCTTCTTGGTACAGCACTGGTATTACATGTAGATTCTCATAACGGTCCTTTTGTGGGTATATAGACCCCAAAATGCTACTTGGGAAGTTGGAACCCCCAAAAGTAGTGGCAGTGGGTGCTATGGGATCCATGAAAATCTTGTATGATTTTTAAATATTAATTAGTTTTAGATTTTTGCACAAGCACCCGCTAATAAGGAAATTAGAATTTCAGTGATGCAGTACAGGACAATCCTGCGCGCCACCCTGAACATAATTATCTTACGTATGTTGTACAAACCATAAAAATTACAGGCATTTAATAGCCTAAGTTTGGTGATCATAGGTGGAAGAGGGTTAAGAATGTGAAAAGTATGTCACAGTGACCTACTTTTGACACAGCGCACCTTTAATCTAAAACGCATCCATATACCAAGTATGGTTGTACTGTAATCGAAACTACTGACAAGACAAGAATGTTTTTATGATGTTCAGTAAACCACGAACGGTACATGTAAATAGTCTTCTATTGGCCTGCAAATGGACATTTGTCAACACCACTGCAGAGGTCAGTTTTGGCCGGCTTCATTGGGAAAAGGTTAACACACGAGATAACGTGGTATTTGCGCCTCTGTTTGAAATTAAGGATATTTTTAGGCTAGTAGCAATCCCGTAGGTGAATACTTATTCAGTAGATTGTCTTATAGGAGCTATAGCCATGTGTCATATTAACCCTGTAACCCTCGAATTTATTCAAGAAAATTTCATATTTCTCAAAGAAAATGTTCATTTGCAGATCAAGAGAAGACTAGTTTTTTAAATTTACCACTGAAATGACTGGCTCAGTTATCAAAAATGGTCTTCTCTTGGGTCTGCAAATGGACATTTCTCAAGACCATTGCTGATGCCGTTTTTGGCTGATATGAGTGTTAAATGGTTAATTGTTAAGTCAGCCGAAATCATCCTTTCTTGAGAAATGTCCATTTGCCTGTCAAAAGAAGTTAACTTTTTAAAATAGTATGACTTCCTTCTCTTGACACTATCAAATGGACATGACACGAAGAAAAATGTTTGATTTTGAGTTAAACTTCAGACGTGTACAAGAATTAGATGCATGTACATGTACCATGCAATCTAGCATGTCTAGAGAGATCCATTTCCAGCTATGCCCCACCCATTTCTGGCTAAGCTCTTCCCATTTCTAGCTAAGCTCCGCCCATTTCTAGCTATGCCCCACCCATTTCTAGCTAAGCTCCGCCCATGTCTTACACACATTGGGATCAATTTATTTACTTACACGGACAGATGTAACTTTGTTCAATGAACCATGAATTCTCAGTTCAAAATCCCATTTTCAAAGTAGCTATACAGGTAAGCTGTTAACTATTTTAAAATTAATTTGACTGGGCACTCTTGGCAGCAACAGCACCCAGTCAAATTAGTTTTAAAATAAAAGAGTAAATCCATCAAAGGCATACAATTCATGCACATGATGAACTATTCCAGCATCGTGACAGAGTATTTCTGTTTATTATGATTGTGTTACATGTGAGCCAGAGCTACCGTAATTGATTATGATGTCATATACTTGAGTGACAGATCAGACTGATCAATTTAAGAAACTTGTGTTATTTTGAAAACAAGCATTTCTGTAAGTTGGTACTGCCTAGGGTCACACTTAGAGCCAGCAACAATGGTTTCAAAATTCCATGAGTTTTCAGTTAACTGTCTCGCTCCTGCAAGCCATCAGACAATAATTTCAGTGATCAAAAATTGTAGAATTGCCGAATATTTTGAAAACAATTTGACTGAAAATTGTTGGTGGCTTGACCAGTATCTTGTCAATGTGTTTTCAAACTATTTAGCAGGTCCAGAGCTATAAATAACCCTTGGAATGTGTCGTCTGCAAAACCTCATCAGTCATACAGTTATAACATGAAAGGATAACAGGAATGTCCATTTGCAGGTTATGAGCAGACTATTTTTGAAAATTTCTGACTGGAATGCCTGGCTTGGTAACAGAAGATTCCAGTTTATCCATCAATCGTATGATGTCATAATCAACAAAGTGACTTGTAGGCTGATGTTATAATCAGTTACGTCATGAGTGATGTAGATAGGTTTGTCATGAATGCTTAATTTATGACGGACTAAGCGTTGTATGACTTATATGTCTTTACTATTTAATAAACATCCTGTTGAATATTTTGAAAATAATTTGACTGGTCATTAAGAGAACCCAGTCAAATTAGTTTCGAAATATTCAACAGCTTACCTGTATATTTTTTTTGAGATTCAGAGAGTGCAGAGATCGATCCAGGGTTTCCACTAATTTCTAAACAGGTTAATGTTATTGGGAGTCCAAGCAAGAAACATGGAACTCAAATGGTTCACATGACATGTAATCTACTTTAAATCCGAGATGTCAAGGCCAAAAGATAGGAAAGTTCAAACTTGTCCAGTATTCCTCCAATGGGACCAGTTATTCCAAAGTTGTAAAAATAGTCATCTCTGGACCGTCAAATGGACATTCACTCTGCAAGCAAACAGTGATTTTCTTGACCGATCTGGCCAAGTAATTAAATGGTTAAGTATTACAGTTAAATGATAACTAACCTCATCTCTCGCTAGCTATGCATGTGATCTAATATGCCACTCATAAACTAAATTAGATAATTATAAGCTTTTTATCGTGCCACTAAAGAAATATATACAGGCTTTAGTAGCTAAATGTTGGTACATTTCTACACCCTATAATGGCTGTCATGATTTACTTTTTAACCAATCAGAAAAATCCTAGCGTGCTCGGCTCAGTATATACACGGCTCGGTCATAGAGGTGCCAGCTATAGTTTGGCAATTGCTTATAAAAGCAATCATACAGGTAAGCTATTGAATATTTTGAAACTAATTTGACTGGAAGTTTTTGCTGCCATAGGCAGCCACAACTTTCAGTCAAATTAGTTTCAAAATATTCAACAGGATAAGAATTACATAATAAAGAATGTAATGCAATGGCACTTGCATGACATCACACACTATCGCCTGAGGAGAAAAAATGGTGGCAATCATTGTTCAATATTTACGCAATATTACAAAGCAGATAATTGTGATACAGATAAGGGAATATGACAGGATATGAATGATATGGAATCCATAAACCATAATCTATCGGTACAATACAACAACTGAGATGAGTTTAGTATCCCTTCAAAAGCTGGATAACCCGTCCAGTTATGAGTACTGACAGGCACATTTATCAGTTAGTTAAATGTACCTGTCGTGTATCTTGTTGACCAGTGGCTATTGGGATAATGCAGGTTAACCCTTTCACCAATGAATTCCCCATTTCTCATGTCTATATGTCTTTACTACTTAATAAACATTCTGTTGAATATTTTGAAACTAATTTAACTGGGCACTGTTGCTGCCACAGGAACAGTCAGGTTACATGTAGTTTCAAAGTATTCAACAGCTTACCTGTATAGTTTTCTGGATATTGAGATTCATGGAATTCAGGGTTTGATCAATCGATCCCAACACGGACAAAGCGTGGGTGAAGCTTATCTAGAGATTGGCGAGGCATGGCTAATTAACTGGATTCATCCATTATGTTCAAAACATTCAACGAAACCTTTCTTACATCGTGTTCACAATTATACTATCTAGTGTTGGGAATTGGTACTATTTTTGTGATTGATGATTAGTTTTATATACTAACCGATGATCAATTAAGATTGATCATAACAGGTTCTCATTTGTATCCATTTTGAATGCAGTAATTATAGCATGTTCAAGGATAATTACCCCTTTCAAACCAAGTCGGAGCTATGACAGATTCTTAATAGTTTAAGAAATAATCTGTTGAATATTTTGAAACTAATTTGACTGGCAATAACAGCTTCCAGTCAAATAAGTTTTAAAAATATTCAATATGTTATTGGTATGGTTGCTTTGAAATTAACACCATTTCAGTGCTGAAAGAATTGATGTCTTAGACTAAGGAGTAATACTGTCAATTTATAAACAACCAGAATGGATTTGTGAAATCATGATCGATCGGTTGGTTGAACACACAAACCAATCAATCATCTATCAAATCGATTAATCGAAACAACACTAACTGTACATGTACATCAAATTGTATTTCTTTGTAAAAGCTTTCATCAAATCTTAGAAGTTCTCAGAGCCTAATGTTAACCTGGTCACGGACAAATCTCTGAAAAAGTAAATTGTTTTAATACAATATAAAACTTATTCTGTTAAATATTTTGAAATTAATTTGACTGGAAGGCGGAAACCATTGCTGTGGCAGCAACAGCTTTCAGTCAAATTAATTTCAGGGATGTGTCCATAACCAGATTAATATCAGACTCGGGAGAACTCTAAGATTTGACGAAGGCTTTTGATAAATGAATAAAATTTGATGTACAGTACAGCTCAGAAAACTGTATAATGCTTTCAAAACACAATAAGACATACCATACTATAAGGGTGCAATGTCTTTCAATGATCCAATCCAAATATGTTCAAAATATTCACCAGAACGTTTCGTATATCCGTGTTCAAAATTGTACTCACTAACATGTTTCTGGGTTTTTTGGAAGCATTCTAAGTTAGTCATGAGCTGTACTGTATATATGAGCTGTACTGTATACATGAGCTGTACTGTATACATGAGCTGTACTGTATACATGAGCTGTACTGTATACATGAGCTGTACTGTATACATGAGCTGTACTGTATACATGAGCTGTACTGTATATATGAGCTGTACTGTATACATGAGCTGTACTGTATACATGAGCTGTACTGTATACATGAGCTGTACTGTATACATGAGCTGTACTGTATACATGAGCTGTACTGTATACATGAGCTGTATTGTATTTATGTATATATTTGAGTGTTGCTTAACATTTTAACCCTTGAATTTGTTCAAGAAAATTAGAATTTTCTCAGAAAATGTCCAGTTGCAGACCAAGAGAATGTTTTTTGAAAATTTATCACTGGAATGACTGGTTCGGTTATCCAATTTTTGTCCAGCTTCAGCGTTAAAGGTGATACATATTTACTGATCACGGCAAACGGCGCTCGTAAAACATTAGTTTGAATTCACTGGTGAAGTTACTACCAGGTGATAATGCTTTAATTAGAATAAAACTTTAACCCTTGAATTAGTTCAAGAAAATTTAAATTTTCTCATTTAAATAAGACTTTTTTTTACAACTTTACCGCTGGTTATCGAACCAGTCATTCCAGTGGCCAATTTTCAAAAGATAGGCTTCTCTTGGTCTGCAAATGAACATTTCTCAAGACCAGTGCAGAAACCGTTTTGGATGATACGAGGGCTAAAGTTAAACTACCCATAGGAATCACCAGAGGTGGTCACTATAGACAGGTTGTGTTGTAATTCCAGTCACCTGCCGACAGAATGATGGTTCACTAAGATAAAATGTCATGTGACCACCTCTTACGGGACCACCAATGTATCAATAATGGTCACAAAGGTCAGGCGGTCTATTCAACAGGTTAGACAGGATTGTGAGTCAAACCTACCTATAAAGCAGACACCTGTTTCTGGGACCACAGTATGTATGGACCATCATTAGCTAAGGTGTGTGTGGTGATAAGACCACCCATCGCAAAGAACCACCATCTTGTGGTTTCAAAAAAGGAATTTAACATTGTAATAGAGGGGGCCATTTTCATGCCCATTCCTAGCTAAGCTCCGCCCACAATTTTTGTGTGTTGTGTTGTAGATTTATATACCAGTACTTTTAACCCTGAATTCTCAGAATCCCAATTTCAAACTAACTATACAGGTAAGCTGTTTAACATTTGGAAACTAATTAGATCGGGCGCTGTTGCTGCCTAGATGGCAGCAACAGCGCCCAGTCAAATTAGTTTCGAAATATCCTTGCAGACTATCTATTAAATAGAAAATCCATCAAAGACACAATTCCTACACTTGACAGACTAGTACTGCAAAGACAGAGTCCTTTATTCATGATTCTCCTTTAATTGTGATTGTGACGTCAGCCTACGTGTGATGTAAAAATGTGACGTTATGGCGTCACATACTTGAGCGAAAGATCGGAGTTATCCATTCACCTGTATTAAACATCTTGGGAGTGTTATAATGCTCTCCATATGGTGTCCGTTAGAGACAGGTGATACTGTGTTCAATCATGAATAAAGGACGAATTTGCAGCAAATCCGGAATCATTGAATGACACGTCGATCTGTTTTGGTACTGTTCGACTTTGGTCGATGTAATCACCGTTTACTAACTGAGCCCCTGCCACGCCCACCTGTTCATCCGCCTCATCGATTGACGAAGACGGGTCGTTTTCGATTGAATAATCAACACCTTTCTTCAAACGGATTTCACAATCACGACTTTCTGCTCGAAAATTTAGCTCAGGATCGGATAATACACAATAATCTGGCTCGTGACTTCGTATTCTTTCTTCTAGCGTTTTCACAACCCGTTTGAAACACTCAAATTTCGATTCCAGTTTCAGGATACAGGCGTCATTTTCCTCAACATTGCCTTGTGGGGCTAACATTGCTGTCTTCTCAACAACTGGCGGAAATGTCTCCGAGGTCCAATTCAATTCCTCGCATTCACAGTTTTGTTTCCACACATTAATTGTCTCTTGGAACTGTTCGGATTTTTCTCTGATCAAATTTATCAGACCGCTGTTACCTTTGAGAGGACTATTTCTGCTAGCTACAACTTTTTCACTTATCCGCATTCTTTGTAACAAAAAATGCCGTATTCCCTGTTCGTTGTTCACTCTCCGAGGTTCGGTGGCCACATAACTATTTACTTTTTCGATGTCTCTGAAGTTGCCTAATACGTTTTCAACAGTTTTCATCAGTTCTTGAATCTGACATTTAAGGTGGTCGTTAATGAGGCGTGTTTCGTGCTCGCAATTTTCTGCCAAAAGTGTGTCGCCTTTCAGACGGTTAACGTGTTCAAAGAAGTACCTTATTCTTTTGTCTTTCTTTAGGTTCGCGTCTTTCAGCTCATTTATTTCACAATAATTCCCCTCAAGTTCTGACTCTAGTTTATGTATGTAATCCGCAAACTCACCACGCGACTCTTTTTTGTCTTTGATTTCCTCGAGCATTTTCACGATTTGGCTCGCCAGACTTGTCCTCTCTTTCTCTAAAAGTCTGTTTTTAGTTTGTAATTCTATAATTCTTCTCTCTTTCTTCTCTGCTTCAAGTTCAATTTGATTAATTCGTATTTCAACTTCTCCAAGATAATTTTCTCTTGCATTCAGATTCCTCATAAGATGTGATACGGAACACTTCTTGTTCTCGCACTGGCCAGGCCTGACGCGATGATTAGAACAACACGTGTTTTCACAATCGCATTCGTGATGTTTCTTACTTCCTCCGAGTTGTAGCAACGGTTTCAAGCAATTCAATGACATAATTAATTAACAAACATCTCTTGCTATCAACAAATGGATTTGAAATGCCTTTAGATTCAACACTGTTTCAAGTCGGACTGAAGAGAAAAGTTATCATTCGTTACCAAGGAGACCACACGCTCTCCGCCAATCAAAATCTAGAGAGCATCGTCCTTGGAGGCTGGTTAAATAGGATTATGGGCATGACTCGTGTTTAGAAGAATTAGGGAAGTGTTTATTACTTGAAATCTAGATCTCGACTTTACAAATAAAAAATCAATTAAATTTAAAGAGGAAAAAAGAAATTGTGCGTGTTTACACGAAAACGGAAAACGGGCACCTGTTATTGGTCCCCGGTGGCACATGTTACAGGTTCCCGGTATAATTGATGCCCATGGATTTAAAATAACTTACTAGAGTACTCGTTCTCGCCCCATCAGTCTGTCCAAATATCTGTCACAGGGGCGAGTTGAGTCAGAGTAGACTGAGACTACCCTATATCTTAAGGATAATTTTTCAAGAGAGGGCTGGGGTACACGTCACGGTCTGGCACAATGTCTTCACGCTGCGCGCGTGCAAGCTCTGAAACAGCTTACCAGAATCTGTACATAGTTTTAGCCCTATAATGAATGCGTTCAAGAACAGGCTATACAAACACGTACTGGTCAGCATACATATGATATAGTCAACCCAGGTGTACGATCGTGTGTACTAATTAAACGGAAGTTGCAACCAGTGGCAAAGCCAATGGGGTGTTTTTGGGTGTTAGAACTCCCCCTTCCCACGTCCCATAAGCCGTGTTCATGGAACAAGCTTCTGTATCGTAAATATAAAACGGAATTTTGACCACAATATGTAAAAAAAAGAATGGCACCAATTCTCACCGCGCATGATGAGGATAATGTAAATCTAAGCAGCGTTTCTTAATGGATGAATCCGCCTTTAGTTAAGCCACGCCCATTTCTAGCTATTCACCGCCCATGCTTTGTGCGTGTTGCGATCGATGTATATACTTTGAATCTTGAGTTCCCTGAATCCCAATGGCATGGTAACTATATATGTTATATAACAGCCTTGCGTTCCATAAGGAAAACAATTCAAAACATTTTGCTAATCCGCAAACTATTGACAATCTATACTTTTCGCATTAAGTATATATATCATATAATATACAAAACGAGAAAAGGCGATTCTACACTCTCAGAGCTCTCTGGAGTTTTCTCTATGGAATGCACGGCAAGATCCTATTTCTAACAAATAACAATGGGTACTTTTTGCGTTTTCTCGCACTCGTTGTTTTGGTGACATATTGTCACGTGTTTATTTCAATTAATACATCATTCTTACATAACATGTAATTGTTTTTTTCACCAACGTAACAATCGTTGTACGGATGCAGCGAAGAGGCATTGGGGTACTTATGTTGTTTTCAAATCTATATTGATTTTTTTCACGCACGTGCCCAATCCCAGCGTACTAACATACGCCCAACGACATCGGTCCGCTGCTTGTGTACTCGATACGGGAGCAGAGCGGGTGGGGTGGGGAGGGGGGGGGGCGTGCAATATGGCGATGGCCCAATCCAAACACGGCCATATTTTCTATATATGGTAAAAACTCAAATTATGTTTACGTTTTATGGCATGTAAGACAATCTTTAATTTCATTTTAAACACCAGATTCACTACTTTAGAAAGCAAGGATACAGGATTTCGATTTTGAAAATGGTATTTCTGCTATCTATATGTACCGTGTATTAAGAAAAATGGAATTTGACCATGTCTAGATTTAATAAATAAATGAAGATCAACTCTCCTGTTGTCATATCAAAGACAGTGATGTCACATCAGCACCTTGTCGGTATATAAATAACAGATTTACTCCTCTGATAGAAACTGGTACCCAAGTACACAACACCCTCTGAAACCCGATACTGGCTATTTACACACGGTAAATTTATTCGGCGGTATTACAATTTTTAATGCATTTATTATTTCCCTGAACACTGGGTAATTACTAAATATAAGTCATTTCTTAACAAAAGCTTTACATTCATATGCAATCGGTAAACCTACCCATACCATGTTAGAAACCGGTACTCGGACCATACAGCTAACATGTTGAATATATTGAAACTGATTTGACGCGGGGTTGGGAGTGGGGAGGTGCGTTGCTGCCTATGTTAGCAACAGTGCACAGTCGAATTAGTTTTAAAATATTCAGCATAATGTTTATTAAATCATTAATGGTAAAGACATATACAATTTGTACAACGGACTGACTAATTCCAGGTCCACGACGGAGTATTTCTACATTTAACATAATTGATTGTGACGTACAGCATATACTTGATCGAACTGGGAGTTAGTCTTAAGCTATTTTGCAAATTTACATGCAAGCAAATTTGTCTTCAAGCAACACAATTTCCATGAGGGTGTTATGTGCATGGTAGGCCTATCCGCATAGTGTATTGGTCTTAGGCTACGTTATGTGTGCAAAAGAATTAATTGTTATCATTTCTGGCAGATGCAATGGAGTGTGGGCCTTGTTGGGGGGTGGGGGTGGGCGGGTTGTCATGTGGTGTCACTGCTCCGGTGCCTGTTGAGGGACCACAGCTAAACCTCATATTTGTTTTCCAAATTACACGTAATCCTATGTTAAAATGGAACTCAATATTTCCTACATCTATCCTACAGTGTCACTATTTAACCCCTCTTGTGTCAAGTTAAATTTTTAATTGTGAAACTAGCAAAAAAGTTAGCAGTAATGGTGAGAAACATCCAATTATATGCCCAAAATAATACTATTTTTGAAAATTTACCACTGGAATGACTGGCTCGTTTACCGAGCCAGTCATTCCAGTGGTAAATTTTCAAAAATAGTATACTCTTGGCATACAAATGGACACTGACTAGGCTGAATATTAGAGCTTCTTAATCATTAATCCAATTGTCTGGACCACCAAAAACGGTATCTGTAGTGGTCATGAGGAATGCCCATTTGCAGGACAACAGAAAATAATTATTTTTGTAAATTTAAGTGCGAAAATTATAATCTTGTTAAACTGTTAATTGACATGAGTATCATTTCGAGCGCTTTGGGGCGCTGTTGACACATGAGGGGTTAAGTACCCTGTCCTATGGGCTTGTTAAGTGATGACGTATTTCCGGTTTCAGCTCGATTGTTAGATACACAAAACAATGTTTTTGTTTAGCAACAAATGATGATGTCATAAGTAGTAAAGGGTGGTTCTGTTCGCTATTGTTCTTCACAGCAGGAGGTCCTCGAGAACAATGACGCACAGCCGCCTAGAGTGTAGAACAATGGCGAACAGCCGCCCATTGAAAAGAACAATGACGCACAGCCGCCCAGGGGAAAAGAACAATGGCGAACAGCGGCATACGTTTGAGAGATTTAGAGAACAATGGCGAACAGCCGCACACGTATTTGAGATCTACATCACTGTGGAATGTTCTATTATTTTGGATATGTTAACCCTTAGAAGTTGTGTTTTTTATGTTTAAACGTAGTGGCGGCGCGCCCCCTCCGTGGTTATTTACCGTTGTAAAAATAATAAGAGAGCAATGTAAAAATAATAGAGTTTAAGAGGTCTGATAATGGTGGTCGTAGGAGTATGAGGTTGAGGATGTATGAGGAATTACGGTATTGATGTTTGAAAATAATTTGACTGTTTCGTCGATAACGTTATTAGTAGACTGTAGAATATTTAGAGACTGCCTGTAAGTTGTTACTGTTTTAGCAACAGCTACCAGACAGATTAGTAACAAAACAGAGTTTAAGAGGTGGTATGATAATGGAGGTCGGAGGAGGAGGAGGATGTATGAGGAATTACGGTATTGATGTTTGAAAATAATTTGACTGTTACGTCGCTAACGTTATTAGTAAACTGTAGAATATTTAGAGACTGCCCGTAAGCTGTTACTGTCTTAGCAACAGCTACCAGACAGATTAGCAACAAAATATTAAAAATAATCTTGTATTAATGGTATGTTCGGTTGGAAAGGTTACCAAGAATTGGTGGTGATGGATTGGATTGTATCCTGGGTTAAAAAGATGTTAACCCTTTCACCGATGAATATATATCTCATTTTCATCGATACCATACAGGAAAACTGTTGAATATTTTGAAATTAATTTGACGTCGCTAACGTTATTAGAAAAACTATTTTTGTTAAATATTTTGATTGACTTTTTAACCGTCATTACGCACAAATTGTTTAAAAAATACTTTGCAATAACGTCAATCGTTTTAGATTTAATAAATAAATGAAGATCAACTCTCCTGTTGTCATATCAAAGACAGTGATGTCACATCAGCACCTTGTCGGTATATAAATAACAGATTTACTCCTCTGATAGAAACTGGTACCCAAGTACACAACACCCTCTGAAACCCGATACTGGCTATTTACACACGGTAAATTTATTCGGCGGTATTACAATTTTTAATGCATTTATTATTTCCCTGAACACTGGGTAATTACTAAATATAAGTCATTTCTTAACAAAAGCTTTACATTCATATGCAATCGGTAAACCTACCCATACCATGTTAGAAACCGGTACTCGGACCATACAGCTAACATGTTGAATATATTGAAACTGATTTGACGCGGGGTTGGGAGTGGGGAGGTGCGTTGCTGCCTATGTTAGCAACAGTGCACAGTCGAATTAGTTTTAAAATATTCAACAATGTTTATTAAATCATTAATGGTAAAGACATATACAATTTGTACAACGGACTGACTAATTCCAGGTCCACGACGGAGTATTTCTACATTTAACATAATTGATTGTGACGTACAGCATATACTTGATCGAACTGGGAGTTAGTCTTAAGCTATTTTGCAAATTTACATGCAAGCAAATTTGTCTTCAAGCAACACAATTTCCATGAGGGTGTTATGTGCATGGTAGGCCTATCCGCATAGTGTATTGGTCTTAGGCTACGTTATGTGTGCAAAAGAATTAATTGTTATCATTTCTGGCAGATGCAATGGAGTGTGGGCCTTGTTGGGGGGCGGGGGTGGGGGGGGGGGGCGGGTTGTCATGTGGTGTCACTGCTCCGGTGCCTGTTGAGGGACCACAGCTAAACCTCATATTTGTTTTCCAAATTACACGTAATCCTATGTTAAAATGGAACTCAATATTTCCTACATCTATCCTACAGTGTCACTATTTAACCCCTCTTGTGTCAAGTTAAATTTTTAATTGTGAAACTAGCAAAAAAGTTAGCAGTAATGGTGAGAAACATCCAATTATATGCCCAAAATAATACTATTTTTGAAAATTTACCACTGGAATGACTGGCTCGTTTACCGAGCCAGTCATTCCAGTGGTAAATTTTCAAAAATAGTATACTCTTGGCATACAAATGGACACTGACTAGGCTGAATATTAGAGCTTCTTAATCATTAATCCAATTGTCTGGACCACCAAAAACGGTATCTGTAGTGGTCATGAGGAATGCCCATTTGCAGGACAACAGAAAATAATTATTTTTGTAAATTTAAGTGCGAAAATTATAATCTTGTTAAACTGTTAATTGACATGAGTATCATTTCGAGCGCTTTGGGGCGCTGTTGACACATGAGGGGTTAAGTACCCTGTCCTATGGGCTTGTTAAGTGATGACGTATTTCCGGTTTCAGCTCGATTGTTAGATACACAAAACAATGTTTTTGTTTAGCAACAAATGATGATGTCATAAGTAGTAAAGGGTGGTTCTGTTCGCTATTGTTCTTCACAGCAGGAGGTCCTCGAGAACAATGACGCACAGCCGCCTAGAGTGTAGAACAATGGCGAACAGCCGCCCATTGAAAAGAACAATGACGCACAGCCGCCCGGGGGAAAAGAACAATGGCGAACAGCGGCATACGTTTGAGAGATTTAGAGAACAATGGCGAACAGCCGCACACGTATTTGAGATCTACATCACTGTGGAATGTTCTATTATTTTGGATATGTTAACCCTTAGAAGTTGTGTTTTTTATGTTTAAACGTAGTGGCGGCGCGCCCCCTCCGTGGTTATTTACCGTTGTAAAAATAAGAGAGCAATGTAAAAATAATAGAGTTTAAGAGGTCTGATAATGGTGGTCGTAGGAGTATGAGGTTGAGGATGTATGAGGAATTACGGTATTGATGTTTGAAAATAATTTGACTGTTTCGTCGATAACGTTATTAGTAGACTGTAGAATATTTAGAGACTGCCTGTAAGTTGTTACTGTTTTAGCAACAGCTACCAGACAGATTAGTAACAAAACAGAGTTTAAGAGGTGGTATGATAATGGAGGTCGGAGGAGGAGGAGGATGTATGAGGAATTACGGTATTGATGTTTGAAAATAATTTGACTGTTACGTCGCTAACGTTATTAGTAAACTGTAGAATATTTAGAGACTGCCCGTAAGCTGTTACTGTCTTAGCAACAGCTACCAGACAGATTAGCAACAAAATATTAAAAATAATCTTGTATTAATGGTATGTTCGGTTGGAAAGGTTACCAAGAATTGGTGGTGATGGATTGGATTGTATCCTGGGTTAAAAAGATGTTAACCCTTTCACCGATGAATATATATCTCATTTTCATCGATACCATACAGGAAAACTGTTGAATATTTTGAAATTAATTTGACGTCGTTAACGTTATTAGAAAAACTATTTTTGTTAAATATTTTGATTGACTTTTTAACCGTCATTACGCACAAATTGTTTAAAAAATACTTTGCAATAACGTCAATCGTTTTAGATACGATGGTTAAAATGTGGTCATTATATCTCTGAGGGTTCCGTTTATAGAATTGTATGTAGAGCGTACTTATGTTAAAATAGTATTTGTCGCGTATGATTTAACCATACGTTTTGAATAGCCGTGAGATCAAGCTTGAATCGAGATACAAACATACCATGTGTTAATAGTGAAAGAACGTGTTAGTACCTCAAGTCTCGTACTACATGGTTTTTAGAAATATTCAAAATTACTATTGAATTATCGCCTACTCGCTAGGAGATTTTACTTTGTAGTTGCGCATGCGTACAGCTTTGTGCTCTGGATACAATATCGTATCGTTTCCTAGTTCTTAGCCGAGTGGACGTATGTACTAATTCCCTTGGGTAATTATTAGAATATCATGTTTTGGTGATCGAGTGCTTTATGCATATTTATGGCGTGTTCGCGCATTACTCATATTAACATTAAACATGTACGCTTCATTCGCTTTAAGGTCATGCGATGTTAGATTTTGTCAATGCCTGTTTCCTCGCGAACTAATAATGTCGTTGGTATGTACTACGACGAAAGGCTTCGCCCATGGTGGAATATGTGGTTGAATGCGTCTGTATCGTTGGAAATCTGTTACTGATCCATCATCCACAATGGTGTTCTACTTTTTTTTTGCATACGTACCCACACACATGCACGCACCTGATGCACCAATACATGCACGTACTGAGCATACCCTCACGCATGTTACGATATGCGCGTGACGATGCGCGCGTGGTTCTACGCGGATGCCCCTTGTCACCCGTGTTCCCTGTCCCCTGGACCCTATGCGTGTACGTCGTGCATGCGTGTGTGCGTCTTTTTTTTTATGTACCCGTTTGTGTGTGGGTGTATGTAACATAATTTTGGGTTTTTTGGTGGCCCCTTAAAAAAGAGGCCTATTTTTTATTTTTTATTTTGCTAACGTAAATATTTTTATCTCAATTAATGCAAACGTTAACTTCCGTTTTGTTTTCACCACATACACATACAACCATCATTACAAAGTTGGTACTTCGCATGCAACCATTTGTTGTAATTGCGTTCGTCCGGATCCGCTAGATATTCTCTCCAGCGGTTACGGATTTCATGCAATGACATTGCAAATGGTTGTTTCCAGTATCTACTGTATAACAGCATCAACAATACCATCTAGTCAAATTAATTTTTGAAATGAGCAAACAAGTGTTTGTCAGTAGGTTGTAGTAAATAAGGTCAACTCCATGTTCATAGTCAATCATTGAGATGGCTTTCCAACTTAAAAAACAAATATGGCAAATGCTTTAGGCTTTACGAAATAACGGGTGAATATTTTGAAACCAATTTGACTGATAGTGGGACACATTGAAAGCTTCCAGTCATATTAATTTCAAAATATAGAAAATTTTATATTTCTTGTTAGAAATTAGAAGCGTGGCATTCCAGATTTGAACAGGTTAATCATCTTGATATGGATATCCTAATTAGCCTGTAAATTTTCAGTGTGTCAAATTCAAGGGGACAGGAACTCTGTTGAATGTTTTGAAACTAATTTGATTGGACGCTGTTTCTGCAATTCAATAGAATATTCCTTACATCGCAAAGAATTCCTTGTATTTTTGTTTTGCGAGGCTTAAAAGATGATTATGAGGTGATTTTTGCTCAAATATTGTACATACCAAAATATTATGTGTATCCAAGACTCTGCAGTCATTTAATTATAAATTTTCAAAAATATGAACAAAATGTGTTCCTAGTCAATGGCAATGCATTAATCGTCGATGAACAATAGCGTACAGATGGCCATTTAGAACAGTAGCATCCATCGACCACTTTTGACGGATCAGAATGTGTGCTTGCGTATGCATGTGTGAAGCGGGTTGTTGTGTGTAAAAACTTTATTACATTATTTTATTTTTTTGAACAGATAAAGAGTTCTCTTTCGATTGGTTTGTTGGCCCTGAAAAGGGCCGTGTTTTGAGATAGGGCTCAGTCTTCGCAGATCCGCACAGGTGTGGTTGTCAGTTTGGTAACAAACTGCGTCATGTTTGCTTTTTGTATATCAGTCGGAGTATCACCGATTACAGGACACCCATGCGGATACTGTTTGATTGGTAATAGACAATAGCACTCCTTGCAGGTGTACACCATCTCTGTAGGTTCTGTTTTCTTGATCATATGCCTACAGACCCTCTCATGTTTCGACCGTCGGTGTATGGTGTCGCGGATGTCGATGGAACACCAACGACATCGCACATACCCAGTGTCTGACCCGTCAAGGTTTGTACTGCTGGCCATTTTAGTCAAATGTACATTAACATTTACATTTATACCACATCGCTCTACTACGAAAAAAAATGTAAGGAATATCACGTGAGATGAAATCTGACTGCCTAAGGCTACCTAACTACTCTGCAGTTAGACATCCAACCACTTTACGATGTTTAAACTGGAATGAGAAAATGGATTGAATTTGTACCGTTTATAGGCATATATGTACTGCGGCCGCAAATCCGCAACATGCGCCCGCAAATCCGCAACACGCAGCAAGCATGCGGCCGCACATGTACGCATGCATTTTGGCGTGTATGCGTGTTCAGGCATGTGCATATACTTGTTGCCATCCGCAACACGAGCCCGCAAATTCGCACCGCGCCTGCATGTGAATATATGTACTGCGGCCGCAAATCCGCAACATGCACCCGCAAATCCGCAACACGCAGCAAGCATGCGGCCGCACATGTACGATGCATTTTGGCGTGTATGCGTGTTCAGGCATGTGCATATACTTGTTTCCATCCTTCACTCTTCATCTCTGTAATTTCTTCAACTTCACTGTCTAGATTTTTGCTATCTTCATCGCTATGGAATCGGATGTTATGGTGCTTCAGGTCATTTGACCTATTAAAAGTTGAACCACATTCAAAACATTTATGTCTCGGCATATTGATTATAGGATAAATCTAGCAAGTATTCAAGTTACAAGGTTCTTCAAAGAAATCTGACTGCCTAACTACTCTGCAGTTACACGTCCAACCACTTTACGATGTTTAAACTGGAATGAGAAAAGGGATTGAATTTGTACCATTTATAGGATTATATGTACTGCGGCCGCAAATCCGCAATATGCGCCCCCAAATCCACAACATGTGCCCGCAATCCGCATCATGTGCCTGCAATCCGCAACATATGCCCGCAAATCCACAACATGCGGACCGCATGCGGCCGCACATGTACGCATGCATTTTGGTGTGTATGCGTGTTCAGGCATGTACATGCACTTGGTGCCATCCGCAACACGCACCCACAAATCCGCATCATGCAGCCGCAAATCCGCAACATGTGCCCGCAATCCGCAACATACGCCCGCAAATCTGCAACATACGCCTGCAAATCCGCATCATGCGCCCGCAATCCGCAACATACACCCGCAAATTCACAACACGCAGACCGCATGCGTCCGCACATGTATGCATACATCATGCGCCCGCAATCTGCAACATGCCCCCGCAATCCGCAACATACACCCGCAAATTCACAACATGCAACCGCAATCTGCAATCCACAACAAGAGGTCACAATCCGCAACATGCGGTGCTGGTGGTGGTGCCTAGTGGTTGGTGGTGGATGTCGGTACTGGCGGTGGTGGTGCTAGTGGCAGTGGTGTGGAAGGTGGTGGTGTTGATGCTCGTCGTGATGGTTGTGGGTGTTGGTGATGATGATGGGGGTGGAGGTGGTAGGTGGGTGGTGTTTGCTGTCGCAATGTCTAGACAAATAGATAGCCAGCAGAGCCAGTCATTCCAATGATAACTTTTCAAAAATAGTCTTCTGGCGCATGCATGCGCACAAGTGTGCACACCGGGGCATGCACGCACAAGGGTACAATGTATAACTAGCAGTATCGCGTATTAGCACATGTTCATACAAGCGAGACCTTTATTAAATCCTCATTGACATACGCTCTCCAACCTATATGCCATTTTTTCAAACAGCGCCCTCACACATTCTGACCCAATGTCTAGACAAATGCATAGCTGTCAGAGTCAGTCATTCCGATGATAAATTTTCAAAAATAGCCTTCTCTAAAGATGCAAGTATGAATATGAAGAAATTCGCTATGGGTTGGCGGGTGCGTGAGTGGTGGAGGTGGGGTTAATGCATGGTCTTGGGTGTAGGTCGTAGTGTTGATGCTGGTGTTGGTGGTGGTGGTGCGTGTTGGTGATGATGATGGTGGTTGGTGGGGGGGGGGGGGGGGGGTTGGTGTTTGCCGGTGCAATGTCTAGACAAATGGATAGCCTGCAGTGCCAGTCATTCCGATGATAAATTTTCAAAAATAGTCTTCTCTTGTACTACAAATATGAATATGAAGAAAATGGACATTTTCTTGAAGAAATTCGAGGGTTAAAAGGGTTAATATCGTCCATGTAATAGTGCAACACGAGGTGGTCGCTTAGGGCAGGACTGAATTATATAGTAAAAAACATGGTTATAACGTATCACTGCTCTGTAGCCAAAAGGATATATTTATATTTGTAGTAAACGAACATTATGATTATGCTACTACGCTTGTAATGTTGCTCTTAATTGTCATATCTTTAAGTGTCGGTAAACAGCAATAGCCGGTGAGCGGGTGCAGGCGTTATTATCGATTTTTTTAAAACTCTCGGCAAGGACATTGTAATATCCCGTGCTTAGAACGAGACGGGTGGTGTTTTAACATTCTTTCATTATTAACACGTGCCATGTTTGTAACTCGATTAAGAACCGATCTCACGGCTAATGTGGCAGTAATGGTTAAATCATACGCAACAAATAATCTTTTTAGCATAAGTACGCTCTACATACAATTCTATAAACGGAACCCTCAGAGATATAATGACCACATTTTAACCATCGTATCTAAAACGATTGACGTTATTGCAAAGTATTTAAAAAAACAATTTGTGCGTAATGATGGATAGAAAGTCAATCAAAATATTCAACAAAAATAGTTTTCTAATAACGTTAGCAATGTCAAATCAATTTCAAAATATTCAACAGTTTACCTGTATGGTATCAATCAAAATGAGATATGGGTAACTTCTTTTTAACCCAGGATACTATCCAATCCATCACCACCAAGTCTTGGTTACCATTCCATCCGAACATACCATTAATACAAGATAATTTTTAATATTTTGCTACTAATCTGTCTGGTAGCTGTTGCTAAGACAGTAACAACTTACAGGCAGTCTCTAAGTATTCTGCAGTTTACTAATAATGTTAGCGACGAAACAGTCAAATTATTTTCAAACGTCAATACCGTAATTCCTCATACATCCTCAACCTCATACTCATACGACCTCCATTATCAGACCACCTCTTAAACTATATTATTTTTACAATACTCTCTTATTATTTTTACCACGGTAGATAACCACGGAGGAGGGCGCGCCGCCACTACGTTTAAACGTAAAATACACAACTTTTAAGGGTTAACATATTCAAAATAATAGAACATTCCACAGTGTTGCAAATCCAAAAAAACGTGTGCGGCTGTGCGCCATTGTTCTCTAAATCTCTCAAACGTATGCCGCTGTTCGCCATTGTTCTTTTCCCTGGGCAGCTGTGCGTCATTGTTCTTTTCGCTGGGCGGCTGTTCGCCATTGTTCTACACTCTAGGCGGCTGTGCATCATTGTTCTCGAGGACCTCCTGCTGTGAAGAACAATAGCGAACAGAACCACCCTTTACTACTGTCATAAACAGGTACTTATGATGCAATAAAGCAAGATACACACTTCCGGGTTGCGAATCACGTGCAGTGACGTCATACTTAACAAGCTCATAGTAATACAGACTACAGCCTACATGACAGAACAATGGCGGATCCGCTATCATGCTTGTCAAGTTTGATGATTAGTTTCCTTTAGAGGTGGATTCCAGTTTATCCATTAATCATATAACGTCATGATCAACTATGCGACGTGTAGGATGACATCATCATCAATCAGGTTCGTCGAAATTAGTTTCAAACTATTCAACAGCGTACCTATATAGTTTTCTGGAAATTGATAGTTGGAAAGTGCTAATAACCCTTGGCATCGATCGATCCCAAGACTGGCGAAGTGTGGGTGGAGCTTAGTTAAAGGGGCATAGCGAAAACTGGCTTCCTCCATTGTGAGCCCTGGAAGATTGGTTGTCCTCACACACACACACGCACGCACGCGCGCGCACGCACGCACGCGCACGCACGCACGCACGCACGCACACACACACATCCCCGCCCCACTACACCCCGGTCTCTGCCGGCTCTCAACACATCTAGTAAACAAATATGTAGCCTAGGTGAGGGGTTGTGAATATAAAATTACTCTTTACAGTCAATTTGTGTGTCAAAATGTCTAGAGTTTTGGCGCCTACACAAGAGAGCGTTTAAATGTTGACTTTTTACAGAAATGAGCTATTTTATCAATTTTGTCTTAGCGTCATCCAGGGGTATTACCATCCAACAATAAAAAGTTTATCTAAAATATACATCTAATTTTTTTGAGAAACATGGAGATGTCAGGGGATATCATCTAAGAGCATAGATTTCAAGATTTTCCTATGGAAGATAACCAACAGATCGCAGCCTCTTCTCCAAGCTCTTCATCCCATGCCAGCCCAGAGAGTGTGACAAACAGGAATTTTCTATCGGCATGAGAACCAGTCATTTCCTGCTGCACTAAGTGGCCGTGGAAAGCATCACGCTGCCAGAAGTCTCAGCTTGCTGACGTTCTTGAGATTCATGTCAAAGTGTCAGATACCGAACCAGACGTTGGTGTAATCATTGTTGATGGTTCAGCTTCGGTGAACACTCCGCCACCACAAACCTCAAAGACGTTTGTTTGATTATGCAGCGCTGGGCGTACTTAACACAATGCAAACATACTGTTCCAGGTAGACGAGAACAGACATTGTGCTTGATGTCTACCTGCCATTGCGTCTGAATGTTGAAACAAGGTCAAAGCGAGGGCAGGGAATCAGGTGCAGTGACAGGCACCGGCAAAATTCTCCAAAAATGGCGAAGCTTCTTGAGAGACAATGACAACAAAACTGAGCTCTTCAACTTTCTAGTTGACAAGACTGCAGAGATATGCACACCAAACACTGTGGTAGTAACAAAGGAATACGATGCAGTCTGTAACCAATCGATTTCCCTGGAAGAATTATTTCCCTGTAACCATGAAGAAGCAGAAACGTGAATCAGCAGCAGAGGAAAGCAAAGTCCTAATGATCAAAGCCAGCAACAATGGATTTCCTAGTCATAGCAATCACCGCTATGCTATCTCTGCATGGGCTTGGTTTGAAGAAGCGGTGGATTGCTTTAGCTGGATTAATGTACATGATCTCAACCTCTCTCTCGGATCAGAGCGGAGCAGAGGAATTCTGTTGCATGCTTCACTGGGTGCGATGTTGTGTCCGCCTCTCGTGGGAAAGGGGAAAAGTCTGCATAGCAAACCTGGGAGGTATGTTGCGAGGCATCTAATGTCTTTATCAGAGACGGTGCCTGCCAACAGGAGTTTGTAGTCACTATTATATGTATGACACGTCCAGTAAAGCTGTGGATATTGATGACGAAAGACTCGATATATTTTCCCGAAAGCAGAAACTATATGAAGCCATTCCTTCAACTCAAGCAGCTCTCCTTCAGCACGCTAAGTGCACGGCCTACCAGGAAGGCTGCATATGGAGTCAGTCAACAACATGCTAGTCCCAAACACAAAGTCCCGCTGACTGGGGATTGACAGAATAAGGTGGCATGTGGTAGATTTTCTGGATAGTACTCCCATCAATGGCGCAGATTTGGTAACAGCTGACAAGGTGTGGCTGCAAGACATAATGTTGTGGAGGCACAAATGCTATCGATTTAGACTCGCTTGCACAGCACTACAGATGCGAGTATTAGATTCAGACGTGTTAACATCAACCCCTATAAATATAAGTGACACAGTGTAAAGTACAAATTGCCAAGACAATAAAGGATGAAGACATACTTTCATAGTTACCGTAATAGGCAAATGTGTCATTTGTTGAAAACTGGCATTTGTTTATATATCGTGTATTCCGCGCACGTTGTTAACATAAATCTGCTAGAAATAGAAGAACAAGCTCGAACAATCTCAGTAGTTGTGGGTCTGTGATGCTCAGTGTACGTGGAAAAGTAGGAAACATTGACCTAGGTTTGATAACATCCCACCGTAAGCCTACAATGCATCCATAAACCATGTTTGATTACTGTATCCGAGAAACTATTGAAACTATAGCCCGATCATTTGCTATGGGTTTCAATTGGAAAATTGAACTTTGACATAAATGTTCCCAAAACTAGGTCAAACTGATCTTGTTCTTATATGAGTGGTAACTTATGTCCAGAGATGTCCAACTACCAAGGTTACTGTCAATAGCTCCGTCTATAGCAACAAGTGCTACCAAAGTATTATCTTGGCCCATTGGCTATCATACTGTATACAATTTCGAAGCACCATAACACGACTATTTGAAGGCCGATCAACAACCCCCATAGATATTTGTCAAATTTGGTTGAAATCTATTCGCAAATCGAGACACTAGAACACGGAAAACGCTTCTGCGATGAACTAACTGAATAATTAAGGGGAATTGCAGTTTCTTGAGCTGCTACCAGCAGCAAAAAAGCTTTAGAGGTGGCTACCAGCAGCAAAAAAGCTTAGAGCTGATAGGTTTGAATTCCAATTCTGCGTAGTCAAAAACGTAGTTTAATACCAAAATCATGCAAATCGGTCCGCTGTACCACATTGTATAGTAAACATAGTATTTCAATACCGCAAATGGCGGTCATCTTTTAAAATGGCGGCCATTTTGAATTTTTACGTGGCTAACAGGCTTTATAATAGTCCCCTTAGAGGAGTATTCGTGTCAATTATAAGTGTTCGTTTAACTTTTCACCCCCCCCCCCCACACACACACACGCACGCACGCACGCACGCACGCACGCACGCACGCACGCACGTACGCACGCACACACACACCACACACTACTACATGCATGCACACCCCCGCTCGATACAGCCACATATGATGTTTGATGTGTAGCCTAGTAAGCCTAGTCGGTGAGGAGGGGGTGTACCAAGGCAAAACTCCCACATTCGGTTTTTTGGTGTCATTTGATGCGTAAAGTCACCCATAATTACACACTAAAAATCCCAATCAATCGCTTTTGGGCGGAATTGGTTTACAGGGGCTTGAATTTGAGGACCATTTTGGCATCTTGTTTAAAATATGATAAATGGGTAGGGTAGCAGACAATGGCATCGCATACTATTTTACAACCAAACACTATGTTCAACACCCTGAAATAATGCCTCATACCGGGTAGGCGGTGTGACAGACTGTACTAGACCTACTTCCCGACAACGCCAATAGAAAACGGGAAAGAAGGCATCCGCATATTGTATAACTGCTAACAAGTGTGATGAAGTCAAAAAGCCATTGACATTATTTTAAAATCAATTCATTGTCACTCAGCAGCTGATATATAATGTTAAGGAAAATACAAACAAGTTCGTCGTCACTGAGCATAGTATAGTATCATTAACAGACTCTTTGAGGTCGCGATGAGTACACACTAAAATCCCATTTGAAATCCTATTTGCACCCTGCACACGCCATCACAGATTGCAATAAGTCTTTGTTGCATAAGCATTACTTTGTGCCACAGGGATTTGTTGTTTTATATTTGCAACGAATGAAGTTGAGAACCTCCGATGGTGCAAAATCAAGTTTCGTCATTATTGGACATAGAGCCATTTTTGATCAGAATTGACGATCTGATAACTTGGAGACGCATGCATAGGCATGTATCGGGTGTATCTCTGAGAAGTAGCCTAAGCGTGTTCGTCTCCATGCTGCCATACAGACAACGGAATAGGCTAAGTCCCTTCCCCCGCTTCCAATTTCATCCCCTAATTTGTCACACCCTCCGACTATGTCTGACAAGTCTAGCATCTCTTTTGACTTAGTCATGGCCTTCAAAAGATTTGTCTTACCGTGGCCAAACGTGGTAGAGGTTGTATCGCACACTCTCCAGGCATGCATTTTCAGAATACATTTCCGCATCTCTGCTGGTACTACATCGGCAGTTTCTTTGAGAATGTACAATTGCCCTAGTTTCGATCGTTCCGCATCCTTCTTTAAAGAAATGTCCCAGTGATACAGCAACATCGTGTCGATGTCGAATCGACTTCCAGCCCTGAGAGATATTCGAATGGATTCGGAACCAGAACTGGCCACAAGCCATCAGAAGCTGATGATAAGTACTGATGGTGTTATAATTGAACAGCTACGCATGCACACTAATCTGTGCTACCAGGAGCTGCAGACCTAGTTACTGATAATAAACTTTCATACTGGAACTAGCTAAGATTGTTCTTCAAGATGGCCAAGAACTAGAAATCTGGCTTGTTGGTGAGAATGTCTAAAGATTGAACTAGGTCATTCATGACCCATTGAGAAAAATTGTCATTTTGATGATAATTTCATAAATCTGATTTGGTTAAAAACTTCGATGATCATTCAATTCTTCTAGGCAGATGAGTAATTATTATTAGATATAGTGTTCAGATGACTAAGACTGAGTTATGCTGGGAGCATTGGATGATTTCTGACAATAAAAGTTATGGTGATGCTACTACCTCATTTCTGTTACATCAAGTAGATTCTGTGAATTCCGTTCGTACCATTTTTGGTTCTGGATCTGAAACCAATAATGAAAGTCCCAAACACTCTCCAGTCATGCAGTCACGCCGGTGTATGGGGCCGCTGTGTAACTATACACAATGGTGAAACAGCGGCTGTCTACATATCTTCTAGATGTGAAAAGCATATGTGGCAGATTCGAGGTAATCACTGAGTATATTGATAAATGTTTACTTGTTGCTATCATTAGAGAGGAACTCCTCCTTTAACTGGACATCGATTCTTACTTGTTGATGTCCTATCTGTCATTGATTGAGGGGTGTGGGGGGGGGGGGGTGACAATCACAGATTTATATAGTTAATCGGGTGTGCCGGTATGCAGCAAAATATTGCAGCATGTCATGAATGGTCCAGTCACCATTACGTTTTGATCGAAAAAATCCATAAACAATATCACTTAATTGTATGTACATGAGCGACAACATTCCTGTCCTTTGGTCAATTTCATTCTCAATCATTACTTTGCTCGACTTCCGGTCCAGAGACGGATCAAAGTCGGAGGACAAAATGCCTCCTGCTATCAGTTTGTCAAATAACTCCGCAGCAGCATGTAATTCGTTTGTAATGCCTCACATCAAATTACATTTCAGCTTTATGGCCATATACTAATATTCAAGGAGTTTAATTTTGACATCTTATATATATATATATATATATATATATAAAAGATATATGCATCTTGTTTTACTACAACTTGTGTGTGCGTGCATACGTGCGTACGTGCATGCGTGCGTGGGTGGGTGTATTTTATTGACGCACTGGCAATGAGCGGCTTCAATTTCTATGTGCTAAGAAGCCGACAGTCATGCATCCATTAGTTTAATTTGTTGATCACCATCTCCCAGTTGGGGGGGGGGGGGCGAACAGCCATTCTGCAACTCCGCCTAGCATCAGCAACCAGACATCTTTCCACTGGACCACAACGCCAAGACAAAAAAGTCAAGGTTTGGCTGACCAGCTTTCACATGTCTGATATATTGACACACTGACGATTCATATGGGACTATCTGTGGATGCACCTGCCACGATTCAATCATAGGCTTTTTACACCTATTGTACGCCGACTCCAGCACGGCACTGGCAGTATATGTATTTTTATTTCATTGATGCACTGGCAACGTGTGGCTTCAATTTCTATGTGCTAACCAGCCGGCAGTCATGCATCCATTAGTTTAATTTGTTGATCAACATCTCTCGGTCGGGGGGGGGGGGGGGGGATCGAACCGCCATTCTGCAACTCCGCATAGCATCAGCAACCAGACATCTTTCCACTGGACCACCGAGCCAAGACTACAATGTCACGGTTTGGCCGACCAGCTTTCACATGTCTGATATACTGACACACTGACGATTCATATGGGACTATCTGTGGATGCACCTGCCACGATTCAATCCTAGGCTTTTTACACCCATTGTACTCTGACTCCAGCACAGCTCTGGTAGTATATGTATTTTTTTTTTATTGACGCACTGGCAACGTGCGGATTCAATTTCTATGTGCTAACAAGCCGACAGTCATGCATCCATTAGTTTAATTTGTTAATGATGATCTCCCGGTCGGGGAATCGAACCACCATTCTGCAACTCCTCATAGCATCAGCAACCAGACATCTTTCCACTGGACCACCGCACTGGCAACGTGCGGCTTCAATTTCCATGTGCTAACAAGCCGACAGTCATGCATCTATTAGTTTAATTTGTTGATCACCAGCTCCCGGTCGGGGGATCAAACCGGCATTCTGCAACTCTGCATAGCATCAGCAACCAGGCATCTTTCCACTGGACCACCGCACCAAGACTATAAAGTCAAGGATTGGCCGACCAGCTTTCACATGTCTGATATACTGACACACTGACGATTCATATGGGACTATCTGTGGATGCACCTGCCACAATTCAATCCTAGGCTTTTACGCCTATTGTACTCTGACTCCAGCATGGCTCTGGCAGTATATGTATTTATATATATATATATATATTTTTTTTTTTTATTGACGCACTGGCAACGTGCGGCTTCAATTTCCATATGCTAACTTAGCCGACAGTGATGCACCCATTAGTTTAATTTGTTGATCACCATCCCCCGGTCGGGGGATCAAACCGCCATTCTGCAACTCTGCATAGCATCAGCAACCAGGCATCTTTCCACTGGACCACCGCACCAAGACAAAGTCAAGGATTGGCCGACCAGTTTTCACATGTCTGATATACTGACACACTGACGATTCATATGGGACTATCTGTGGATGCAACCGCCACAATTCAATCCTAGGCTTTTACACCTATTGTACTCTGACTCCAGCATGGCTCTGGCAGTATATGTATTTTTGTTTTATTGACGCACTGGCAACGTGCGGCTTCAATTTCCATATGCTAACTTAGCCGACAGTCATGCACCCATTAGTTTAATTTGTTGATTACCATCTCTCGGTCGGGGGATCGAACCGCCATTCTGCAACTCTGCATAGCATCAGCAACCAGGCATTTATGGCCATATACTTATATTCAAGGAGTTAAATTTTGTATGTATGTATGTATGTGTGTATGTATGTATGTATCATTTTAAAAAAAAATTTATTATTCAGTTGATCTACAAATAAACTATTTTAATTCAGAATTAAACCTATTTCAACTTAGACTTAAACCAATTTAACTTAAGTTTTAACTCAATTAAAAATTTAATAAAGCAACAATTATTTATATAAACCATCAAATTATCGTAATCCTTTCACCGTCAAATCCTGTAAAAGTATAGAATCTTTCATACCTGCGACTTGATCTGAAAGGGGTAATTATCATTGAACGTGCTATAATTACTGCGTTCAGAATAGGTAAAGAGTGAGAACCTGTTATCGTCAATCATTAATTGATCATTGGTTAGTATATAAATCCAGTCATCAATCACAAAAAATAATACCAATTCCCAACCTTAATACAGAGTACATAATGATACAAACACATTGACAAACGCTGTTCAACATAAAGGCATATGACATCAAGTTTCACAGACGCATATGTGGGACGTTTGGTGTCTTAGACATTAATTCTTTCAGCACAAAAAATAGTATGTTAATTTCAAAGCAACCATACCAATAACATGTTGAGTATTTTTGCAACTTATCAGACTGGAAACCATTGCTGCCTAAGGCACCAACAGCCTCCAGTCAAACCAGTTTCAAAATACCCAACAGATTATTTCTTGAATTATTAAGAATCTGTCATGCGTGCAACTTAATTTGAAAGGGGTAATCATCCTTAAGCATGCTATAGTTACTGCATTCAAAATGGGTAAAAAAAAATGAGTACCTGTTATTATCGATCATTAATTGATCATTGGTTAGTATATAAAACCAATCATCGATCACAAAAATAGTACCAATTCCCAACACTAGTACAGAGTACGTAATAATACAAACACATTGACGAACGCTGTTCAACATACAGGGCGTATGATATTACATTTCACAGACGCATATGTGGGACGTTTGGTGTCTAAAACATTAATTCTTTCAGCACTGAAATAGACATTAATTCTTTCAGCACCGAAATAGTTTGTTAATTTCAAAGCAGCCATACTAATAACATGTTGAATATTTTAAAACTTGCCCGACTGGGAGCCATTGCGGCCTAAGGCAGCAACAGCTTCCATTCAAATCAGCTTCAAAATACCCAACAGATTATTTCTTAAATTATCAAGAATCTGTCGTACCTGCGACTTGATTTGAAGGGGGTAATTATCCTTGAACATGCTATAATTACTGTGCTCAAAATGGGTATCATCAATCATTAACTGATCATTATATGTGTTTTGTCTGTATTAAAGTGTCTAAATCTAATCTATGAGAAACTCTGTGAAGAATTCGCTATTTATTATCATATTTGTAATTTGTAATATTTACCAAGAGAATAAAATCAGAGAATAAAAAAAAAGCTATATGGGCTGCCAACTATACACCTGTGCAAAAGTTAAGCACCAGCAAAAACAATAGAACGTAGAAACATGATGGTACAACTAGGCTGCCATACTTTTTGTCCCAGCGTTAGCTGACATAATTCCAAGTACGAAATGCACATGCATGCATGACTTCACGCCGCTTGATGTCCGTGCGTGGCGGGAAACAGCACACGTGTTCAGTTATGTAAAAGTCCAGTTTGAGGTGTAGAACATTACATACAGATTTAGGCGACAAGATTAGGAATTTTGTGTTCATGACCGTGGTTTATTTGTACAGAGAGAATTAGCTCTTGATTGTGAACCGCTATGGCAAGATGAAGGTTAAGTGATCGTGTGAAATGGCAAATCATAGGCATGCATACCACTGGTATGTCATGCAGAGAGATTGGCAGACAGCTGAACATTAACCATACTGTAATCAGTCGTTTGATTGCAAAACATGGGCAAACTAACGAGGTGAAGGACAGGCCTAGATCTGGAAGACCGAAGAAGACTACTGCCCGTGATGATCGAGCCCTAGTACGCCTTGTTAGGAGATCTCCATTCACCAACAGCAGAGTGCTCAGCCAGCAATGGGAAACGCGCAATAGAGTGTCAATGTCTACCGTCAAAAGGAGACTGTATGCTGCTGGCATGAAAGCTAGGAGACCTGTCAGACGTCCTCTCCTCACTGCACACCACAAAGAGGAGCGTCTGAGGTGGTGCAACGAAAGAAGACACTGGAACATGAGATCCTGGAGACGGGTACACTGGTCCGATGAAAGTCGGTTCCTGCTTCATGCCACAGATGGTCGAACTCGTGTATGGAGGTCCAGACGCACGGCGTACGACCAACGTAACATCATGGAAGAAGTTCCATTTGGTGGAGGTTCCGTTATGATATGGGGGTGCATCTCATTTGATTGTAAGCTGGATCTGTTGACTGTACCTGGAACACTAAATGGACAAAGATATCAAGATTCCATACTGGATAGAGTTGTGGTCCCTCATTTTGTAAATCATGCACCTGGAACCCACCCTATATTCATGGATGACAACGCCCGACCACATCGTGCTAGAGCTGTGCATGAATACCTCCGCCAGAATTCCATCGAAACCCTACCATGGCCAGCAAGGAGCCCTGACATGAACCCTATTGAGCATATTTGGGACATTCTGGGAAACATGGTGAGAAGGAGGGATCCTCCTGTGCAGAACCTACAGGAATTAACAGACGCACTCCATCTTGAATGGCAACGAATACCACAATGGCGTATCAGTCGGTTGGTGACCAGCATGAGACGTCGTGTCCAGGCCGTCATCCATGCACAAGGTGGATATACCCGGTATTAATAATGACAGTCTCAAACTCGTGCACAGATGTTAAACTTCGTTTTCAGACACCATTAATGACAATCTAGCCACGTGTGTCAACTGTAGGGCAATAGTTGTCAGTTGTGTCAACGTAACCATATTCAGGCCTCGTTTTCAAGTTCAAACAAAAACATACAGTGTTTCCCCACCATCATAATCAGCATTCCTCTAGTTGCATTATTACCTCTTGCACTAAGATGGATGGGTACATAAATGTTTATGCTATTGCTTTCTTCATAGCACATGAATATACCCTCGCATGTGCGTAAAAATAGGGTGATGCTTAACTTTTGCACAGGTGTATATATGGGACGTGATCGCGAGTCTAAATTTATTTATGGTAACTTTAATAAATTATTAAGTAAAAAAAATGTCTTCACCCATGACAGATGGAGATCTTTTTGCAGAAGATTATTATTCTTTACTGAATATAGCAAAAGATGTAAGATATCCGATTCTAAAACAAGATTAGTGTAACCATCGCGTTTAAACCATTGAATAGGTGTTACACAATTTCCTGCACATATGCCACCAGATATCAACCAAAATACAATTTATTACCGGTTTTCGATTCGTCCTTAAAAATCATTCTTATGGTAATGTAGTTATGATGCAATAAAATTGACTATGTCGTCAATCTCTCCCCCTTTTGTTGTTCACGCCATACGGAAAAAGCCTTGTAGCGGGAGAGATTGATGATAATGCCATAAAATTTATCACGTTGATGAATAATAGTGGTGTGTAGGCTCGGTTGGCAAAACCTGTGTGCTGCACATGCTTGGAATTCCAATCCAAAAGAGCCAGGTTGGATTCCCCGTTCAGGCATGTGATCAAGGTGTAAAAACCTGCGCCGTCCTTCGGAGAGGACGTAAAGCCGTCGGACCCGTCTCGTGTGGTGTGTGTGCCATGTGGGACGTAAAAGAACTCACGCTGAGTGTCAGGCCGTGTATCGGGAGCTCAGTCGTGAATACGCTCTGATAGTGTAAATAGTAGAGTAAATAGTAGAGTACAGCCCTGTCATCTGTCACCAAACAAATAAACAATTTTGACTAAACAAAGTACAAGCACTTTCATAGTAACAGTAACGTCGTTTGAAATATCATTTGTTAGTGTTTTCAAATCATGTTTATCCAAACTGACATCCGTATGTGACAAAAAACGTGAATTAATGCATGGCTCCGAAAAATACATTCAGAATGCACATATGCGATAACAGAGCCAGTCATTCCAGTGGTAAATGTTAAAAAATGGCCTCTTGGTCTGCAAGTGGACATTTTCTGAGAAAATTTAAATTTTCTTGAATAAATTCAAGGGTTAAAGCCTAATAAAGGGTTAAAAGGCCAAGTGAAGCGGCTCTAATTCCTGTGCTGTAAGGATAATTCATGTTTAGGGCCTACAGATTCCTAACATAAAATCATCCAAATTTGTGTTTTGGGTTTTTTGCTGTGTGGTCGTACATGTATATTGAAATATTGATCGTTATTCATCGGACATTCACAGAAAATGGATGTTGAAAAAGTTTTCGTCTCAACATGACACTTTTTCCCTGGGGCGTATCCAGTGCTATTAAATGCCTATCTTTATTGAATGTGACCGAGAAGAATGACAATCTTGTAAACTATAATGCGCCAAAGATTCTTAAAATGTGTGATTTGCTTTGAAAGATCTTTTTTGCTACCCTGTATATACAGCTCGGAAATCAGTTCACATGTGAACCAAAACTAAATAAAAATGTACTGTTATTATGTGCAAAATATTCAACAAAGCATTTCTTACTAATTTACATGTTTTTGTTTTCCCAGAATGTTACATGTAACTTATTTATGAAGTTGTCTGTAATAATATTTATTGGTTTTCACACTTCCCTACAGGCATCGCCAGAAGAAGTGAACGCAGCATTTCGCCGACTCAGCAGAATTTACCACCCAGACAAGCATGCAGAACCAGCCAAGAAAAAGCAGGCAGAAACTCTGTTCAATAAGATCAAATCTGCACATGAAGGTAGGAGTGATCGCAGACCTCACAACTCTCATGTGTTCAATGGGAGACTCATGGTTTAGTCCTCCATCTCACACAGCTATCTGTCATATACACACATTTTTGGAACTTCTCATAAAAATAGTCTGAGTCTGCTGTGTCACGGAATCAGCCCAATAGCAAATATTTGGATAGACTGACGGGCCGGGTTACGGTCAGTGCATACTCAGACTTGTAAAACACTAAAAATCTACTGTAGCCCTTTAGTGGTCAAGCCGGCCAAAACCAGCCTCTGTTATAGTCTTGTGGAATGTCCATTTACAGGCCAAGAGAACAGAGCCAGTCATTCCAGTGATAAATTTTCAAAAATTGTCTTCTCTTGGCCTGTAAATGGACATTCAATAGGCAGATATTTAAATTTTGATAATGACTAAACTCGAGAACTAAATCCCTGATGCTTTCTTAGTTTAAGAAGAGTCTGGATGCCAATGATCAGATTCTGACCCTTTATATATGTTCCCAGTGCGGGTAACTGTGTTACATCCGATCTGGGTGCGGCTAATGCGGGGATGCAGTGTTGCCCGCCATTACCGCATATAGCCGCCTTTCGCCGCAACTATTGTGGTCCCTCATTAGGTGCGGTTAGTTAGCCGCCCATACCCGCTTTTAGCTGCATGTACACAGTATATGTATCCGCCATTATTGGCCGTTTGTGTGCGGCTAACTGTTTAGTTATGGCGCTTTAAGAGGTTTTCTTAAAGAAAATAAGTTGTTTTTTAGAAATATAGGGTATTATTTCTAAAAAAGATCTGCTCACCACTGATATCGCAACTGGTCTAAGAATTGACAAACCCAGAGCCTCGAGTTTCAACCTATTGCCAAAAATATATAAGGCAAAAGATGGTACACCCATCCCAGGCAGACCAAGCATAAGCGGCAACGGCATCCCTACTGAACACATCAGTAGTTTTGTTGATGAACACATCAAAATTCATCTATCAAAAATTACGTCATACGTCAGGGACACCACTGATTTCATAAACAAGCTTGAATCATATGGTGCCCTACCAGAGAATGCTCTTCCTGTCACAATGGATGTCACATCTCTATACACGAATATTCCAAACGAGGAGGGGATCAGAGCTACAGCGAAATTCATCAGGGCCAATGGCACCCCAGGCCAGGCCAGCCCGAGGTCACTATTGTCCTTGTTGAAAATCGTTCTGACATGCAGCAACTTCACTTTCAACAAGAAGCATTACCTCCAAATAGGAGGTACAGTAATGGGCACAAAGGTAGCATCTAGCTACGCCATAATTTTCATGGCGGACCTAGAAAACAGACTACTCAGTAGCGCACCACACCAACCCGCTATTTACCTCCATTATATCGATGACTTCTTCATACTATGGTTAGAAGGAAGGGAGAAACTGGATATGTTCATTCAACATATGAACACATCACATGACACCATCAAATTCATGGCTGAAATCTCACCAACAAAAGTGAGCTTTCTTGACACACTAGTTTCGATTTCGGACAAACATACACTCCAATTCGACCTCTTCACCAAACCCACTGACACTCATTGGTACCTACATTACCAGTCAGCACACCCGACCTCCACCAAAGACGCAAGTCCATACGGCCAATTTCTGAGACTACGCAGAATCTGCAGCAACATCGAAGATTACGAGAAACATGCTCGTGACACAATTGCACACTACAAGAATCGTGGTTATCCCACCAATCTAATAGACAGCTATAACAAAGCCCTCCAAATGGAGAGACTATCACTCTTAAAACTGAAAGAGAATAAAACCAAAAACCACAGGATACCTCTCATCTCAGATTACCACCCACACAGTATCCTTCTCAAGAAAATAATCGACCGACACTGGGATCTCCTACAAACCAGCCCTAAGTGTAGGGACACATTTACCGAGAAACCACTTCAGCTATAGAAGGAACCCCATGCTTATAGACCAACTAGTCCATGCTGATTTCACCCACCCCGCTATCAAAGGATACTAGGGCAGTTCAATACCAAACAAAGTCGAACCGTGTCAAAAAGGAAACTTCCTTTTGTCACAGAATGGAGAAAGGGAAAACTTTCCAGAGCACACATACACATTTAACATATAGATGTCACGTGAAAACATACTGCTCAACTATGAATGTGGTGTATCTCCTCACCTGCGCTGTTTGCAACAAACAATACGTGGGAGAAACTAAGAGAGAATTCCAGATCCGTATCAAAGAACATTTGAGAGATGTCAACAAACACAAAGACACACCGGTCGCACTACATTTTAACCTGCCAGGACACGATATAAACAGTATCAGATATAGAGTCATAGAAGTACTGCGCCATGATCCTGAAAGTACTGAGGCCACCCCCCCCCCCCCTCATGCAAGGACCGTGAATCTTACTGGATCCACCAACTCCATACAATGGATCCTGTTGGTATTAATCACGCAGATTGGTAACCCCCACACCCTGTCGGTGAGACACCAGATATTTAAATTTTCTTGATGAAATTTGGCCATACGGTGTAAAGTACACCAAATTATGTAAATGAGTCATAATTTTAAAGAATTTGTTTCAAATTGTATTTCATGTATTTTTGAGATTACTGAAAAGCTCAGGCCAATGCAAATTCTCGTCATATTGTCCCCATAAACAAAACTGTATTTCTTAACATGTTACAGTAGGTCTCGGTGCACTCCTGAGATTATCTAGGTTTCAAATTTTCCGCTGGAAGACCCGACCCCCCCCCCCCTTCCCCTGTCTCATAAAATCTCACTCCTTTAGTGTTTAACCCTGTAACACTCATATCAGCCAAAAACGGCTTCTACAGTGGTCTTGAGAAATGTCCATTTGCAGACCGAGAGAACACTATTTTTTTTAATTTATCACTGGAATGACTGGCTCGGTTATCGAGCCAGTCATTCCAGTGATAAATTAAAAAAAATAGGCTTCACTTGGTTTGCAAATGGACATTTTCGATGAGAAAATTGTAATTTTCTTGAACAAAGGGTTAAATGTTGAGTAGATTCTGCACAGATGATCCAAACCTTGGACTTAACCCTTTATCTCTCAAATTCATTCAAGAAAATTTTTCATTTCTTAAAGAGGATGTGTATTTGCAGACAAGAAAAGATTATTATTTTTGAAAATATACCTCAGAAATGAGTGGCTCGGTTATTGAGCCAGTCATTCGAGTTTTAAATTTTCGAAAATAGACTTACTCGTCTACAAATCGACATTTCTCAATATCTCTGCAGATGTCATCTTTGCTCAGCGTGTGTTAACTCTTATCACCCAGATGTCAAAATTTAAAAAATTTCTAATTAAATTAAATGATGAACTCGTGTTCAGTTTTCAACAAATTTTGTAGTGGATGTTGCTGTCATCCACCAAAATTGTTGAAAAATGGAGCCCGTTTAGACTTTGCTATTGACGGAGTAAGAGATAAAATATTGACATCAGAGTGGTAAGGGTTAAAGGGTTGCGAATGGTCGGAGGCAGCGAGACTAGCATTACACACTTGTCAATTACGTTTTTGAATTGATCAGTCGAGAGGGCTGGTAATTAGCAATACATTGATCTTAATTGTCATAATTTAACATACATCACTTGTTAGTAGGGCTGTAGTGAATATTCGTTGGTTCGGAAAATCGCAAACCAAGGGAAGACAAGGCATTTATGTGGTTCATGAACCATATATAACTTCATAGACAAGCAATCTCTGAATGTCCTCTAAGCGTGATTTTCCCATATGACCATGAATGGAGCTTAGCTGGCTATGAATCTTATATTATTTTCTAGTATCTGTTGTCAGAACGAGTCATTTGTGTTTTTCGACTATTTAGCCAATAAAGCAACCTGCCTTTAAATGTTATTTTCTGTTAGGAGTAATTTTTCGCATACAATAGCATATTAAAAAGGTTTGTGAACCAGTTCGTGGTTCAGACAACTGTATCGTGAACCGATTCAGTTCACAAAAAATCCTCACACCCCTCAGCCCTACTTGTTAGCTGTGAGTGTCACAATAAAATGACGTATGTCTGACACAAAGGCGGCGAACAGCTTACAATAACCATATGCATTGTATGGTTTTGTAATTTAATAAACATTCTGTTGTACATTTTGAAACTAATTTAACTGGGTGTTATTGCCAAAACCAGCATATACAATGTATCTGCAGTTGTGAGGAATTTGAAAGCGAAGCTACATGTACATGTAGGACCTTTTAAATATTTTAATCTATCTCAAACTGAAACCTAAGTTCCCAGAATCTACATTTCAAGGTAACTAGATACAGGCAAGCTCTTGAATATTTTGAAACAAATTTAATGGGGTTGGGGGTGGTGGCTGGTAATCAGTTTAAATGTATAAAAATATTCAGAGGCTTGATTAGATTTTGCATTGACCCACTACCCACATTCAGTGCAGCTCAGAAATAACGTTACATGCGTCTAAAAGCAAAATAAAAATTACGTACATGTAAATCATAAATTGATTAGAAGCCATTGGTGCTTAGCACTTTAATGATTAAATTTGTTCAAAAAATTAAAATATTTAATTATTGAATGTCCATTTGCAGGCCAAGAGAAGACTATTTGTGAAAATTTACTACTGGAATGACTGGCTCGGTCATCGAGCCAGTTATTCCAGTGGTACATTTTCAAAAATAGTCTTCTTTTGTCTTGCAAATGGACATTCCCCAAGACCACTGCAGAGGCCGGTTTTGGCCGGCTTCGTCATGAAAGGGTTGAGGCAGCAAGGTTTTCCACAATCTGTTTCTGTCTTTATTTTGAAAACAAGTCAACTTATTTCGGAGCTGTTCTGTATCGGATGTGAAGGAGGTCAAGGAAACGGTAACCCAGAATAATGGAGAGGTCCTTTTCTAGTCATGCCCCACCCATTTTTAGCTATGCCCCACCCATTTCTATCTATGCCCCACTTATTTCTGGCTATCTAGCTATTTCTATCTCCACACTTTTTGACAAAATGGAGGGAATATTGCAATCGACGCCTGTCCATCCTGCTTTCTCCGAAACCGTTTGGTGGAATTCAATCAAAGTTGTTATGTGTGTTATGCGTACATCTGTGTTTCTAGACTGGAAAACAGCATTTATATTATTCTCCGACCCCAGGGTGGCGGTGGAGGGCAAAGGTGGAGGAGGTGTGAGCATTGCAGAAAATCAGTTGGCTGAATTCAGCCAAATCTGCTATGCTAGTTACTTATATGATTTTGGATTGTGAGACAATGTTTACATTAGGCTCTGCATCTAGGGTAGGTGGTGGAGGGAAAGCAGAATGTGAATGTTGGCGAAAGTGTGGGGATTTGCGATGGTGTACCATCGACTGCACTTTCTAGTTTTACATGTGATATCAAGTAACATTGTGGAATGATATCCAAATTCGATCCCCACAGTATAATGAAGAAGAAGAATAACATGTGATGTATTTGATTTTAACGTTAGGTATGTTTACTTGAGTGACAGACTGGATCCCTACATTCTGGTTAGGTATGCTAACCATACAATACATGTATGTAGCAGTAATTTTGTGTTGTTTTTCTACGTTCTAGTTTTGTCCGACAAACATCGGAGAACTGTGTATGATATATACGGTGAGAAAGGCCTGCAGACTGATGGATTGGAGGTAGGTGTTCAGTAGCGGTGTATGATATTGATGGTTAGAAGCGCATGCAGACTGAGGTAGGTGATCAGTAGCGGTGTACATGATATCTCTGATTTGAAGCGCTTGCAGACTGAGGTAGGTGATCAGTAGTGGTGTATGATATCTATTGTTAGAAGTGCCTGCAGACTGAGCTACATCAGGGTTGGTACTGGTCATGGAAATCCTGGAAAGTCATGGAATTTGAAAATTTAAATTCCAGGCCGGGAAAGCCATGGAAAAAGGCATTTTTCATCATCGGTCATGGAAAAGTCATGGAAAATGGTAATGAAGAAAAATAAAAGAAATATGTTGGCATAAATTACCCCCATCACCCCTATACAATAAAAATTATGCAAGAGCATACCCAAACAAGGCTTTGTCTTGGTTGTTGCAAGACGGAATATTCAGACATTTTCAGAACAACATAGATCATAATTTATGTAGCTACACCATAAAACACAAATCTACTAGATATTAATCTCTGGAAGTCATGGAATTTGTTAATTTTGCTCATGAAAAGTCATGGAATTTCACACATAGAAAGGTGTACGAACCCTGCTGTAACATGTAGGTGCTCAGTAGCGGTGTCTGATATCTATGGTTAAAAGGCCTGCAGACTGAGGTAGGTGATCAGTAGTGGTCTATGATATCTATGGTTAGAAGCGTCTGCAGACTGAGGTAGGTGATCATTAACGGTGTATGATATCGATGGTTAGAAGCGCATGCAGACCGAGGTAGGTGATCAGTAGTGGTGCATGACATCTATGGTTACAAGGGCCTACAGACTGAGGTAGGTGATCAGTAGCGGTGTATGATATCTATGGTTACAAGGGTATGCAGACTGAGGTTTGTGATGAGTAGCGGTGTATGAAATCTATGGTTCGATGAGCCGCAGACTGAAGTAGGTGATCAGTAGCGGTGTATAATATCTATAGTTAGAGGCACCTGCAGACTGAGGTAGGTGATTAGTAGCGGTGTATGATATCTCTGATTTGAAGTCCCTGCACACTGCGGTAGGTGATCAGTAGCGGTGTACATGATATCTCTGATTTGAAGTGCCTGCAGACTGAGGTACATGTAGGTGATCAGTAGCGGTGTACATGATATCTATGGTTAGAAGTCCCTGCACACTGCGGTAGGTGATCAGTAGCGGTGTACATGATATCTATGGTTAGAAGTGCCTGCAGACCGAGGTAGGTGATCAGTAGCGGTGTACATGATATCTCTGATTTGAGGCGCCTGCAGACTGAGGTACATGTAGGTGATCAGTAGCGGTGTACATGATATCTCTGATTTGAGGTGCCTGCGGACTGAGGTACATGTAGGTGATCAGTAGCGGTGTACATGATATCTATGGTTAGAAGCGCCGGCAGACCGAGGTAGGTGATCAGTAGCGGTGTACATGATATCTCTGATTTGAGGTGCCTGCGGACTGAGGTACATGTAGGTGATCAGTAGCGGTGTACATGATATCTATGGTTAGAAGCGCCTGCAGACCGAGGTAGGTGATCAGTAGCGGTGTACATGATATCTCTGATTTGAGGTGCCTGCGGACTGAGGTACATGTAGGTGATCAGTAGCGGTGTACATGATATCTATGGTTAGAAGCGCCTGCAGACCGAGGTAGGTGATCAGTAGCGGTGTACATGATATCTCTGATTTGAGGTGCCTGCGGACTGAGGTACATGTAGGTGATCAGTAGTGGTGTACATGATATCTATGGTTAGAAGTGCCTGCAGACCGAGGTAGGTGATCAGTAGCGATGTACATGATATCTCTGATTTGAAGCGCGTGCAGACAGAGATAGTGTTCAGTAGTGGTGAATGATATCTATGGTTACAAGGGTCCGCAGACTGAGGTAAGTGCTCCGTGGCGGTGTATGATATCTATGGTTAGAAGGGCATACAGACTAAGGTAAGTGATCAGTAGACCGAAAATGTTCTATTCTTAAGACAGTTGGCCTATTCTCCTTCGATCAATACTCACCATTCTGTTACTTCTGATATACAGCTGGCCCTGACAGCGGCTCTAGGATTATAGCCTTAGAAAGCTTTACAGACTCCTGGGAACCGGGTACTCGGCTCCCAACTGCCGAGTACCCGTTTACCATAGAGCTCATTCTTGTTTGCATAGCAACAAGAGCAATACATGCTTTCTGCATTAAGGATTTTAGTGGGTTTTTTGTGAAACAAAAGATCTAAGTCTTTAATCTGTGATAGTTTGTGTGTTCGTGAAAGGATAACTAAGGACTATGGAGAATACCGCCGAAGATAACCAGGTTGTATCATTCTTTATTATCCATAGTTAAAAGACTTAGGTCTCTAAATTTCGTTGTGTCGCATGTTCCAATTTCTGACCCCATAGAATCTGGGACGTGTGCTAACAACGATATATGCCAGACGATCGCCTTCTTTAAACCCCAAGAGATGATCGGCAGATATGAAAATAGGTGTTTGCTACAGTATTTCTAACACGAATATCGGCTGACGTCGTTCTCCGTAGGATCCGAGCGGGTGACGTCACACCCGGTCGCTCGGATGTTTATGTGAAGAAAAATTTTTCATTAATTCGCGCATCTTGTTCTGGGTGCTGCGTACTAAAAATGGTACCGGAAACTTTAGAATGATCAAGTTTACGTGTGATCACGATCGGTTTGCAATGATCGGTGGTTTCAAAATTCTTGAGTAGATGCGTGGTCTGCGGTTTTACCGTGTGATACAGCAGTTTGTTATACATTTTGTTGTTTTCTTCACATATCGTGCTGCTTTCGTTAGGAGTATAATTTATATTGATTGGTAAATATACTCCGAATGCTATGCGATATGATTCCTGGAGCCGTTACACATCCTGGAGGATCTATTATGGGTGTGTTTGATGCCCGCCGCGTTCTTGTCGTCATAATCAATGCGATCGTTGTTGTAACGTGGCGGGGTGGGGTGCGGGGAGGTTACGGTTAATTTATGAGTCAGAATTATTTGAAAATTAATTGTCTGCCTTCCATCCGGGTCTCGTTCCGCTTGTTTATTGTAGGTTTGTGCTTATTTTATAGGCCAAGCCAGCCCCGCCATCATGTGACGAATGCCATAAGTTTGTCCATGTAGTGTTCAAGGACCATGCTTGTTTTAGGTGTTCCCTGTGTAATATAGATCATAGGTGTAATGTTTGTGCAGTGTGGTCCGTCGAGATGATGGTTAAGTTCCTTGCCCAGAAGGACTTGGCTGGGTCTGACGCGGGGTCAGGCGGTCCGAGATGAAATCGTGGAGCGCCCGGTTCGGCCGGTGGGGGTGCTCCACGTCCCCAGCTGGAGGTGGCGGAGATGGCACCGCCGGTGTGGTTTGGTCCGGCTATGCATAGCGTTCTGCCCACGCTGGTGTTGTCCCTGCTACCAAAGGTTGGGGGGCAGGTTCTCCCCATGCCTGGTACGGATCCTGTCCTCGGACAGGATTCTGGACTGGTTACCGAGGGGGCCGTCTCGTACGGCCCCCTGGCGGTCCCGTCTGGCTTCGGCCAGACGGGTTCTGTCTCTCTGCGGCCACCTCCAGGTGGTCCAGTAGCGGTGGCCGGTCCGTCAGGTGTGGGAGCCGTCCACCAGGACGGCTCCACGGTTGACTCGTCTAGTGATGGCTCTTCGGAGTCTGAAGACGAGGAGGCCGAGGAGGAGAGGTTGCTGCGGCCCGTGAAGCCGCAGGTGGAGAATATGGAGGTTGATTCCATCCTGGACGGAACCGGCCTCCATTTGTCTGGTTTGGCGCAAGCCAGGTCAGCGGCTCCGCCTGCGGCTGAGGCCAATCCGTTACCGTGCACCGGTTCCGGACGGCTTGGTTTGTCACCAGCCGTCAAGGGAACGGGTGTGCCTGGCCAGGCGTGGTACTCTCCTATCTCGCCTGGTCCGGCAGCCGGACGTGGGGTGCCGTTGGCGCCCGTGTCTGGCTACGGTTCCGCGACTGTTACGGGTCCGTACGGTTTTCCATGCGGACCTACCCCATGGACCGGAGTGTTTCATGGGGTGGCGGCGGAACCGTGTGGTAGCGGAGTGCCTGGCGTGTCAGCCGGGGCTCCTTGCTGGGAGGCCGTGGCTGGCAGACCCGTGAGCACGTCAACGGGTGACGTGTTTGCGGGGGGGTGTCTTCGTCGGAGATAGATTGGTCGGATGCTCTGGCATGGCTAGCCAGGGTTGACCCGTCTGTGGTTTCGGCCACAGCCGATGAAGATGCGCCCCGTCCGTCGGTTGCGTCGATTAGGACGGGGATTTTGCCCGCGGCCCGGATCCAGTCAGTGGGACTGGATCCACGGTTCATAGATTTGTTGGATGCTATTTATAGCAAACAACTAATGACCAAGGGTCAGCTCCCTGCGGCCTCCAGGGAGGTGCGGGCAAGATGTCATATTCCGCGGGGGGAATACGACAGGTATGGTGTAGTCCCGTCGGTCACGGAGGATGACCGATGGGTATTGGGAGTCCAGAGTGCCGGGTCGGGTGGCCCCGGTCCGGCACTAGTGGATAAATCTCAAGTACACCAGGAAGAAGTCCTGTCCCTATGCGATGAGGGTGTGAGGGCAGCGATGAGCGCTGTCAATCATTCTTATCGTCTCCTTCAGTCGGTGTGGGCTGAAGCGGGGGCAGGCCACCCTGTGCCACCTGTGGCGCTTTCATGTGTTAATGACGGCTTGGTGCTGTCAATGGACGCATTGGCAAGGGTGCAAGCGCGAGTGACGAAGTCCAGGAGGCAAATGGTCATTGACCATATGCGTCCGGCTACGGCAGTCAGGGAGCGTCTTCTTGGGACACCCCTGACAGGGCCTAGCATCTAGACAGAAGGGGCCGAAGCGTACCTGAGGGTACGAAAGCTCCCTTCATATCCGCCTGGACCGCGCCTGTGCGACAGGAACAGCGGTGCCAGTTATACGCGTCGTGCCTAGATCGAAATGGTTCTCACTCTCTCTCGTTAAGAATGGGGGGGGGGGGACTGCGAGCCGGACAACCCCGTTAGACGTCGAGGCGTCTATGGTGGGTGGAAGGCTCATGCGTTTCGTCGAGGCCTGGCGAGGTGTGACGTCAGACAGTCTGGTCCTGGGATGGTTATCCCAGGGTTACATGCCGGAGTGGTGGGACTTTCCACCACAAAATCTGTCTTTGGCACCTGTCTGGACACCCGTACCAAGGGAGCCAGACAAGTTAGAAGCCGTTCAAAAGGAAGTGTCGGGTTTGCTTCTGAAGGGAGCAATAAAACCAGCAAACCGAAACACTCCAGGCTTCTATTCAAACATGTTCCTTGTCCCCAAGAGCACAGGGGGATGGAGACCCATACTCAATCTCAGGCCATTAAATTGGTTTATCCATACGCCTCGGTTCCAGATGGAAACGCCGAGGTTGGTAATGGCGGGATTGAGGAAAGGAATGTGGTGTGTATCGATCGATCTGAAAGATGCATATTTCCACATTCCTATGAATCGGAGTTGGCACAGGTTTCTGAGATTTGCGTTTCAGAATCAAGTATGGGAGTTTACAGTTCTCCCGTTCGGCCTGTCGACAGCTCCGAGGGTTTTCACAAGAGTGGTCCTTGCGGTGACAGCGTTTCTCAGAAAAGAGAACGTGGCGCTACACACCTACATAGACGACTGGCTGCTCAAGGCAGACTCTGCAGCCAGGTTGAACGTGGATACTGCTCTGACTCTGAAGTTACTTTCAGATCTAGGCTGGATAGTCAACGAGGAGAAATCCGAGTTGACGCCCACTCAACATTTCGTTTATTTGGGGATGCGATTCGACCTCGAGGAGGGCAGGGTTTACCCGTCAGAGCCCAGAGTGGTGTCTCTGTTAGCCATCCTCAGGAGTTTTCGAGTGGGAAACTACATTCAGGCGAGGCGGTTCCTTCAGATGCTGGGCATGATGGTCTCCATGGAGCAGGTTATCCCGTACGCTGCTCTAATGCGAAGGCCTATCCAGTTGTATCTGATGTCTCTGTGGAAACAGAGAACAGAACCCCTGTCAAAACTGGTGGCAGTTTTGGAGCCGATAATATCGCATCTTCTCTGGTGGAAACGGCGTCAGAATCTCCTATTAGGGGTTTCGCTGCACCTACCCCACTCCCAGCTGTCTGTCTACACGGATGCATCGCTGGAAGGGTGGGGTGCCTGCCTGGGAGAACACCAGGTCTCGGGCACATGGACTCTCCCGGAGAGTCAGCTGCATATCAATCTGTTGGAAATGATGGCAGTGGAACTGGCGTTGGAAGAGTTCCTTCCGATGATCAGGGGCAAGGTGATATTGATACGGTCGGACAATTCGACAGTAGTATCATATATAAATCGCCAAGGCGGGACCAGGTCGCCCACCCTGTGCATCAGGGTGTGGCACCTGATTCAATGGTGCAGGAATTACTCGGTTGTTTTGAAAGCAGCTCATATTCCTGGCCGATTGAACATTCTGGCGGATGCTTTGTCTCGCAGACAGAAAATCTTGCCAACAGAATGGTCCCTCAACCCTCCGGTTCTGCGACGGATCTTCGAGCATTGGTGCAAACCCAATGTGGACTTGTTCGCCACAAAGGAAAATGCTCAAATCATGACATATGTCTCGCCGATTCCAGATCCAAATGCCGTCGATACAGACGCTCTGGCAATAAGCTGGAGAGGGATGCACGCTTACGCGTACCCACCCACCATTCTTCTACCGAAGGTATTGGTGAAGGTCAGGGAGGAACCGTGTCTCGTCCTGCTAATAGCGCCGTATTGGCCGAGCAGGGCGTGGTTCACGGATCTTCTAGATCTGCTGGTGGCTAATCCTGTGCAGTTGCCCGAGATTCCGAACATAATCTCCCAGGCCAAGGGACGCTTCCTACACGAGCGTCCCGAAATGTTCAAATTGACTGCGTGGATGTTGTCAAACAACGTTCCACGTCGGAAGGCTTTTCTCGACAGGCTGCTGATTTCATCGCGGCTGCGAGAAGGAGGTCAACCTTCAAGTCATATAACAACAAGGTTAACAGATTTGCAGACTGGTGTGAAGAAAAGGGTATTGATACCTTTCAATCCACTATTCAGCAAATAGCAGACTTTCTCTGTGAGCTGTTCTTTTCAGGACCAGCTCCCGTCACAGTTGCTGGATACAAGTCAGCTTTGGCATCAGTTATCCCTTGTCTAGCCAACAGGGATAGTCCAGAGGTGGCCCAGTTAAATGTGATGTTGAAGGGAATGAGCAATCTCCGCCCGAGACAACCGGTAGTCATTCCAGCCTGGAGTCTATCTTTAGTGCTTAATGTACTGGCCAAGCACCCTTTCGAACCGTTGCGTTCGGCTAGTCTAAAGCATTTGACTCTAAAGGCGGTCTTTCTATTGGCAGCTTCCTCAGCTAGAAGGCGCAGTGAGATCCATGCGCTTTCGGCAGAGAGGAACCGATTTATTGTTTCTGGAGAAGGTCTGCGTCTTCTGCCAAGAGCAGAGTTTATGTCAAAGAACCAATCTTTGAGATATCCCGGCAAACCGATCATTATACCGAAGTTAACTAGGTTTGATCGTGATGCCAGTGTCTGGTGCCCGGTCCGTGCTTTGACTAAGTACAAGAAACGGACTGACTCGTTACGGTCGAACGATAGACATCTGTGGATCTGCCATAAAAAGCCTTATGGCGCCGCATCCATGGATACTATCTCTCGTTGGGTGGTCGAATGCATTCAGGCTACTCACGAGATGGCGACTGGGCACCAGGTGCAGGGCGTAAGGGCACACGATGTCAGAGGAATAGCCGCCTCGACCGCCCTTTACAATGGTGTTCCGTTAGAGGACATCATGGCCGTTGCACAATGGCACTGTGAGTCCTCATTTACGGATTACTATATGAGGGATGTGTCAGACTCAGCCAATCCACTCGCTTTAGCTGTTTTGAAACGATAGTTAGTGACCACACTGCTTTTCCCCTTTTTTCACTTTGGTAAGAAAAGAACCTAAAGCAGGCATGGTCAAGCTAGAGGATGTCAACCAGATTGTGTCACTGATGGCCGAACCGGTGAATGGTTGGAGGCGGTACGTCTGAAGTCCTGTTATCATAAGGTAATTCGATAAGTGAGAGTTTTTTGTATTATGTATATGTATCATGTTCATTCATTTTATATATTCATGCTCATTCCCAGGCTAATACATGGAATATGCAGGGGGTAGTTAACCCTCTTGGCATATTGGTGTTTTCAGGCGAGATACATGTTCGTTAGTTCTCTCCCTTTTCTTAGGAGGAAAAAGGGGGGGGGGGCTGTGATGCGAATGTAATTCGGTTCTGTGAACTTGACGGTCCTTTTAGGTCTCCGTTAGTCAAGTTTGAAGTCTAAAATCTTTCTCCAAGGGGCAAAATTAGCATTTATGGCTTGCCCCTTCCCACCAGGTTACTGATCAAATCTGGTGTATATCAGAAGTAACAGAATGGTGAGTATTGATCGAAGGAGAATGCAGGAAATGTCAATTTCCCTTTCTCCGAGATCTAACAATACTCACCATTCTGTTACGGACCCAGCCTCCCAGCCCCATGGAGGCAAGCCATAGTTTTCTCTTGTTTGGTGGCTATGCAAACAATATGAGCTCTATGGTAAACGGGTACTCGGCAGTTGGGAGCCGAGTACCCGGTTCCCAGGAGTCGGTAAAGCTTTCTAAGTCTATAATCCTAGAGCCGCTGTCAGGGCCAGCTGTATATCAGAAGTAACAGAATGGTGAGTATTGTTAGATCTCGGAGAAAGGGAAATTGACATTTCCTGCAATCTTAGTGAACCACCATCCATTAGACCCAAAGGCAGGTGATCGCTCGATCAGAGTTAATTAACCCAATGATTGACAATTTAATATGCTATTGGTGTTACCGACATTATGCTCTCGATTTATATGTCATTTTGGTTGCCATACAAGTTTCAGTACCCTTGCCATGTATGTGAGACATTATACAACACTTATCACCTTTGTCTTTCATTCAGATTATATCACGTATCAAAACACCGGCAGAAATTATCGCAGAATACGAGCGTCTCCAGCGAGAACGTGAGGAGAGATTGTTACAACAAAGGACGAATCCACGTGGAACAATCAACATCGGTATCGATGCTACAGACTTCTTTGATCAATATGAAGGAGAAGATTATAGGTGTGTGGTCACTGGTGATAGCGATCAAGATTCACGATTACGCATGTATAGATGTGCATTGTTACATGCAGTTTGTCCCCCCTCAATTTTACTTAAAATTATGGCCCTTCTGTAACATCTTGCGGATCAGTTTCAGTACAACAACTATCAAAACTGTGGATGTCCATTACATGGGAAATAGGATCCCCCCCCCCCCCCCTATAAAAATTGTTCCAAATGCACTACCCTGTATGGCCCCATGACAACAACATTGACCGAGGTTTCTTAATTCTGTTCCCTGTGCCCCATTACTGATTATGTGAAAAGATGTGAATCATTGTCCATGATTGAAGTCATCAGATTGTATGCATGGTGAGGTTAGATTTGTTTTATATCTGCAGATTTGATGACCTTTGTGTAATCTTACCTTTCTTTACCAGCCAGGTTTCCGTAAAACCAACCATGGCTAACTCCAATTATATCAACTTATATGCTTACAGTACCTTATTTGTTGCTCAGCCCAGCCTCAACCGCTTACTGGGTAGGATCGAGGTTAGTCATTGTAAAAAGTCTTATGTTGCTATTGATAATGGGTTGCTTGAAAATCTTCATTGGTTAACTGTCATAACATATTGTGATAAGGGAATTAATTTGGAATAGTAAGCCCGTCTAGCTCTCTGAAAGAGTAGCCTCCCCTTAGACTGATGAAAATTGAATGGAATACTTAACTCTTTCACTGATAAATTCCCTGTATCTCAATTACGATGCTAACACATTAGACACCTGTTGAATATTTTGACATTAATATCACTCGCAGCCATTGCTTAGGCAGCAATGGCTTCCAGTCATATTAATTTCAAAATATTCAACAGGATATGCTATACATCACAATAAATTTCCTTTTTCAGGGATTTATTGTTAAAAGTGTTAACACATCTTATAGTACTAGCTATTCAGGGTGTAAAATATATGCACCAGCTCCCAGTAAAATTGGTTTCAAAATAATGAACAGAATGTTTAATAGATTGTAAATTCAACATTGAAGCCATACAATTCAGATAGTTACTGTCAGACTTTTACCACTTTCGTGATGGTCCTACGCCATTGCATTGTGATGTCAGCTAACAAGTGACACATTTTGATTATAATGTCAGATACTTTGAGTGACAGATCAGATCCCTCCATGAAAGGCCATGCGGCCACGAGGGCCCACCATCTTTTAGGTCAAAATACAGAGCCATGATCATTAACCCTTTAACACTCATTAATGGCTTCGGTAGTTGTCTTGAGAAATGTCCATTTGCAGACTGAGACAGTCATTACAGTGGTAAAATTTCAAAAATAGTCTTCTCTTGATCTGCAAATGGGCATTTTCTATCAGAGAATTGAAATTTTCTTGAATAAATTCAAGGGCTCCCAGACAATTACGGTTAACTTAATTACCCTCATCTGTATCTATGTGCGTGCGTGCGTGTCCAATTTGGCTCACATTTTAGCACAATAAAGCATCTTACCATGCTAGGGGATTTTCAGACTGGCCGTGATCCGGATAAAATATCCCAGATCTGGATTGGATCAAGTTCTGGATGTAGATGAATATCTCGAAAACTGTTTATACGATTTGGCTCAAATTTTGCATAGGAAAGGATGCGACCGTACGCTGGGATTCCACAATTTTGGACTTGGTAAAGAGATTCAGGAAAATAAAAAAACTTATTATAATGTGACAGAAAACTGAAGCGCGAGGCTGTGCAATCTCTGTACGGCAAGGTTCTGCAATCTTTGGAGGGTAAGGTTGTGCAATCTCTGGATGGCAAGGCTGTGCACTCTCTGGAAGGTGAGGCTCTGCAATCTCTGGAGGGTGAGGCTCTGCAATCTCTGGAGGGCGAGGCTCTGCAAACTCTGGAAGGCGAGTCTGCAATCTCTGGAGGTCGAGTCTGCAATCTCTGGAGGGCAAGTCTGCAATCTCTAGAGGGCGAGTCTGCAATCTCTGGACGGTGAGTCTCTGCACTCTCTGGAGGACGAGTCTCTGCAATCTCGGAAGGGTGAGTCTCTACAATCTCAGGAGGGCGAGCCTCTGCAATCTCATGAGGGCGAGTCTCTGCAATCTCGGGAGGGTGAGGCTTGCAATCTCAGGAGTGTGAGGCTGCAATCTCTAATTACTCTTGTTTCTATTTTAGGCCAGGTATTCCATCAACAGAGATCAGAAGCATGTCTGTTTTCCAGTCAGTCGAAGCACCATTAACACTAAAAGACACCATTATTTTATCGGGCAATCTCGGCACACAAAATGGCACCGGCAGTGGGACATTCATGGCTACGTGGCGTCGATTGACCTCAGTCAAAGGTTGGGCAGAGGTAGGTGGCTTAATATACATGTAGTAAGTACAATGTACTGTAGTGTGTAGCCTGTCACTACAATTACATGTAAAACCTATTGAATATTAGGCGTAAGAATTTATATTTGAGTAATTTTTCATGCTCTTATGGTTTTTGATATTAGCTCACCTGGCCAGAATGTTTGCATTGTGATATCATAAAAGGAATTTCACTGAAGCTTTTAAATAATGGAGGAATCCAGTTTTAGCTATTCCCCACCCATCTATAGCTATGTTCCACCCTTGCTTTGCTGGTGTTGGGATCGATCCATGCACTCTCTGAATCTCAATTTCTAGAAAACTATCCAGGTAAGCTGTTGAATATTTTGAAACTAATTTGACTGGGTGCTTTTGCTGCCTATGGCTGCAACAGCACCCAGTCAAATTAGTTTCAAAATATTCAACAGCATGTTTATTAAATAGTAAAGACATGCAATTCATACAACAATGCTTAGTCTCTCATCAATTAGGCATTCGTGATAAACCTAACTACGTCAGTTATCATGTAATTGATTATGATGTCAGCCTACACGTCACATAGTTGATTATGACGTCATGATTGGTGGATAAACTGAAATCTTGCATTGATGATAAAGCTACAGTACAGCTCAGAAGTAACTTAGAATGTTTCCAAAGCAAAATAAAATGTACTTACCTAAGACAGCATTGACTTCCAATCAAATCAAGTCCAAATTATTCAATGGGACATTTATAACATTGTGATCAAAATTGTACTGTTTGGACACAATTTAAGTTATTAGTCCTCTATCGGGGGTGGGTGGGGGACTTTAGGCTTGCACTCCATCTGTCCGTCTGTCACAGGTGGTTTACCGCACCTTTTTTCGCAGTCCTTCAAGGTATTCAACTGAGAATTGGTACATTGCCTTGTTATGAGAAATTACAGACCAAGTTTGAGTTTCAGGCATATGCGTCAATTTTTTATGGAGTTATGCCCCTTTTCGACTTAAGAAATACGAAAAATATCAGCTTTCATCACTCTTTTTATCGGTACATCGCTTTAGTATATGGAGTTAAAGAGGAAGCTCGAGTTTCAGACATTTTCATAAATTTTTCATGGAGTTATGCCCCCTTTCGGCTTATGAAATATGAAAATATTAGTGTTCCGCACTTTTTTTGCAGTCAAGATATTCTACTGAGAATTGCTACATTGCTTTGTTGTGAGAAGTTACAGATCAAGTTCAAATTTCATGCGTGTGCGTCAATGTTTTATCGAGTTATGCCCCCTTTCGACTTAAGAAATACGAAAAATATCAGCTTTCCACCATTTTTTCCGAACTCCTTGAAGGTATTTAAGGGAAAATCTACATCGCTTTAGTATAAGGAGTTACAGAGCTAGTTCGAGTTTCAGACATTTTCGTCAGTTTTTCATGGAGTTATGCCCCCTTTCGACTTATGAAAAACGAAACTATCCTTTTTCCGCACTTTTTTGCACTCCTTCAAGGGATTCAAATGAGAATTGGTAGGTTGCTTTATAGAACAGGTTTTAGTTTCAGACATTTTCGTCAATTTTCCCCCCTTTCGACGTATGAAATACAAAAAATATTAGTCTTCCACAATTTTTTTCCCACCCCTTCGAGATATTCAACTGAGAATTGGTACATTGCTTTGTTATGAGAAATTACAGAGGAAGTTCGAGTTTCAGGCATTTGCGTCAATTTTTGATGGAGTTATGTCCCCTTTTGACTTATGAAATACAAACGTATCAGCTTTCAAGACTTTTTCCTTCTCCTTCACCATATATAACTGAGACTTGGTTTATTGCTATGTTATAAGAAGTTACAGATCAAGTTCGAGTTTTAGCTGCTTCTGTCAATTTTTAATCGATTTTTTGACTGTCAATCTCTAAAGATTTATATCACCAGGTAGGGGACATGTATTGCAAATCAATACTTACAGAATGCTTGTTTGATGAGTGTTAACAGCAGACACTACTCTATATAGGAGTGAAACGATTGCAATTTCCAAATTCTTTGGCTACTCTGCTCTTTTGTACGCTTGCATGATTACGGGATTAAATCGAAAATCCTGATTTTGTTTTAAATCATGAATTTATATGATTAAAAATTAAATAATCGAATAATCGTGAATATTTTCTATTGCATAAAATATTTCAAAGCCCAAATTGTAAAATATCTTTTAATGCGATCGGTCATGAAAAATGATATTTTGCTTAGTGATTGTATGCCTATTTGCAGGGTAAGAAAAGACTATTTTTGAAAATGTATTACTAGAATGCCTGGCTCGAGAATGGAGCCAGGCATTCCAGTGAATACATTTTCAAAAATAGCCTTCTCTTGCCCTGCAAATGGACTTTTCTAAACACCATTGCAGTTTTCGTCATTGATATTCTTTTGTTGGTATGTCTTGGTGATTTGTATCCAAGCTGATTAATCGAGTAATCACGATTATTTTTAAATAATCGATCACGATTACTCAATGCAAGAATCGTACAAGCCTACTCTTTTGTATCGATTACAAAAAGTGCAACATGTTTTTTTATGTTTATTTGAAGCGATATTATCTCTTAGGTTTCCCTGTTAATGTCTCCGTCTTTTTAACTTTTAGTTGGAAGCTTCAGCTGGTAATGGATTTGGTGTAAGTCTGAAAGGTTTCCGCCAAATCTCCAAGCGATGGTCAGTATCTATAGCAAGTACAGTCAAACCTGTCTATAGCGGCCACCTGCTCATGCACCCACAAGATGGTGATTCTTTATGACACGTGGTCACAAGACTGTCATAAGATCATCCCATCTAATAGACCTATAATGATTAAATTCGGTCAAGAAAATCAAAATATTGGCTTATTAAATGGCAATTTTCAGATCAAGAGAATTCTTTTTTTTAAATTTGCCACTGGAGTGCCTGGATCAGTTATCGAGCTGGCCATTCCAGTGTGGTAAGTTTTACAAGAACAGTCTTCTCTTGGCCTGCAAATGGACATTACTCAAGATCGCTGTAAAGGTCAGTTTTGGTGGTCTTTGTCATGACACAGTTAAATGACCACCATCCTGTGGCCCCAAAAGTCATTTTATATAATACAGCAGTAACCAACTTAAATTATGTGATTGTCTGTTTCACAGCACACTTCTGAATGATCCATCCAGTGGCCCTTATAGACAGGTTTTGTGCATTAATCCGTTACTAGTCACGAATGGTCAAGAAGATTAAAATATTGGCTTCATCGATGGCCATGTGCAGGCCAAGTGAAGACTATTTTTTGAAGATTTACAACTGGATTGACTGGCTTGGTTATTGAGCCAGGCATTACAGTAGTAGATTTTAAAATAGTCTTCAGTTTAGGCTTGCGCGATTATGTGATTAAATCGAAAATTGCGATTATTTTTTAAATCATAAATTTATATGATTAAAAATTAAATAATCGAATAATCATAAATAATTTCTACTGCATATAATATTTCGATTCCAACCTTTTGGTTACTTTTTAATGAGATCAGTCATGAAAATTGATGTTTTTCTCAGTGAATGTATGTCCACTTGCATGCCAAGAGAAGAGTATTTTTGAAAATGTGTCACTGGAATGACTGGCTCGAGAATCTAGCCAGGCATTCCAGCGGTACCATTGATATGCTTTTGTTGTTATGTGGGTAATTTGTACCCAAGCTGATTAATCGAGTAATTGCGATTATTGTTAGATAATCGATCGTAATCACTCATCGTGGAAGCTTAGTTCACTTGGCCTGCAAATGGACACACAACAAGCAATTATATACATTAACAAAAGTATCTTATAAATATACTATGGGAAGTCACAAGCGTAATTGTTAGGCCATGACATGCGTCACTAGGGCTCGACTTCAGCATAGCGATGTCCAATGCCAAAGACCATATTCTGAGTGGTCAATACAAATTACTTTCTCATGCTAGCAATCAATGAAAAATTGTTAAGAACAACACTCATATGCATTCATTAACCTTTTACTGGTCAAATTTTATCAAGAAAACTAAATTATTTGCTCATTGAATGTCCATCTGTAGAGGCCGGTTTTGGCTGGCTTGACCATTAAATGGTTAAAGGTGTTTTCACAGATTAGAAAGGTTTCGGGAACAAAATTATATCTGTGAATGATCCTGTATGAATGGAAGTCTTGCCTGTATTGGCCCCAGCTATATTGGAGCTGGGTTTAATTGAGTTAGTAAAGCATGGAGTGCCATGGTGATTAGTGATTGATACCTGATGCTGTCCACACGTGGTCCTCCAGGTCAGGTATCAATAACTAGTAGCATGATCCTCCATGTATTACTAACCTAAGAAACATTAAGTTGTATTTATTGTACATATTCAAATGTACATCTAAGTATAACACGTTTCATTCTATTGTAGGTAAGCCCAGGTCTGGTATTTAGGTGCGGGAAGCAGCTCAATAGACTGTCATGACCCTCAGTTAGTTAGTCAATCAATACGTTAGTACATTCATCAGTCAGTCACAAAAGTTTATTCCGGGATGTTTCTAAAAATCTGCTGATCCGATTTGGCTCAAACTTTAACACAATGAAGAAACTTGCCATGCAAGAGGATTTCCGGATTTTAGCTGTTGTGCGGATAAGAGAGTCCGGATCGGATCAAATCCTGTATCTGTGAATATCTAGGAAACTTCTTGTCGGATTTGGCTCAAATATTAATACTGGAAAGGGTATGCCCATACACAGGAAAGGGTGTAGCCATACACAGGACGGTGTAACCATATAATGAAAGGGGTGTGACCATACACTGGACAGAGTGTAACCATATACTGGAAAGGGTGTGACCATACACTGGACAGGGTGTGACCATACACTGGACAGTAGAGCTGGGCGGTCTGACGGTAGTACTGCGGTATACCATGAACCGATACCGTGACCGTTGACATTTCCAAATACCGTGAATACTGTCCATAATGTTTGAGCAATATTTGAGAAATATATTCATAAAATCTGCCTTGACCAAGAGTAAATAGGTGCTAATAGTGCCAAAAATACAGGCATCCCTACCTATTAGCCGAGTTGAGGTGAAAGGGTCGTAAAAACAAACATCAAGACATCAATTACAAAATAATGACAGGCAGAATTGTATGTCAAACGTACGTCTTGAAAGTCTCATGGTAAAATTGCTTTATTTAAAACATCTAAAGTCATTCTCTGTCCGTCCGCCGGTTGTAATTACACTATAATATATTCCCTATTCCCGTTCTATTATTTGTAATTTATTACTCCAAGCATTTTGTCACCGAACAAACACGCTAGAATAACAAAATAACATACGAACTGCGTGCTATTCAAACACAACAGCGATCTCGCAAAGACGTATCTGATTGGTTGTTCATGAACTAGACCGTGGGAAAATACATTACTATGCTGAATTTATCAATGAAAATTTACTAAAACGTAGTATTTGCTATTTTATTAAGAACGAGCAGCGTTGAAGTCGTTATTTTTTATTTTTCTGGCTTGTTTTAAGAAATATCTTTAAGGATTAAATCCAGTTTAAGTAATGACACCTAAAAATTATAGTGTTTTAGTTTTTGTAATTCATTTTTCAACTGGCTACACGTCGGAAGTTCGCGGAAATAGCGTTTACACGCATTGTTCACGTGAAGCATAGCGAGTAACGAGTCTGCACATCGGGTACTCGGTAATTATCAGGAGCTTTGGAATCGGCTATATTCAATGTCTTGTTATAATGTATGTGTATAGGCCTGTTTTCGCGAGTAACAGAATATACGACTCCAACAGAAATAAAAGAGTACAACACTCGCCCCGTTTAAATACTCGCGGATTTTGTCTAGACTCTGTTTATCAAAGCGCTCGACTGCCAAAATAAAATGTGCCGTTTGCTGGTCGCACGCATTAATAGCAAGAATAATCCAGATTGAAAATAGTGCGCCCCAATGTCTCAAACAGCGGGTTATAGTTAGCGAGTCGACCACACCCTTTGACCGATATTCCCGTGAATGATATTACGTCAATAAAGATAGTGACCTAATAAAATCGTGAAACTAAACAGTCGCAATAGCCATGTTTTTCATCTCTAAATCAGGAAGCCGATTTATTTATTTTACCTATTTACTGTTGATTGGAGATGGAAGTGAAAAGGAAATGGGAAAAATTGTTCTAATTTCTTGGCATGCCCCAAGCTCAGATGACGGTATACCGTGGTACCGCGGTCTTTTTTCATGGTACCGATACCGTCATGTAAATATCAATACCGCCCAGCTCTACTGGACAGGGTCTGAGCATACACAGGACAGGGTGTGACCATACACAGGAAAGGGTGTGACCATACACTGGACAGGGTGTGACCATACACTGGAAAGGGTGTGACCATACACAGGAAAGGGTGTGACCATGCACAGGAGAGGGTGTGACCATATATTGGACAGGGTGTAACCATATACTGGAAAGGGCGTGACCATACACAGGAAAGGGTGTGACCATACACGGGACGGTGTGAGCATACATTGGAAATGGTGTGACCATACACCGGAAAGGGTGTGACCATACACAGGAAAGGGTGTGGCCATATATTGGACAGGGTGTGACCATGCACAGGAAAGGGTGTGACCATATACTGGACAGGGTGTGACCATATACTGGACAGGGTGTGACCATACACAGGAAAGGGTGTGACCATGTATTGGACAGGATGTAACCATATACTGGAAGGGATGTGACCATACACAGGACAAGGTGTGACCATACACTGGACAGGGTGTAACCATATGCTGGACAGGGTGTAACCATATACTGGACAGGGTCTGAAAATATCTGAAACCCACAGATCTCGATCTTGTTTTTAATTTCAGTTTTGGCACAGCCACTGGGTCGCTCCATTCTGTTCACGGAGGAGTCAGGCCAGGCGTGAGCACAAGTAAGTCAATGGATGAATCTGATCTGTCACTCAGGTATATGATGTCATAATCAATTATGTCACATGTAGGCTGATGTCACAATCATAATTGACAGAAATACTTCATCATGTGGAATAGTCAGTCAAGTGTACGAATTGTATGTCTTTGATGGATTTACTATTTATTAAACATTCTGTTGAAAATTTTGAAACTAATTTGACTTGGCACTGTTGCTGTGCAGCAGCAGGATCCAGTCAAATTAGTTTTAACCGTTGCCACACTAATGTAAGATGTTAAGATTTTCCAATTAAATTGAAAGATTAACCGGTGTACATTTTTCAACAAATTTGGTGGAAGATGTTGCTGTCTTTCGACAGCAACATCGTCTACCAAAATTGTTGAAAAATTTATACCAGATTCTTGATAAAAGATATTGACATCAGAGTGGTAAGGGTTAACATATTCAATAGCTTACCTGTATAGTTACCTTGATATTGCTATTCTGGGAATTCCCGGTTTGATCGATCCTAACACAGGCAAAGTGTGGGGAGAGGTTAGCTAGAAATGGGCGGGCATAGCTAGAAATGCGCCCCTCAAATTGATGCAAAAGTTGATCCAAGTATTTTGGAGGGAATGTTTCACAGAAATTTCCAAAAGTCACACCAACAGCGCACTAGATTTATGGGGAATCAGTGTACATAAATATAAAATGAAATACAATAAAATTAGTTTAACCCTTACCACTCTGAAGTCGGGGTTATAAATTTTCAAATTAAATTAACAGATGAACTGGTGTTCATTTTGCAACAATTTTGTAGACACCAACATTCACCAAAATTGTTTTAAAATGTACCCGAGTTTCTTTGATATTGACGCTGTAAAAAACAGCATATTGACATCGGATTGGTAAGGGTTAAAGTAGTCAACAGAGTGTATTTTACATGATAACTTATTTGTTGTGTCGGGTTTATATATTTTAGTATTTTTGTTTCGTTATTTCAGTGTTGGCCTATCAGCTTGATCGTAGCCTTCAAGGTCGTATATTGTGGAATATTTTCCGTCCCTCATCCATGTCGACGGTACTCGTGTATGACACAGAAAAACATCATGCCATGTTCTCATTGCAAGTAAGCTATTCAGAACATTCCAAGTCCCACCATCCAACCCTTATCAAGGACCTTGAGCTTTTGCTCCCAAGCGCAAGAGTGTTCTTTGGAACCCGTAACAACGGTAACGCCTCACCTTGTGTGTGTGTGTGCATGCGCGTCTGTGTGCGTGTGATTGCTTGATTCTGTGCATATGTGCACGCTTGTATGTCGGCATATGTATGCATATCTAGTTTCTCAGTTTATCATTGCAGCGTTCACCAAGATGGTCCCGTGGTTATCGCTGAGGTATCAGTGAAGTAGTACTGCATTCTCCGAGATCGGCCACCACTGTGAAATGATCAAGTTTATAGATTTATATGTTTTGCAGATTGGTATTCCAAACAGCTTTGTAACGCTAAGTTATGCTAGAAAATTTCCAGAGCAGGAGTCGAAAGTCAGAGGAGCCATTAAGTGAGTGATCTTAACCCTACTGATGTCAATATTCTATCTTTTACTGTGTCAATAGCAAAGAAACTGGTGTACATTTTTCAACAATGTTGGTGGAAGATGTTGCTGTCTACGACAGCACCATCTTCCACCAAATTTGTTGAAAAATGAACACCAGTTCATGTATTAATTTAATTTGAAGTTTTACAATTTTAACTTCAGAGTGTTAAGGGTTAATAGGAATTGTCTGTTAATGGAGGAATCCAGTTTATCAATCAATCATATGACATCATAATCAATTACATCACATAGGTTGACATCACAATCCACAATCGACAGAAATAGTCTCATAAACCTAGACTAGTCCGTCAAGTTGTGCGAATTGTATATATTATTTCTATTTAATAAACGTTTTGTTGAATATTTTGAAACTAATTTGAGCCATAGGTAGCACCAGCACCCAGTCAAATTAGTTTCAAAATATTCAACAGCTTACCGTTATAATTTTCTGGAAATTGAGATTCATTGAGTACAGGGATCAATTGATCCCAACATGGGCAAAGCATGGGTAGAGCTTAGCTAAAGATGGGCGGGGCATGTAGTTAAAACTGGATTTATCACTTGTATAGTAATATCACTCATCTGAAATGATTAGCCGGTATATTAGCCTATTTTGGGATTTTATTAGCCAAATGTTAATTCTCTTAGCCAGTAAACTGACATACATGTATACACCTGTGCAAAAGTTAAGCACCACCCTATTTTTACGCACATGCGATGGTATATTCATGTGCTATGAAGAAAGCAATAGCATAAACATTTATGTACCCATCCATCTTAGTGCAAGAGGTAATAATGCAACTAGAGGAATGCTGATTATGATGGTGGGGAAACACTGTATGTTTTTGTTTGAACTTGAAAACGAGGCCTGAATATGGTTACGTTGACACAACTGACAACTATTGCCCTACAGTTGACACACGTGGCTAGATTGTCATTAATGGTGTCTGAAAACGAAGTTTAACATCTGTGCACGAGTTTGAGACTGTCATTATTAATACCGGGTATATCCACCTTGTGCCTGGATGACGGCCTGGACACGACGTCTCATGCTGGTCACCAACGGACTGATACGCCATTGTGGTATTCATTGCCATTCAAGATGGAGTGCGTCTGTTAATTCCTGTAGGTTCTGCACAGGAGGATCCCTCCTTCTCACCATGTTTCCCAGAATGTCCCAGATATGCTCAATAGGGTTCATGTCAGGGCTCCTTGCTGGCCATGGTAGGGTTTCGATGGCATTCTGGCGGAGGTATTCATGCACAGCTCTAGCACGATGTGGTCGGGCGTTGTCATCCATGAATATAGGGTGGGTTCCAGGTGCATGATTTACAAAATGAGGGACCACAACTCTATCCAGTATGGAATCTTGATATCTTTGTCCATTTAGTGTTCCAGGTACAGTCAACAGATCCAGCTTACAATCAAATGAGATGCACCCCCATATCATAACGGAACCTCCACCAAATGGAACTTCTTCCATGATGTTACGTTGGTCATACGCCGTGCGTCTGGACCTCCATACACGAGTTCGACCATCTGTGGCATGAAGCAGGAACTGACTTTCATCGGACCAGTGTACCCGTCTCCAGGATCTCATGTTCCAGTGTCTTCTTTCGTTGCACAACCTCAGACGCTCCTCTTTGTGGTGTGCAGTGAGGAGAGGACGTCTGACAGGTCTCCTAGCTTTCATGCCAGCAGCATACAGTCTCCTTTTGACGGTAGACATTGACACTCTATTGCGCGTTTCCCATTGCTGGCTGAGCACTCTGCTGTTGGTGAATGGAGATCTCCTAACAAGGCGTACTAGGGCTCGATCATCACGGGCAGTAGTCTTCTTCGGTCTTCCAGATCTAGGCCTGTCCTTCACCTCGTTAGTTTGCCCATGTTTTGCAATCAAACGACTGATTACAGTATGGTTAATGTTCAGCTGTCTGCCAATCTCTCTGCATGACATACCAGTGGTATGCATGCCTATGATTTGCCATTTCACACGATCACTTAACCTTCGTCTTGCCATAGCGGTTCACAATCAAGAGCTAATTCCCTCTGTACAAATAAACCACGGTCATGAACACAAAATTCCTAATCTTGTCGCCTAAATCTGTATGTAATGTTCTACACCTCAAACTGGACTTTTACATAACTGAACACGTGTGCTGTTTCCCGCCACGCACGGACATCAAGTGGCGTGAAGTCATGCATGCATGTGCATTTCATACTTGGAATTATGTCAGCTAACGCGGGGACAAAAAGTATGGCAGCCTAGTTGTACCATCATGTTTCTACGTTCTATTGTTTTTGCTGGTGCTTAACTTTTGCACAGGTGTATATATTGGCTAATTTTATTAGCCAACTGTTAAACGGATACTAATCTTGTCTCAAATGTATTGTAGTGATAAAATTAATGTACGTAGATTCTGTTTTCTTCATTTCCGGCCTAACGCACCAACAGCTTCCAGTCAATTTAATTTCAAAATATTGAGCAGATTACACATACATGTATGATTGCATGAGGTGACTTTTCCAGTAACCATTTATCCCTTGAATTTGTTCAAGAAAATTTAAATTTTCTCAGAAAATGTTCATTTGTAGACCAAGAGAAGACTATTTTTTTAAATCTTACCACTGGAATGACTGGCTCGGTAATGAGCCAGTCATTTCAGTGGTAAATTTTCAGAAACATTTCTCAAGACCACTGCAGAAGCAGTTTTTGGGTGATATGAGTGTTAAAGGGTTAACTCTCTTTGCCAGTAAATTAGCCTATTTTGGGGATTTTATTAGCCATCCATGCGAATTATTCTAAAAAAACTAATTACGAGTGGGTAGACCTGTCCCTGGGTATTTTTGTGTTGGGCAAGGTGGTGTGTGTGGCATGTGGATCTTCATTTGGCACTCAGGATGATGTGTTATGGTGCAGGTACAGTGGGAATCATGGGTGCGGTTGTATGTTTGTTTGTCCAATGAAGAGATAACGTCATCACATTATAAGAATAGATTTATCAGTGAAACATGACGCTTTTAACTTTAATTTTAACCCGTTATCCATTGAAATTCCAGTGTCAGAATTTCAAGAAAACTCTACACGGCAGCAACAGCTTCCAGTAAAATTACTTTCAAAATTTTCAATAGAGTATTCCTTACATTACTTTAAGATTAACACACTTAAATGCCAGACAGCTGATTATAGTCAGTCGAACATGTCCTCTAATGACACGGCTGAATGTCACATGATCGAAATTTCATCAATATAATATATTGGCCTAGTAAAAAATCTTGAATGTAAACATTTTCAATAGCCAGGGTGGTGATTGTAACTGGGACTGGGGTGTGTGTGGGTATGGGTGTATTGTTTGATTCTATCATCTAGGTGCGTTATCTTACAGATTTGGAACATTTGGCGCGATGGTCGAGTACGGCTTCGAGAAGAAAGTTTCACAATTCAGTATTCTAGGTGCCACAATTTCTGTAGGCATACCACTTGGTGTTAATCTCAGAATCAAGTAAGTTAACTTTATCAGCTTTGAAATCCTTCATTAGGTTAACCATATAATGTCAACATTTGTTGAAGAATATCAATATATTTGCTTATTAGCTCGACTTTGAGAAATAAGATGAACTATTGCGATACCCTGCACGTCGTCCGGCGGTGGTGGCGGCGGCGGCCAGTTTGCGTTTATCTCAACTTTTCTGTTTATATCTCGGGTTTGGTTAATCATACTGGACTCAAACTTGGGCACATACTTCCTTATAATGATTCGGCATATCATGATGACCTCGGGGTCAAACGGTCAAGGTCACTGACCTTGGTAAAAACCTTGTTTTTTCAACATTAACATTTCCTGTTTAGTTCAACTTTTCTGTTTATAGCTCAGGTTTGGTTAATCAGGGTCGCCCAAACTTGAACGCATGCTTCCATATAAGGACACAATATCTCACAATAATGTTGAGGTCAAAGGTCAGGGTCACTGTGAACTTGATAAAAACATTGTTTGTTCCAACATCATTTTCAGTTTAACTCAAGTTAGCAGTTTATATCTCAGGTTTGGTTAATCATACTGGACCCAAACTTGGACATATGCTTCCTTCTAATGACCCACCCTGAAAGGGCAAGTGAGCTTATGTCTTGGTGGCTGTCCGCTGCCCATCCATCGTCCGTCCGTCAAACCACTTCTCCTTAGTGCTTTGACCGATTTCAACCAAATTTGGCTGGAAGAACCCTATGCTGGTACGCTCCAGAACTTCTGTTCAGAATTTTGATTGGTTAATTTTGAGCCCACTTGGTGAGACTGATTAAGTGAGCTTATGCCGTGGTGTCCGTTCGTGTGTCTGTCCATCCGTCACCTTTTCTTCTCAAGAGTAGATCTCAATTATATTTGGCAGGAAACATCCTTAGGGCATAGGGATTCAAGTTTGTTCAAACGAAGGTGATCGGCCAAATTGGCCGGCAGCCATCTTGGATTTTGGCTGATTTTTAGAAATTTAAAAATCTCCGAAACTGCTTGAGGGATCTATTCAGACCTCATAAATGAGCCCCATGAACCGCTGAATGGATCAGGCCGAAATTTGGCAGATATGATTAGGTACTAAGGGCCATTAAAGTTTGTTCAAGAGAAGTTGATCTGTCAAATAACATGGCCACCGTCGGCCAATTAAAATATAGCGTGTTTGGCAGCCATATTGGATTCTTTTATTTGATGGATTTTGAGACCGAAATTCGTTTTATACGCCGTTTTTTGTGTATTCTCATCTCAAATTTGCCATTTCCGAAACTGTCGGTCTCGTTTTGTTCACTTGTGCCAGTGGCCAGGCTTGAGTACATGTGCAAATGCATTTGTATTTGCATTTGAATGCAATTATGAAATTTCTGACACATTTGCATTTGCATTTGAATCTCATGTATTTACATTTGCATTTGCATGAAAAGGTTTGCATTTGCATTTGAGTTTTCAAATACACTTGATTTCTTTCAAAGACACTACGTTTCTCATCTTGCATTTCGTTCAAAACTGCCTGGAACATGCTGCTGAAAATAGCGGCAACATCTCTCAGTCAAATTAATTTCAAAATATTCATCCAAAGTATTTCTTAAATCATACAAATGGCATTTCTGTTGCTAGAAAGTATAAACTTAATTCTCTGTGATTTATTAACTCATGTCACTCTGAAATTCTTATCATGTAACTCTCGGCCATCAATATACATATGTAAAATTATGCATATCTTTCAATTACATTGTAGTTTGACTTACGTCAGTTGATATCTTAGCATTCATTCAGAAATCTCTTAATCCATTAGTTGTTAAGATTACATGTAACTTATTGAATGGTCATATGCATTATAAGAAGATATTAAAAAATTTATGACTGAAATGACTGACTTGGTAATCGAACCAGTCATTCCACTGGTAAATCTTCAAAAGCGATCGTATTGGATTGCAAATGTGCATTTACCAAGATCGATACATAATAGATGCTGATAATTCTCCATGACATGGATTAGTTTACTGTTCGCCCATTGTGATTAAAAGCGCCTGTCATTCAGTCAGCCTATACACACATACTCAGCCATGTGTGACTAAGATGAGTTCAGACAAAGTTAACATTTAAACATTTGAATCTTGAAGCGTCAGAATCTTTGCTCAGGTATTGAGTAGGCTGATGAAGATTTCGAAACAAATTTAACTCGAAATGTTTACCCGTAGCTCTCAGTCAAATTATCTTCAAATTATTCAACATAATATTGGTTAAATTCATACAGATATTGCATAAGCTGATAACTATTTTAAATGTATTTTGACTGGAAGCGGTTTCTGCCATAGGCGCAGTAACAGCTTTCACTCAAATTCCTTTCAAAATATTGAACATAATATTTGATAATTATTTTGAAAGTAATTTGACTGGCACATGTTGCTTCCATAGGAGCAATGGCTAGCAATGAAATTACCCTTCAAAATAGTCAACATAATATTAGGAATAATTCAATGCTTTAATGGTTACCCGTTAATGGTGAAATAAGTATTATTTCTTTCTTAGTAAAGTTCCATGTGCAGATAAAGAGACGACTATTTTTGAAAACTCTGCATTGGACTGACTGGTTCAATAAGCGAGCCAGTCATTAGAAAATAGTCTCTCTTGGGCTGCAAAACGTTTTCCTAGAGATAATCACTACCAGCAGATACATTTTGTACATAGATGACAGATGCATACTCTGTTCCAGAATTTGAGTACTAGATGTAGACCTAAATTTGCAAATGCATTTGCACTTGCATTTGAATAAGCTGCAAACATTTGCATTTAAATGCAATGGCGCTATTCTGCATTTGCACTTGCATGTGCAAAACTCGAATCATTTACAAACATTTGCATTTGCATTTAAATGCAATACCCTACACATGGACCCAAGCCTGCCAGTGGCCAATAATTCCAGGTGAGCGACGCAAGCCATTTGGGCCTCTTCTTTGGGTGACAATCTTAGACTTTATGAAAAATTTACCGGAAATTGTCAAAATGCTACTCCTTAGTTGCTTGACATAATTCAACCAAATTTGGCTAGATAGACTCTATGGTGCTAGGCTCTAGAACCTCTATTCAGAATTTTGATTGATCAATTTTTTGGGTGAAGATCTTAGATTTTATGACAAATTTAACAGAAATTGTCAAAATGCTACTTCTCCTTAGTTGCTTGACATATTTCAACCAAATTTGGATAGTGGAATCCTATCCTGGTAGAATCCAGAATTTCTATTCAGAATTTTGATTGATCAATTTTCTGGGTAAAAATCTGAGATTTTATGAACATTTTACTGGAAATGATCGAAACACTACTACGTGTATTCATTACGGTGGATTTCAACTTAATATGGCAGAAAAGACCCTATGTGGGTAGGTTTCGTAACTTGTATACAGAATTATAATGTGTCGATTGTTTTGGTGAAAACGTTAGATTTTATGAAAAACTTGCTGGAAATTTTCAAACCGCTACTCCTCATTTGCGAATTTCAACTTAATTAGGCTGGAAGGACCATATGGGACTTGGATTTTCCAGAAATCCTTTAAAATGCTACTGCTCTTCCTTAACCAATGGCCCGTTTTGATGAAACTTGTGTGGAATGCTCCTATCGTGATCAACTTCAAGAGTTCTAATGAGAATCTTGATTGGTAAATTTTTTCTGCAGGGATCTTGGATTTTCCAGCAGAGTTTATTTCACATCAAGAGTATACTTACCTCCCTAATACTTTTGATATTGCTAAATATTGGCTTTCACTCAATAAACACTCAGATTAAAACAGTTAGGTGCCCCTACTGGGCAGGGAGTCAGAGCGTAGTCTGGCGGATGCCAGCCCCACCACCGCGCATGCGCAGACTAGCACTACCTCTTTGCTAATTTATTGGCTGAGAGACAACACATGCTTTCATGATAGAATCTTTCTATACTCTTTTCAAAGCTTTTTAAGACTATTATATAGAAGTTTACCGCTGACAAAGATGGCTGAGAGAGTGACTTCGCCACAGGAGGGCCTTGGACCTTTAAATCAGGTGACTTCTAGTAAAATTAGCGAGTTTTGTCCCGTTGTAATGTGTTTCCGGGACTCTCGCTAAACGTGATAAGCGCCTTAATTAGTTAGGTTTTTTCAACTAGGTGCTATACAAGACTAATCTCTCTTTGTGTTTATGTCCACAGGTCTGTGTGAAGGAGAAATAAGGACATGACATCAGCAGAGGGTTTGTGTCTCTCCACCATGGTTCCATTTCCTACTAATACTGTTAGGTTATCTAACCAAAAATTCTATGCCCAGTGAGTTGGAGGCCTATTATAAAGGTCTTCTCACTTTGCCCTCTTGATCCAATTCCTTCCCCTTGAGGTGGAGAGAGTTAAGAGGCGTTCAGTGGTGGAGTTCTCCAGTTCATCAGGTTGGATGGTTTGTCTAGACAAGGTGTCAGGTATTAATTATTGATATGAGAAAGGGAGATAATTAACACTATTTGCCATTGTTATCAGTATTTATCTGATGCTTGTGTAGTCGAAATGTCCATTCTGCACATGTTCTGGTTAGAGATACAATTCGTCCTTGCACTGGGATGTTTGTTGGGATCGATTTTGTCCTGTCATAGGATTAATGACGTCATAATCAGCTTTGCTCTTTAATTACAATTAAAGTTGTCCGAAGCCGGTTTCTCATAAAAATTATGATCTTTATGATCATTTCCTTCTCTTGAGTTGGTTAGTTTCTAAGCGTAACTAGTTTGCTCATACTCCTCGTCCTTTGGCCTTTTTCAGAGACCTGGTTGTGCGTCCTGTGGATGATTTTTGAGGGACAAGTTTGGCCCTCATCTATGTTTTCAGTGTAGCCCCTGTGGTCCCTTGCTTAATTGCGAGATATGTAAGCACTGGGGGGGCGAGCTAATGTCCGAATTCTTGTGCTTGCAGGCGAAGGACAAGTTGGAGGAGGAGAAAAAGAAGCTGAAAAAAGAGGTCGTAAGTAAGAAGGGTAAGAGGAAGGCCTCGTCCGCGGTGGACATGGAGGCCTTCCGGACCGAGATGTTGGGAGAGATGAGGAGGACAATCAAGGATTTGGTTCCAGAGTTGCTTCGTGGCATGCTTCCTGGACCAAATCCTTTATTGACCTCATCATCTGCTTCGGAGCAGGTAATCCCCACCTCTGAATCAACGTTCCTTAGTACGCTTCCGTTGTTTGAAGATTCAGAGGTGGCCCCATTAGAGGGGGTGTTCCACGGCCCTGGCAGCAGGCTTATTGCCGCGCCCAATAGGGACCGTGGACGGTCGTCGCTGGAACCCGCGGGCTGCTCATCAGTCCAGGGGTATCCGCACACCGCGGCTGCCAGTACCTCGTATGGCGCCTTCCCTGGCCAGTCCGGGTTAGCTCTCTTTGCTGACCCGGAGTCTAATCTTTCTGGCCAGGAGGATGATGATTACCTGTTAGGGTCACCGTCTGAAGACGTGGCCATGGAATATGACGTTTGTGCGCCCCTCGCGGGGAATACAGGCGCCTTTTTCCACGGTTCTACTCTCCCAGGGGTAGAATCCACGGTTCAGACTGTGGCCCTGGGCGCTGAAGGCCAGCGGTACCGCATACCTCGGCTTGCCGAGAGTGTAGCTGGTGCTGGCCGGGGCCGTGGTGGGGCGGTATATGCCCCGCGCTCTACCACGGCGCCTGCTCCTGGTCAAACCAGTGAGATTAGCATGCCGGTATTATCAGGCCCGCATGCTCTCCCTGGCCTGCCAGGGATATCAGCGTATCCGCCGTCAAGCTCTGTTGCTTGTGCTCAGGAGGAAGACGAAGGCCCCCGTCTTGTAGAGCGCTCACAACTAGCCACGGAGGAGGATTGGTCTGACGCTTGCCAGTGGTTGGTGAGTGTTAGACCAGATCTGCCCGTGGAGCAGTCGGCTAGCCAGCGTGAACACAGGCCGTGGTTAGCTGGTAAGCCTACTGCTAACGCTATGCCTTCTCTGCCGCTGGCAGAGCATGTCGCTGACATGTTCGAGGCGGCGGAGACGTCCATTAAGGCGAGTGGACGTCTCGCTAAGGCCCCGCGCGAGGTGGCCAGGCGTTGCCGCATCGTGCCCCTGGACTACCAGCGGTACGGTGTGGTACCAAAGCCGAGCGTGGATGACCGCGCGGCTTTGGGTGAGGATGCGCGGCCAGGCTCCCGTTCTGACACGGGAGTCTTGTGTTCGAACGCGTTGCGTTCGGCAAATACCGCGTTGCGTGATGCGGAGGAGAGTGGGAGGGCTTCGATTGCCGCTCTGTCCCACGTCTCCCAGCTGTTACAAGGGGTAGTAACAGCATCCGCATCACGCCAGCCAAGTCCGGTCACAGTCCAGCGAGCCATCCAGGATGGTATCAACCTGGCTCTGGACTGTATGACGCGGGCGGTGACCAGGAGTGTTCGGGCAAGGCGCACTTTTGCCTTGGATAATCTGTGCCCGTCCCAGGACCTCTACAATAGGCTACTACGTACGCCTATGACAGGTCCTGGTCTCTTTGGAGGTGAGGGATGTAGACACCTCCAGGAGACGGTTACTCTGGTCAATAACCAGAGGGCGCTGCGCGAACAGTTTGAGGTGCTTCGTCGTGCCAACGTTCGCGCCGCACCCCCTGCGTATCGTCCCCTGCAGGCTCGAGGTGGTAGTGGCCAGGTCAGAGGCCAACCACCATCGCAGCGCCGGCCTCGGCCGCGTGCGATTCGGCCAGCAGCGAGGGGGGCGCAGGCTCCTCAGGCGCAGTCAGCCAGGCAGCCGCCCGCGCACCGAGGTGCGCGCGGGGCTGGTCGTGGCGCGCGAGGATCTGGGCGGGGTAATCGTTCCTGATGGGACGGTTACCGCGGTGAGAACCGCGCCGGTGTTCCTGGCAAAGGAGACAGTGCCGCTCTTGCACTCCTTATGTCCACCTCTATCCCTAGGTGGACCGATGGGAGGCCGATTAGCCGACCACATGCAAGAGTGGGAACGGTTAACTCAGGACCGTTTAGTCTTGCGATGGCTTTCAGTCGGGTATCATCCCGATTGGATGACAGGCCCGCCATCGCGACTGTCTCTAATGCCGATCTGGACTCCAAATCCGAGAGATCCAGATCAAAGGTTGTGTATCGAGGAGGAAATAAATTCCCTCATACAAAAAGGAGCTATTCAGCCGGCACAGAGGTGTCCGGGCTTCTATTCAACCCTGTTCTTAGTAACAAAGAACACCGGAGGGTGGAGACCAATTCTCAACCTCAAGCCATTGAACAAGTTCATAGAGACGCCCAGTTTCAAGATGGAGACTGTGCGCTCGGTGTTGGCGGGGTTAGAGAGGGGAATGTGGACAGCGTCGATAGATTTGAAGGACGCTTATTTCCACATCCCCATACACAGGAGTTTCCGTCGCTTCCTGAGATTTGCATTCCAGGGCAGACAGTGGGAATTCAGGGTGCTACCCTTCGGAATTTCCACGGCTCCTCGGGTTTTCACCCGTGTGGTTCTTGCGATCACCGCATACCTCCGCAGGAGAAGCATAGCAGTCCACACGTACATAGATGACTGGCTGTTGAAAGCGCACACCCGGGAAAGTTTGTCGGCCAGTCTGGAGATTGTTTTGAAAACTCTCACAGACTTAGGCTGGATGATCAATTTCCCAAAATCAGAGCTGACTCCATCCCAGAAGTTTGTTTACCTGGGGATGTTCTTCGATCTAGAGACAGGATATGTTTATCCTACTCAGGAGAGAGTTCAGAAACTCATCTCATTAATTCAGTCAGTGTGCGACAGTCGTCATGTCCTGGCACGGGTTTACTTGAGAATGCTGGGGTTGATGGTTTCATTGGAACCAGTCATTCCTCAGGCCGCCTTACGCAGGCGGCCGATCCAGTTATTTCTCATGACACAATGGACCCAGAGTACAGGTTCGCTGGACTCGAATGTGTCAGTGTTGGCGCCTCTGATTCATCACCTGCAATGGTGGTTGGACACAGAGAATCTCTTGGTGGGGGTTATGCTAACCCCTCCCCACCCTCGGGTGACTGTGTATACAGATGCATCGATGGAGGGCTGGGGAGCTTGCCTGGAAGAATCCACGATATCAGGGCTTTGGAATCTGGAACAGTCAAAGGAACATATAAATCTACTGGAGCTAAGAGCAGTAGTCCTGGGCCTGGAACATTTCTTACAGAAAGTTCAGGGCAAGATTGTTCTTATTCGTTCAGACAACTCAACAGTTGTGACTTACATAAACCGCCAGGGCGGAACGAAGTCGTCCAGTCTCTGTATGATGACATGGAAGCTGCTTTGTTGGTGTCTGGATCACCAGATTACCTTGAAAGCAGTTCATATTCCGGGAAGGTTAAACCTGCTAGCAGACTCATTGAGCCGAAGGATGAGTGTTTTACCCACGGAATGGCAACTAAATCAATGTGTGGCGGATCGTCTGATCGACCATTGGGGGAACCCAACATCGATTTGTTCGCAACGAAGAAGAATGCGAAGATGACGACGTACGTCTCTCCGATTCCGGATCCAAGCGCTTTCGCAACAGATGCGTTAGCTATCAGCTGGGGGAGAATGTATGCATACGCATTCCCTCCAGCAATCCTGATTCCAAAAATTCTTCAGAAAATCAGACAAGAGGAATGCCAAGTGCTTCTGATCGCCCCGGATAGGCCAAGCCGATCATGGTATACGGATCTGCTGGACCTTCTGGTCTGCAATCCGGTTCCTCTGCCTCTGATGGACGATATTATCTTCCAGGGCAAGGCCCTTCACAACAATCCGTCAATGTTCAGATTGACTGCGTGGATGTTGTCAAGGAATCTAGAATTAAGGAGGGCTTTTCTGAGCAAGCAGCCATGTTTATGGCCAAAGCCAGGAGGGGGTCAACCTCCAGAGCATATAATTATAAAATCAACAGATTTGCAGAATGGTGCTCAAAAAGATGTATTGATCCAATGGATGCATCTATTCAGATAGTAGCTGATTTCCTCTGTCACCTTTATGATGCCTATAGCCTCAAGCCTAACTCTATTGCTGGTTATAAGTCAGCTTTAATGTCTGTTATTCCTTGCTTGGCTAAGAGGGGAAGTGATGAAGTGAATACATTAAATGTATTAATTAAAGGCATGGGCAATCTAAGACCAAGGAATCCACCGGTGATTCCGTCTTGGAGTTTATCGCTAGTGCTTCAAGTACTAGGTGATAAGCCTTTTGAACCACTTAGTTCCATTTCTATGAAACTATTAACACTGAAGACTGTGTTTTTAATTGCTGCGGCCTCGGCTAGGCGTAGGAGTGAGATTCATGCCTTATCAGCCGAGGATGACCGTTTTGTGGTTTCAGGGGAAGGCCTTAATCTGCTACCTAGGATTAATTTCTTGGCTAAAAATCAGTCGTTGAAATATCCAGGTCAACCTATTATTTTGCCTGCTTTAACTAGATATGATCCTAATTCTAAAGCATGGTGTCCTGTCCGGGCGCTTCGCCGGTACAAACAACGTACGGCGGAGTGGCGCACCGATCAGTCAGCGTTATGGTTGTCATATATTGAACCCCATGGCAGGGCTTCTAAGGACACCATTTCCAGGTGGATTGTAGAATGCATTCAGTTTTGCCATAAATCCGCCACCGGGAAGCAGGTTGACGTGGCCAAGGCTCACAGTGTCCGCGGCGTAGTGACATCCACTGCCCTATTTAATGGGGTCCCTGTGGATGATATTATGTCGGTGGCTCAGTGGCACTGTGAGTCAAGTTTTACAGACCATTATCTCCGTGACACCTCTAATCCTCTCGCCTTGTCGATTTTGAAAAAATAACTAGGCATATATATTTTTGATGGGGTTTCCTCATTGCTTATATATTTCACAATTAATTTATGGAAACAACCACTAATTTGGGACTGCATCGATCTTCACCAATGGGAAGAGGATGTCAGCAGCCATTTCAACAAGGTCAGTCTTGTGTATGTGTTGTCCATTGTTGATTGTCTTGTCACGTTACCCGTTATTTATATGATGATGGTTTTGTGTATTTATGTGGTTCATTGTTGAGAGTATACGAAAATGGAGTTTTTTCGTCTCTGTCCTGTAGTACATGGCACTTGTACGTAGAGAGCGTATAGGACATTGAGGTCATTCGACTCTTCCTCCCAGGAAGGAGGGGGGGAGCGCATATGACATTCGGTCATCTCTCATACATCGGGGGTGTTATCCGATGGTTAGTCAAATCCTGACTGTTTTTTCATACAGTTTCAGAAGTTTAAGTGCCTTAAACGCAGAAAAGCGTATAGGGATGAGCTGGTCTTTTGACCTCGCCTCCCTCCCGCCGAATTCACTGTCGAATTCTGGCAATATCAAAAGTATTAGGGAGGTAAGTATACTCTTGATGTGAAATAAACGAAATCAAGGATTTCTTTTTTCACGAGAGAGTTGATACTTACCTCCCTAGATACGGACCCGGCCTCTCCACCCCACAGAGGCTCGGTCTTCAGGCTCTTTATAGTTGCATGTGTATCAGCCAATAAATTAGTCAGAGGAAGTGCTAGTCTGCGCATGCGCGGTGGTGGGGCTGGCATCCGCCAGACTACGCTCTGACTCCCTGCCCAGTAGGGGCACCTAACTGTTTTAATCTGAGTGTTTATTGAGTGAAAGCCAATATTTAGCAATATCAAAAGTATTAGGGAGGTAAGTATCAACTCTCTCGTGAAAAAAGAAATCCTTGATTTCGTTTAAATCACTACTAGTACTCTTTTTACTCAAAATTTTTAATTTTCAAATTAAATTAAAAGATGAACTGGTGTACATTTTCCAACAAATTTGCTGTCTATGACAGCACCATCTTCCACCAAAATTGTTGAAAAATGTACACCAATTTCTTTGATATTGACGCAGTAAAAGATAGAATATTGACATCAGAGTGGTACGGGTTAATCAACGATGAGATTTTAACCAAACTTGGGTGGAATGATCCTATGATACGCTTCAGGAAATCAAATGAGAATTTTAATTGGTCAATTTTTTTGGTGGTCATCTTGAATTTTCTGGAAGTTATCCATCATGTCTATTTAAATGTAAATGGTTCAAATGCTACTGTAATGGTCCAGATGAATGTCACAGGCCCTTGGGACGCTTGTTGATAAGTGTATTGATAAACCTTCTATATTTATTTTAAGTCCAGCTTCATAGATCATGTTAAGTCGAGCAACCACATTCCTGATTATATATTTATTATCATACCAAGACTTGTGTACATGTGTTTTGACTACAAAAGTGTGGAATCAACTTTATATCTTGGACATGCCTGGCTTACTACTATTAGTAGTAAACTTAAATAGGTGGCCAAGATCTATAAATCTGAGGCCGGTATTGGTTACTACAGTACAGCTCAGAATTAAGTTAACATGTCCCGAGAACGCAACAGACAAAATCAAAAATGCGCCAAGAAGAAAACAATAACATGCCAGATGCAAAATAAAAATGTAGGCGAAGAAAAACATAAACGCGACACGAACAAAAAAACACCACCGTGCCAGGACAAAAACAACAAATAATAGTGACATTTCTTTGGGCGTGCCATAAAGTGTCAGAAAGCGTTTGGAAACAAAATATGAAAACGGCTAGAGAGCATACCATGTCTTCAAAATACCTGGCGCATTTGTGAAAAACACAGGCGTGTTTTACACGCTTAGTAAATTGGAATGCCTGTGGACTTTGGCTCGTTACAAGTAGAAGTCGGTGTTACTCACTCGAGTTGTCAGTCCTTGCTGTTCGTGAACAGATTTAACAAGAACCCTACCATTTGACAGCGGCACAGGAACAGTGTTTCCCGAACAAAATTTCTACTCCCCATCAGAGGAGGAGTGGAAATCTCATTCCTGAATGCTAAACATGCTAAACTGTTCTCGCTGTGGCAGACTAGAACAGTTTCAGAATGTTGTTCACGAACGACGAGAAAGGACAACACATGTATTTTCACGATGTTCTCTTAAATTAGCTTCGTATCGGGATAAAACAGAATTGTAAAGTTTATTTGTTGAATTGAATGTTTGCGACAAGATTTTGCAATGGTTTACGTAATGTACTTATGCACAAATGTATTCCCGTTGTTGGTGATTGTCATTGTATTTGTACGAAACTACGAGAAGTATGCTAGCTCCATCTATTAAATCTACAGACCTGTATTGCTATAGGCCGCTTATGACCACTCAACGGCGGCATTTCCGAGCAATATTTTATAATATCTAACATATTATTGTGAATAAAACCTTACAATGAAGACAAACGGAAGTTTGAGAAACGTCCACAGTTGATCGTGATAGATCTATTTTGTAGTTTTGTCGGACATTTTACCAGAAATATTAGTCACGCGAATCTTCCCAGTGTTCTCATTCGGTTACTTTCGCATTTACTTTTTAAAAACATCCAGCGCAGCGAAACATGCCGACCTGGTGAGATTTGACATAGTTTATTCTCATCCGGTTGCTTTCACATTTACTTTTTAAAGCCATCCAGCGCAGCAAAACATGCCGACCTGGTGAGATTTGACATACATGTACATGTAGATTATTCTTGCGCGATGGACAAATAGTAGGCCTGCTGACGATTTTAACACTTATTTTCATTTCAATCCCTGTCTACATTATGTCTATATCGAGAATACTATTATCGGCGAGCCAGAGAAAAACATGACCACGTTTTAGAAAAACAATCTTGTCGGGAAGTGTTTCAGCACGTTTGCATGTAGGCTTATCCTGTTCATAATTAATTCATGTACATCACAGAAAAAGTCACCTGGCATTTCGACCTCGTCCTGTTACTGTTTTTCATGTGGCGCGTTGGCGTTTTTCATTTGGCGTGAAATGGTTTTCATTTGGCGTGAAATGTTTTGCTTTTTGCGTGCATATGTTTTGCTGCTGTCACGTTTTTGTTAACTTAATTCTGAGCTGTACTGTAGGGGGCCTGGAATGTATGAAGGCAGAGATTTGAGTAAAGTAGAGCGATACCGTGACAAGGTTGCTATTCTTATACACGCTATTCTTAAAAATTTTGTCTTAAAAAATCTTCTGATGCAAACTGCTGACTTAGAGGGTGGCTTCTATAAATGCAGAGTTTTGCCAATTTGAAACTTGCAAGAAATCATTGGAACTCATGTGTCAAAGTTATGTTATTTAGGTAAATGTTAAACCTTTTCAATGGCCATTTAATTTATCAAGTACTTATCCGATTCTAATAAAACTACATATTTGATCTATACCATAATTGCATCCAGTTTCAATCATAATTTAAGTGACTCAAATTTTTCAGTATTTTTACAGGTTTTTTACATATTTTGTGACAAGAATTATATAAATATTGAAGTTGTTGAACGCTCTCAATTTATCAAGGGCTTATCTGACCCCAATGAAACGCTACAGATTTGTTATATCTCATCATTGCATTAAATTTGCAGCAAATTTAAAATGAATATAAAGTTTTCTCCATACTTTTACATGGCTTGGATTTAGTTTATTTTTGTGTGATTTGTCTCCTTTTCAAGATTAGAATAATGTTAGAGTTTTCATTAGACATTTGATTCATTAAGGGGTATATTATTTTAAGAAATTTTTTTTTTGTGACACTGCCACAAATGATGTGTGATATGCAGAAAACCTAAAGGGCTCGACACGAGCGATTCAGTCCATCTAGTTGTAGATAAGCTTTCAAGGAAATAATTTAGACTAAGAATTTAGGCTTTAGACAGTTTTGGAAATTTTAAGGTATCCAAAACCTATTTTAAACCACTAGTGTCCAAAACATCCCAACCCTGTCTCTAACAGTTTACCTGTTTAGTTACCAGGTTTCAGCGTACATTCCAACACACATACACAGTGGGCACAGTACAGCTAGAAATGGGCGGGGCACAGCTAGAAATGGGCGGGGCACAGCTAGAAATGGGCGGGGCACAGCTAGAAATGGGCGGGGCACAGCTAGAAATGGGCGGGGTAAAGCTAGAAATGGGCGGGGCACAGCTAGAAATGTGCGGGGCACAGCTAGAAATGGGTGGGGCACAGCTAGAAATGGGTGGGGCACAGCTAGAAATGGGCGGGGCACAGCTAGAAATGGGCGGGGCACAGTTAGAAATGGGCGGGGCACAGCTAGAAATGGGTGGGGCACAGCTAGAAATGGGTGGGGTACAGCTAGAAATGGGTGGTGCACAGCTAGAAATGGGTGGGGCACAGCTAGAAATGGGTGGGGCACAGCTAGAAATGGGTGGGGTACAGCTAGAAATGGGTGGGGCACAGCTAGAAATGGGTGGGGCACAGCTAGAAATGGGTGGGGTACAGCTAGAAATGGGTGGGGTACAGCTAGAAATGGGTGGGGCATAGCTAGAAATGGCCGGGGGACAGCTAGAAATGGGTGGGGCATAGCTAGAAATGGGCGGAGCACAGCTAGAAATGGGTGGGGCATAGCTAGAAATGGGCAGAGCACAGCTAGAAATGGGTGGGGCATAGCTAGAAATGGGCGGGGCACAGCTAGAAATGGGTGGGGCATAGCTAGAAATGGGTGAGGCATGGCTAGAAATCGGCAGGGTACAGCTAGAAATGGGTGGGGTACAGCTAGAAATGGGCGGGGCACAGCTAAAAATGGGGCCCGCTATTGAAGAACTTGCCAATTGAGTGCTAATAAAGAAAGATTCCTTGAGTGACTCTTATTAAAATATGCTCATCACTATCTCTGTTAGCTTGAGACTCATTAACACTAATGTCACATCATACATATTGACGGGGCAGGGGCCTGGGTGTGGGGGGTGGCGGGAATGCTATATTTCAGCAATCTCTGATTGCTATCATTCTCGTTGTGCTTCACAGAGTAAGTCGCGGTCAGCAAACATTCATCTTTCCAATCCACCTATCAGAACTGATCTTACCGTCAGCCATTTTCTATGGCACCGCGATCCCTTTCACAGCATATCACGCTCTCCGGGTGCTCATCATACAACCATTCCTCAAGCAACAGAAAGAAATGTGAGTACCGTAAATTACTGAGTAGAAATTACGCATCAGTATCATTTTAATTAATCACACCAGGCAAAAACAGCCTCTGCAATGGTCTTGAGGACTGTCCAGTTGCTGGTCAAGAAATTATTTTTGAAATTTTACCACTGAAATGACTGGCTCGATAATCGAGCCGGTCATTCCAGTTGTAAATTTTCAAAAATAGTCTGTTGGATTGCAGGTTGACACAAAATAAGCAAAAATGTTAATTTCTGGACATGTATTGACCATTTTAATAATCAAAATTGGTCGAGAGAATTAGAATTTTTGCAAGAGCCGTCAATCATGATTTAGTCCTACAGTACAGCTCAGAAATAACCAAATGTTCGCAAAACAAAATAACATGTACTGTCGAATATTTTTAACATCATTGTATCGGAAGATACTGCTGCCTAAGGAATAAATGTCTTCCAATCCAGTTATGTCCAAAATATTCAACAGAATATTTCTTCCATCATTTGTTCAAAACTGTACTAACTAACATGATTTTGCTTTCATTTTGGAAACAAGTTATTTATGAGCTGTACTGTATCAATATTATGCCCCAGACAAGACCTAGTTATGGACCCGTGCCCCATACAAATGTACTTCACACCAGTATTTATAGACCCATGCCCATACCTCACACCAGTATTTATAGACCCATGCCCCAGCGAAACAGCTCGGCTATTCTATTTGTATTCTCACCACACAGGTAGCAGTTACCTCCCTTGATTAATGGTCTAAAGTTCTATGAAGAGATATTTTGCCACAGAAAGTTTTTTTCATTTACCGTATTATTTCGGCAATTATTAGCTCACCTAGGTGCAACTATACACTGGCAATTTGTCTGTCTGGTTTATCAACAATAGTGCTACTTTTCATCATTTGCTGGTTGACTGTCTGACTAGTGCAAGCCACTAGACAATAATTTCAGTTGGCAATGACTCTGGATATGTTGAATATTGTGAAAACAATTTGACTGAAAGTTGTTGGTGGCTTAGTCACCAACAACTTTCCGTCAAATTGTTTTCAAAATATTCACCATATCCAGAGTTAAACCCCATGTGTTGACAGAAGCTCAGCAAGTATATAAGTATATACTAGCTACATTTGAAAATTTATCTCTAATCCATCATCAGGTGACTTAAGTTTGCTCTAATTTTCAGATCGTAACCAGAACCACATAATGTATCTTTATTGATTATATATAAGGGCTTGATGCCAGGCCACCACCACCCATATTTCTAAATATGACAACACACCCCATCAAACAAATATGTTAAAATTTGAAAAATATTAAGATATTTCTTCATTCTAAGATGTATTGAATTAATAATAATCCTTTAAGCACTCAAACGGGTCAAAAATGGCTTTTCGAGTGGTCTTGATAATTGTCCATCTACTGACCAAGAGAAGACTCCTGAGCCCTGAGAGTTACTGACTACACACCACCGCTCACTGTACACAACTCTGACGGACACTTTATCGGGACTGACCAGGGCAAAACCGAGCCGATTCGAGAATCGGTCTAGGAACAGTTCACTGACCATAATGATGATCCCTTGCACCAATTCTCAGGAGACCCCAGGCCATTACTAACACCAATTAATACAGCAGAGGTTGAGAAGGCACTTAAAGCCCTGAAAAATGGAATTGCATTTGGACCTGATGGCATGAGCAATGAAAATATGCAAGTGAGATCTCAAAACCGATCATGCACCTAATTAATTCAGCTTTTATGCACCACCTTCCCATGGATGCTGTAGGCCAAGGCACCCTTATCGCACTACCCAAGCCCAAGAAGCCACCTGGCCCCCCCCCCACCCCCCAGCCAATCTGTGGCCCATTGCGCTCGTCAACAGCATACGGAAAATCCTATCCAATGTTACTCTATGCTGCAATCCGAGACAAGATCGATGACGTCACCGGATCATGTCAAAGTGGCTTCAAACGTGGACATTGTGAGGGGTCCACGCATGCTTGTGTCGGTAGTCATGTCCAAACAGTGGGACTTCTACAAAATGGGCATTGACATGTCACCAGCCTTCGACACAATTGAACGCTCAAAGATCCTAGATGTACTACGCCAAGCCAGTTGCCATTAGAGCTGGGTGGTTTCCCAATAATACCGGGATAGGCGCGATAATATTGTTAGCGTTATAGTCGCATTTCTAAATACCGTCGGTGACAGTATTGATAATATGCCGGCGACGGTATTTTCCACTTTTGCCGTTATAAATCCAGCTCATCACAATGGTAAAGATAAATCCAAATAATATCCTAGTTTTCCATGTTTACATTAGAGCTGGGCAGTATACCGTGAACTGATACCGTGACCGTTGACATTTCCAAATACCGTGAATACCGTCCATAATGTTTGAGCAATATTTGAGAAATATATTCATAAAATCTGCCTTGACCAAGAGTAAATAGGTGCTAATAGTGCCAAAAATACAGGCATCCCTACCTATTAGCGGAGTTGAGGTGAAAGGGTCGTTGTAAAAACAAACATCAAGACGTCAATTACAAAATAATGACAGGCAGAATTGTATGTCAAACGTACGTCTTGAAAGTCTCATGGTGAAATTGCTTTATTTAAACCATCTAAAGTCATTCTCTGTCCATCCGCCGGTAGTAATTACACTATAATATATTCCCTATTCCCGTTTCTATTATTTGTAATTTATTACTCCAAGCATTTTGTCACCGAACAAACACGCTAGAATAACAAAATAACATACAAACTGCGTGCTATTCAAACACAACAGCGATCTCGCAAAGACGTATCTGATTGGTTGTTCATGAACTAGACCGTGGGAAAATACATTACTATGCTGAATTTATCAATGAAAACTTACTAAAACGTAGTATTTGCTATTTTATTTAGAACGAGCAGCGTTGAAGTCGTTATTTTTTATTTTTCTGGCTTCCCAGTTTAAGTAACGACACCTAAAAATTATAGTGTTTTAGTTTTTGTAATTCATTTTTCAACTGGCTACACGTCGGAAGTTCGCGGAAATAGCTTTTTACACGCATTGTTCATGTGAAGCATGGCGAGTAACGAGTCTGCACATCGGGTACTCGGTAATTATCAGGAGCTTTTGAATCGGCTATATTCAATGTCGTGTTATATGTATGTGTATAGGCCTGTTTTCGCGAGTAACAGAATATACGACTCCAACAGAAATAAAAGAGTACAACACTCGCCCCGTTTAAATACTCGCAGATTTTGTCTAGACTCTGTTTATCAAAGCGCTCGACTGCCAAAATAAAATGTGCCGTTTGCTGGTTGTACGCATTAATAGCAAGAACAATCCAGATTGAAAATAGTGCGCCCCAATGTCTCAAACAGCGGGTTATAGTTAGCGAGTCGACCACACCCTTTGACCGATATTCCCGTGAATGATATTACGTCAATAAAAATAGTGACCTAATAAAATCGTGAAACTAAACAGTCGCAATAGCCATGTTTTTCTTCTCTAAATCAGGAAGCCGATTTATTTATTTTACCTATATTTACCGTTGATTGGCGATGGAAGTGAAAAGGAAATGGGAAAAATTGTTCTAATTTCTTGGCATGCCCCAAGCTCAGATGACGGTATACCGTGGTACCGCGGTATCTTTTCATGGTGCTGATACCGTCATGTAAATATCAATACCGCCCAGCTCTAGTTTACATTTCTAATATTAAACAATAACCCTCAAGTTCGCCGCAATAAAAAGCGTAACCACCTCTAAAGCATTTAGTACATGTGTAGATAGCTTGACCCTTCTTAACTTGTACGCTTTAAACTGACAATTTACTGGAAATGCGATTTACTGGAAATAAGAGTTACTACGCACGGGTTTTCCTAACATATAGTCCTGTTTTCTCGATCGCTCCAAAGCAATGAACCACTTAACTATCGGGTGGTATTACTCTCGGAACCTTCCAGTAATAATATATTGGGTCATATAACCCGTCAAAGTGAGCTCTAAGATATTGCTTTAGTGTGTTTAAAAGCGGCATAGTGACTAGATTTTTCATTCCGCCATTATCCCGCGATATAGATCGTGAGTCGCACAAAGATTGGTTGAAATAAATCATGTGATTAATTCGTTATGAATGACAACGAGGCACGTGCTCCAAATTTTACTACGATAGTAATTTTCATTCATGCCTAATGACATTGGATGTCCCGCGAGCCAATCAGAAACTGCGACTGCACATTATCGATTATTATTAACTACGACTACGCAGTCGCACGAGACATTTCTCATTACTGGTGAATTAGCAGACCCCCCCCCCCCCCCCCCCCCCCTCTAGGCTGATTCATGACATAATTTTTATTGTTGAAATTAGTAACTGGGATCACGCCATTCTGTAAGAATGGAATGTTTACATTACCGGACAGCTGTACCGGAGCTGATAGTGCAATTTACTGGCCATTGACAGATAGAAATTGCACTAGAAAAATAATTTTCCCAAAAGTAACAGGTTGCCCAGGAGAGCACCCGATATACCAGATTGACTTTCCCGCCATATTTATCACTTTCCCTGGGCAAGCGTTAAGTTCATCATCATCATCAATTCTCGGGACATAAGCCACCAGAATACCGTGGTATTACACGTTATCATGGTATTTTCCTGTGATATCGTTATTGTCACGCAAATGTCAATACCGCCAAACCCTAGTTGCAGTGAAGATGAGCTACGACTAGTGAGACTACTGCTTGCAGACACCAAGCTGAGAGTACGAGTCAAGTCAGTGAAGTCTGTAGAGTTTGAGACATCAATTGGCTCCCAACAGGGAGATGGTCTATCTACAGTGCTTTTCACCTGTTTCCTTGCTGCTGCATTGAAATCCGTGCGGGTACAAAGCATGAAACGAAAGAAAATGCTGATCCACTTCATGGCGGCGAACCATGGAGGAAAAGTACAATCCTGGGCTCACTGCTTTTCAGTGCTGCACGCTGCGTCATGGGGAACATAGCTTTCCAGTCCTTCTGGAAGCTATAGATTCGTAGATCAAAGATGCCCTTGATTAAAAGACTACGTTTATACAATGCAACCTGCATATCCTTGATGCTGTATAAATGTAACAGCTGGGCAGTCCAAAGGCTTGATAACTGCCACCGCAAACACCTACGCACCATCACTGAACACTGATGGCCAGACAGCATAATTTCCAATGATGTACTATACAAGATGTGTAATACGTCGTCGCTGTCTGTAAAAGTCGGCGAGCAAAGATGGTCCATGTGCTAAGGATACCAGAAGAGACACCAGCACAGAGAACCTTGGAATTCAACCTACTAGGAGCCAGCAAATACAAAGACAGGAGAGGATGTCATTGCATAAATCTTCTAAGCGTGCTATGAGGTGACCTCAAGAAAGCTGGACTCAGTACACTCAAGTCAAGAATGGACCTGAGGAAGCTAAGGATTTTGGCTGAGGACAAGACACAGTGGGCAAAAGTGAAGAAGGACTGATTGCAGCTGTAGGATGCTTCTACTACTACAGCCGCAGAATAGAGTACTCATATATACAGAAGACTCCTTTTGAAAATTTATCACTGGAATGACTGGCTCAATAGCCAAGCCAATCATTCCAGTAGTAGTTTTTCAAAAATAGTCTTCGCTTGGCCTGCATGTGGACATTGTCTATGAGACAATTTCTGAAAGGGTTAGTTTTTAGAGCTATATTATTTTTCAGAGCAGACATTAGTGAATCATCTACAACATTTCTTATATTCTCTAGGGAGCTGGAAAAACAGAAAGAGGAAAATGCTGAAAAACTACTACAACGTCGCCGAGAAGCGGAAGCAGCAGTAAGTCTCTCTACACCATGCTTATTCACTGTCTGTCTGCTCAATCTCTGCAGACGACATTTTCCATAGGTAACAAACGCCCCCAATCAAATTACGGTAGTTTCAAAAATATTCAACAGCTTACTATTTACATTGAGAATTGGGAGTGGTACGTGTACGTCAGAGCTCAAAGTATATAAATTAATTCCAACACACATACAAAGTGTTTGGAGTTAAAACTAGAAATGGACTTGGCATAACTAGAAATGGGCTTGGCATAGCTAGAAATGGGCATGGCATAGCTAGAAATGGGTGGGGCATAGCTAGAAGTGGGTGGGGCATAGCTAGAAATGGGTGGGGTATAGCTAGAAATGGGTGTGGCAACTAGAAATGGGCAAGGCATAGCTAGAAATGGACTTGGCATAACTAGAAATGGGCATGGCATAGGTAGAAATGGACTTGGCATAGCTAGAAATCGGCATGGCATAGCTAGAAATGGGTGGGGTATAGCTAGAAATGGGTGTAGCAACTAGAATTGGGCATGACATAGCTAGAAATGGACTTGGCATAACTAGAAATGGACTTGGCATAACTAGAAATGGACTTGGCATAACTAGAAATGGGCAGGGCATAGCTAGAAATGGGTGGGGCATAGCTAGAAGTGGGTGAGGCATAGCTAGAAATGGGTGGGGTATAGCTAGAAATGGGTGTGGCAACTAGAAATGGGCAAGGCATAGCTAGAAATGGACTTGGCATAACTAGAAATGGGCATGGCATAGCTAGAAATGGACTTGGCATAGCTAGAAATGGGATGGGCATAGCTAGAAATGGGTGGGGTATAGCTAGAAATGGGTGTGGCAACTAGAATTGGGCATGGTCTAGCTAGAAATGGGCATGGCATAGCTAGAAATGGGCAGGGCATAGCTAGAAATGGGTGGGGTATAGCTAGAAATGGGTGTGGCAACTAGAATTGGGCATGACATAGCTAGAAATGGAATTGGCATAACTAGAAATGGGCAGGGCAAAGGTATCAATGGACTTGGCATAACTAGAAATGGGCATGGCATAACAAGAAATGGACTTGGCATAACTAGAAATGGGTGGGGCATAGCTAGAAATGGGTGGGGCATAGCTAGAAGTGGGTGTGGCATAGCTAGAAATGGGTCTGTATATTATGTAAATATTACGTTTAATCTAAGGTTCACATCGTAACCAGAACCACATATCTTTATCTTTATTTATTATTTATAAGCACTTGATAATGGAAAGCCACCACCACAATAGCTCTAAATAAAACATAATGTCTCATCACACTAATATTTTTCCTCCATTGGGCCTATTGTTGAGATAATTGTCAAGTACTATAACTCTATCAACTTGGAGACTCGATGAACTACATATACACAGTGCAGATATTAGATGTCTATAGAATCATTTTGTTCTGATTTGGTATGAATCCCTTAGATTACAAAATTAATAATTGTTTGCTTTATTTGTTATTGGGAAAAGTTACCATTTTGCCTATATTATGCAGAAATTAGAGCATGCTGGCTTAGTTATTAGATGGCTGGTAGCTTATTATCAAAGCTATCCACACCACTAACTGATAAGTTGGTAACTCTAAATATGAGGATATGTGCTGCCGAAGAAATTTATCTTTCCTTCTGGTTCACACACATACTGTAGAAAAAGGATAATAACTTGTCTTTTTATAAAGAGTTAGATTAATTTTCTGCTTTGTTCTGCGATCCAATTTTTCTTAATCACCAAGCATGTTACCTATATAAAAATAGTGCATTTTGAAAGAACCTCAGCAGGTTGTATGAAAAAGGGGGTGGATCTAAAGCCCAAAATATCAGTGCTTTTCTTAGAAAAAGAGACTGTTTTTTGTCAAATCATTGCAATTTGGGGCAATTGTATACAAAGAGTGTGAGTGATGGTGGGGGAGGGGGTGGGGTGTTTATTGGAAGTGGAGGAAGTGCCTACCTTTTATGTTCTAAATTGTTGTATGTTTGCTGCAGATTGTCCTAATGCAGGAATCTGTGGACAGGATCAGGGAACAAGAGGAACGTAAGAGTGGCCTACTTATTCTCAAAGCCTCATATGGCAGGCTCATGCGGGATGACCATGGGTGTGTATTAGCTCTTGCGTGTGTGTGTGTGTGTGTGTGTGTGTGTGTGTGTGTGTGCGTGCGTGTGTGCGTGCGTGCGTGCGTGTGTGCATACGTGCCCCACCCATTCATGTGTGTGGGTGCATATACGAATCCGCATGTGTGTGTGCGTGTGTGGATTTGTGGTGTGTGTATACATTCGTGGATACATGTGTACATACTGTGTGTGCATGATGGTGGGGGTATGCATGCATGTGGGCATCTATAATGCTTCTACATTAGTTTCTACAAAATAGTATACTTACCTACTAGACCACTCTATATGATCATGTCGATAGTCACTTACAGGACTGGCGGTATGATCAGCGAACGAAAAGAAGAAGAAGAAGAAAGACCACTCTATGATATGTTTCGTAACATGTCTACCTTTCCAAATAAATCCCAATTTAAAAAACACACATCAGGGACCCGTACCTGGATGTGTCTGGAAACTCCCACACCGGTCACACTGACCAGCTCCGAGTCCAGACTAGCCATTCCCAAAATATTTGCGAAATACCTGATGTGTAGCTGACCCAACCATGGGGCGTAGTCGAGGTTGGGTCATGGTCCAGTAGGTAAGTATACTATTTCGTAGAAACCAATGCAGAAACATTATACATTCTACTTCAATATACTTACCTACTGGACCACTCTATGATAAACACCAGAATTTGACGGTCAAACAAAATTTAATGTAGAATGTATGTGCGTGCGTGCATACATGCATACATGTGTGTGATAAGAGTAGGTATGTTATAACATATGTGTGCCTGTGTGTGTTTCTGTGTATGTGCCTATATATCAGTGTGTAGAAGCATGCATATGTGTGTTTATATTTGTCCTGTACTGTACATGTAGGTACATGTATGACTAAATGTCTCGATGTTTGTGCGTTTTATCAGGGACTTTCTTGATCTGGAATGCATAGATGTGACAATTCCTTTACAAGCGCTAGTCAAAGAGTCAAAGCTTGTCTTGCCGGACAGCATGAGTAAAGTAAGTCCTGCCACCACCATCTAATTCATCGTATACACAGATAATGCTGTATGATAATCTAGATAGTGAATTATTGTTCTCTGTCATTAGTAGCAACAAGGTCGATATAATCGCGGTAGCTTTGGGTGAAGCATGAAAGGGAGGTCACACTGAACTAATTTTGTTGCACTACATACTTTAACACTCATATCAGCCAAAAATGGCCTCTGCAGTGGCCTTAAGAAATGACCATTTGCAGACCAAGAGAAGACTATTTTTAAAACATATCACTGAAATGATTGGCTCGATTACCAAGCCAGTCCTTTCAGTGGCAAATTTTCAAAAATAATATCTTGGCCTGTAAATGGACATTTTCTGAGAAAACTGAAATTTTCTTGAAGAAATTTGAGGGTTAAAGGGTTACTTACCTCTACTCACCATTTAAGGTATAGTCAAGAACATCAAAGTCCACCTCAATGAATGTCCATTTGCAGGCCCAGATAAGACTATTTCTGAAAATTTACATCTGGAATGACTGGCTCGTTTATCGTCTTCTCTTTCTCCCCTCCACCTAAATGGATGCTCAAAAGACATCTGCAGAGGCCATTTTTAGCAGGGTTGACCAGGAATGTGTTACGGTATGTTCTAGCCAGCATAGACAAGTTATAATAGATTATGTCTCTCGGGCGACATTGACTTTATAGAATCACCCAAAACACTGTCTTCTTATTTTCAGAGCGGTCTTCCAGGTTTTTACGACCCGTGTCTCGGAGAAGAAAAATCTCTGTATATCCGCTACCGCTTCCGGAATAAGTTACACCAGATCACCTTATCAGATAAGGAGCATATACGACTTCCTCAGCAAAGTATGTCCTCTGTGCTGTTAGCTTTAGCGCTTATGGCCCCCATATAAATATATGGAGTGTATATCATTTTTGCTTTGTCCGTCCGTTCAGGCTTTTATTTCCGTGTGATAGCTCAAGTTCTAATAAAGGGATCGTTATCAATCTGGTGTGGGAGTTTGTGCTTTGTGGTCTGAAGAACCCTATCGATTTTGCCATAAAACAGTCAGCGGTCAAGGTCTCAGTGGCTTAATTAATTACATAATATTGCATTTCCGGATGATGACTTGAGTTCTGTTGAAGGGATCGTTACCAAACTGGCATGGGAGCTTGTCATTGGTGGTCTAAGGAACACTCAATTTTGGGGTATATGGTCAAGGTCACAGTGACCTAATTATTGACGTAATATTGTGTTTCCGGATGATAACTCGAGTTCTATTGAAGGAATCGTTACCAATCTGGTGGGAGTTTTTTCCTTGGTGGTCCAAAGAACCCTATCAGTTTTAAATTGGTGTCAAGGTCACAGTGACCAATCTTGGGTGTGGGGGGTGGTTTGTGCTTTGCAGAATGAGGGGCATACTTTAGCTATCCCTGATTGTCATTCTTGTAGTGATCCTCTGTCTCCCCCCCCCCACATACCACCCACATTTGGCTTGTGCAGGAGGATTATGATTTTGCCTCCATGCATGCGTCTTTTCACTTCAAGAGTATACTTACCTCCCTAATACTCTTTGATATTGCTAAATATCGGCTTTCACTTAATAAAACACTCAGATTTAAAAAGAAAGGTGCCCCTTATGGGCAGGTAGTCAGAAGTCAGTCAGGCGGATGCTAGCCCCACCACCGCGCATGCGCCGACTAGTACTTCCTCTTTGCTAATTTATTGGCAAAGGGTTCACACATGTTTCATGCTTAAGCTTTCTGAGCTGTTTAAGTCGTTTAATTAATATATTAGAAGTGTTTTATCAACCTGGAGTGATGGCAGATCGGATTAATTCGCCGGAGGAGCGCCCAGGACCTAGCCATCAGGTGACTTCTAGTATATTTTAGCGAGTCTATCCCGTTGTAATGTGTTTCCGGGACTCACATTTATCATAATAAGCGCCTAAAATAACTAGTTTATTTCAAAATGGCGCTATGAAATGCTAATCTCTCTTTGTGTTTATGTCCACAGGTATCTACCTTCGGTTGTTTAGGACATCACATTATCAGAGAGTTGGTTTTTCTCTCCACCAAGGTTCCATTTCCTACTAACGTTGTTAGGTTATCTAACCAAAAATTATGCCCAGTGAGTTGGAGGCCTCGGATGAAGGTCTTCTCACTTTGCCCTCTTGGTCCACTTCCTTCCCTCTAAGGTGGAGAGAGTTAAGAGGTCATAATGTTGGTGGAGCATCCGGTTCATCAGATCAGATGGTTTGTCTATGAGGTACTCTAGTTATGATATGAAGCTTTTCAATTACATTTGAAAATATTTATAAAATCTTACTGCCATTTATCACTGTTTATCTGATGTTTGTATAGTCTGTATAAACTATCCTGTCTAGTTAGGATGTTCTGGATATGATTACAATTCGTCCTTACACCTGGAGGTTTTGTTTCGGATCGATTAACTTCTTATTCTTGAAGTTATGACATCATAATCAGCCTTGCGCCTTACTGTCAGTTAAAAGTTTTGTCCAACGCTGATTTATTATTATTAGCTTGGTTCTTTATGGCCCCTTCCTCCTTGTTTATTTCGTGTTGGGTTTTAATTCAATATCTGTAATACTCATTGTCTTCATCCTCTGGTGTGTTTCAGAGGCCTGGTTGTCCTTCATGTGGTAGGATGGATAAGTTCTTCCCCCATTTATGCTTCCAGTGCAGCCCATGTGGGCCATTGCTTAAATGTGAGATCTGTAAAAAGTGGGGGGGGGGGGGGGGTAGCTAATGTCTGAATTTCTATCATTGCAGACCAGGGAGAAGGCTCCAGAGGAGGAGAGGAAACTTAAGAAAGAGGCTTCTGGTAAGAAGGGTAAGAGGAAGGCCTCGTCCGCTATGGATATGGAGGCCTTCCATATTGAGATGATGGGAGAGATGAAGAGGACAATTAAAGATTTGGTCCCAGAGTTGCTTCGTGGCATGCTTCCTGGTCCAAATCTTTCGTTGTCCTCTTCATCCGCTCCGGAGCAGATAATCCCCGCCTCTGAATCGGTACTATTTAGGGACCTATCAGTTTTCGACCATGATTCAGAGGTGGCCCTAATAGATGGTGAAATCCACGGTAAGAACACTGGCAGCAGGCTTGCCGCGCCGGTTGTTCGTGGTCAGGTGTCGCTGGAACCTGCCTGCTTATCAGGCCAGGATTATCCGCACCCTGCACATACCAGTTCCTCCTATGGTACCTCCTGGCCAGTCGGGGTTAGCATTCTTTGCTAACCTGGAGTCTAATCTTTCTGGCCAGGAAAAAGAGGATTATCTGCTGGGTTCTCCTTCTGGCACCGTGGCCATGGACATTGATGTACGTGCACCCCTCGCGGGGAACACGGGCAACATTGTCCACGGTACTACTCACGCAGGAGTAGCGTTCACGGCGCAGAAGGTAGCCCGGGCTGGATCTGATGGCCAGTTTTACCGCATACCTCGGCTTGCCGATGGTGTAGCAGGTGCTGGCCAGGGCCGTGGTGTGGTGAAATTTTCCCCACGCAATACCACGGCGCCTGCTCCTGGTCAAGCCAGTCAGTTTGGCATGCCTGTTCTTTCAGGCCTGCATGCTTTCTCTGGCTTGCCAGGCATATCAGTTCCTCCAGCCACATACACACCTGTGATTGCTCAGGAGGATGACGAAGGCCCTCGTCTTGTAGAGCATTCACAGGTGGCCACGGAGGAAGACTGGTCTGACGCTTGTCAGTGGCTAATCAACGGCAGGCCAGATCTTGCCGTGGATCAGTCGTCCAGTCAACGGGACGAGCGCCCGTGGCTGGCAGGAAAGCCGACTGTTACCGTTATGCCATCTTTGCCGTTAGCTGATCATATTGTTGATATGTTCACTGCGGCGGAGACGTCCATTAAGGCACATGGACGTTTAGCGAAGGCCCCACACGAAGTGGCAAAGCGGTGCCGTATTACAGCTGATCAGTATCAGCTATACGGTGTAGTACCGAAGCCAAGCATGACCATGCTGCACTGGGTGAAGATACGTGGCCAGGTTCCCGGTCTGACACGGGAGCACTGTGTTCGAACGTTTTGCGTTCGGCTAACACAGCGTTACGTGATGCGGAAGAGAGTTCGAGGGCGTCTATTTCAGCGCTTTCGCATGTCTCACAGTTATTACAAGGGGTCAGCCTAGTCCGGTGACTGTCCAGAGAGCCATCCAAGATGGAATTAACTTGGCTTTGGACTGTTTAACCCGGTCTGTAACCAGGAGTGTCCGGGCGAGGCGCACGTTTGCTCTTGACAACTTGTGCCCGTCCCAGGATTTGTATAATAGGCTCCTGCGTACGCCTATGACAGGTCCTGGTCTCTTTGGAGGTGAGGGATGTAAGCATCTCCAGGAGACGGTTACCCTGGTCAATAACCAGAGGGCATTACGTGAGCAATTTGAAGTGCTCCGTAGAGAGCGCATTCACGCAGCTCCCCCTGCGTATCATCCCCTGCAGGCTCAAGGTGGCGGTGGCCAGGTCAGAGGCAACGGCCGCGTGCGCTTCGGCCAGCAGCGAGGGGGGCGCAGGCTCCTCCGGCGCAGGCAGCCAGCCGCGCACCATGGTGCGGGCCGTGTTGCGCGAAGATCTGGTCGTGGTAATCGTACCTGACAGGGTAATTACCACAGTAAGAGCTACCCCAGTGCATCTGCATCAGGAGACAGTGCCACTCTTGCCCTTCTTATGTCCACCTCTCTCCCTAGGTGGACCAGTGGGAAGCCGATTGGCCAACCACATGCAAGAGTGGGAACGGTTGACTCAGGACCGTTTAGTCTTGCTATGGCTTTCAGTCGGGTATCATCCCGACTGGATAACAGGACTGTCTCTGGTGCCGGTCTGGACTCGAATTCCATGAGATCCAGATGAGTGGTTGTGTTTAGAGGAGGAAATAAATTCCCTCATACTCAAGGAAGCAATTCAACCGGCGCAAAATTGGCCGGGCTTCTATTCAACCGTGTTCTTGGTAACGAAAAGCACTGGAGGGTGGAGACCAATTCTCAACCTCAAGCCATTGAACAAGTTCATAGACACACCCAGTTTCAAGATGGAAACTGTGAGATCGGTGTTGGCAGGGTTGGAGAAGGGAATGTGGACAGCTTCAATAGATTTGAAGGATGCTTATTTCCACATTCCAATAGCGAGGAGTTTCCGTCGCTTCAGTATTTAAAAACGCCGACCCAGGTATTTACATAGTTACCTATGCATACATGCCAGTCTGCAAACTTCCGTCAAACCTCCTATGTGTGAGTGAGTGGGTGGGTGGGTGGGTGGGAGGGGGAGGGAGGGAGGGAGGGGGGGGGGGGGGGGGGGGGGGGGGGGGGGGGGGGCGGGCGGGCGGGTGTGTGAGTGAGTGAGTGTGTTATGATTTTTTGTTTATTCCGAATGGGTGAATCGTTTTGAGTTCTTTGATCCAGTAGTGTTCTCTGTTTAATCTTAGTTTTTTGTTATCTGTAAAAATTCTTTCAATTGGTCTTATCGTGATGTCCTTCATAGAATGTCTTGGTTGGTTGAAATGCCATGAGATTCTCGTGTCTGTTTGGTGTCGGATTGCATGGATATGTTGTGTGAGTCGTTTGCTGAGTGTTTGACTTGTTTCTCCTATGTATTGAGAGCTGCATTGTTTGCATTCTATGAGGTAAATAATGTTGGTGGTATTGCAGCTCATTTGTGTGTTGATTTTGTAGTCTTTACCAGTGACGTAACTAGTGAATTTGTCAGCAGTGTTCATGTATTGTTTGCATGTGATGCAATTGCTGTTGTTGCATTGTTGGAGTGTCCCTACTATGTCGTGAGTGTCATCTGGTGTCGGTACGATCTTATTGTTAGCATCTGGATTTTTTATTTTAATTAGGCTAGAGTGGACTAGGTGGTCCCTAATGCTTTTATTTTTCTTGAATGCTACTACTGGGTAGTTGGGAAAAATTGGTGCTAAGATTGGTGAAGACAAGATGTACTTTTCCCAATAGGTTTGAATGGATTTGCCTATGTGTTCTAATGATGGGTGGTATTGTAGTATGCAAGCTGGCCTAGGCTGTTTTTGTGTGGGTTGTTTGTAAAGAATGTCTTCTCTCTGTGTGTTCTCGGTTTTTTTCTATGATGGCTTTAATTTCTGTCTCTTTCTGTCTCTTTGTATCCCCAGTGGATGAATGCATCTGTGAGTTCCTGTGTGCGTTGTTTTAATCTAGTGGGATCTGTGATGATGCGTTTGTATCTTAATGCTTGGCTGTAGATTATGGAATGTTTTGTGTTTTTAGGGTGGCTTGATTGTTTGTGAAGATACTGTTGTTTGTCTGTAGGTTTTCTGTATAGGTCCAATTTAAGCTTGTTATCTTCTTTGTATACCATTGTGTCCAAAAATGGGATTTTTTCTGTTGAATATTCCAAGTCAAATTTTATTGTGGGATGCTCTTTATTCATGTGTGCGTGAAATTCAAGTAGTTCGTTCTCACTGGTGTTCCAAATGAAAAATATGTCTATCCATGTTGATAACATTCTGCTTACTATGGTCTACACGTAAATGTTAGCATATTTGACAGCAAACTTGGCTCCCATGGCTGTTCCATGTGTTTGTATGTAGTAGTCTTCATTGAATTGGAAGCTGTTTTTTGTAAGAATGTATCTCATTATTTGGGCCAATTCGTCTGGGTAGATGTGTGCAGGTGTGTGGTTATTGTTGTTTGTGGTGTTTTTTTCAAGTGTATGTCTGTAATGTTCTGTGACAATCTGTATGCCTTCTTCGTGTGGGATGTTTGTGTATAGTGATCTGACATCCATTGTGCATAGGATTGAGCCAGCATCCACTGTAGTGTTTTCTATATGTTGGATGAATGCAGTGGTGTCTCGTAGTAGATTTGGGATATCATTTTCCGTGTCTTTTAGTAGGTGGTCTGTGAATTCATTAATGCATGACGTGGGGCCATCGCAGTTGGATACAATCGGGCGTCCGGGTGGTGGTATTTTGCCTTTGTGTATCTTAGGGTTAATGTAGATGCGTGGAGTTCTGACTTTGAATTCGGTGAGATATCTGTGTGTCTGTCCTGTGATGGCTCCGGTGATTAGAAGTTCGTTAATGTATGCATCTATGGTGTCTTTATATATTACATTTTTGTATCTAATAACAGATCCCTCGCATACACACACATACGCACATATGCATGCATAGACACACAGATGCACACGCACGCACATACACAAACACACATATATATATATATATATATATATATATATATATATATATATATATATATATATATATATATATATATACACACGCACACACACACACACGCACACACACGCACACACACACACACGCGCACACACACACGCGCGCGCACGCACGCACGCACGCACGCACACACACACGAGGTTTGATGGACACAAATGACCAGTATGCACACATAGATTCTGTCTAAGTGAGACATACAAAATCATTTATGCTACAGCAGCGAGGAGTTTCCGTCGCTTCCTGGGATTTGCATTCCAGGGCAGACAGTGGGAATTCAGGGTGTTACCCTTCGGAATTTCTACGGCTCCTCGGGTCTTCACCAGGGTGGTTCTTGCGATAACAGCATACCTCCGCAGGAGAAGCATAGCAGTCCACACGTACATAGACGATTGGCTGTTAAAAGCACACAATGAGGAAAGTTTATCAGCAAATCTGGAGATAGTTTTGAAAACTCTCACAGATTTAGGCTGGGTAATAAATTTTCAAAAATCAGAGCTGACTCCATCCCAGAAGTTTGTTTACCTGGGAATGTTCTTCGATCTGGAGATAGGATATGTTTATCCTACTCAGGAGAGGGTACAGATACTCATCTCAGTAATACAGTCAGTGTGCAACAGTCGTCATGTCCTGGCACAGGTTTATCTGAGAATGCTGGGATTGATGGTATCTCTGGAACCAGTCATTCCTCAGGCGGCCTTACGCAGGCGGCCGGTACAGTTATTTCTCATGACACAATGGACCCAGAGTACAGGTTCACTGGACTCAAACGTGTCAGTGTTGGAGCCTCTAATTCATCACCTTCAATGGTGGTTGAAGACAGAGAGGTAATGTTAACCCCTCCTCACCCTCAGTTAATGATGTATACAGATGCATCGATGGAGGGGTGGGGAGCTTGCCTGGACGAATCCACGATATCAGGGCTTTGGAATCTGGAACAGTCAAAGGAACATATCAATCTACTGGAATTACAAGCAGTAGTCCTGGGCCTGGAACATTTCTTACAGAAAGTTCAGGGGAAGAGTATTCTAATTCGATCAGACAACTCAACAGTAGTGACCTACATAAACCGCCAGGGCGGAACGAAGTCGCCCAGTCTCTGTATGATGACTTGGAAACTGCTTTGTTGGTGCCTGCATCACAGGATTACCTTGAAGGCAGTTCATATTCCGGGAAGGTTAAATCTGTTAGCAGACTCATTGAGCCGAAGGATGAGTGTTTTACCTACGGAATGGCAACTAAATCAATGTGTGGCGGATCGTCTGTTCGATCACTGGGGGAAACCCAACATAGATTTATTCGCAACGAAGAAGAATGCGAAGATGACGATGTACGTCTCTCCGATTCCAGATCCAAGCGCTTTCGCAACAGATGCGTTAGCTATCAACTGGGTGGGAATGTATGCAGACGCATTCCCTCCAGCAATCCTGATTCCAAAAATTCTTCAGAAAATCAGACAGGAGTGCCAAGTGCGTCTGATCACCCCAAATTGGCCATGCCGATCATGGTATACGGATCTGCTGGACCTTCTGGTCTGCAATCCGGTTCCTCTGCCTCTGATGGACAATATTATCTTCCAGGGCAAGAACCTTCATAACAATCCGTCAATGTGCCAATTGACTGCGTGGATGTTGTCAAGGAATCTAGAATTAAGGAGGGCTTTTCTGAGCAAGCAGCCATGTTCATGGCAAAAGCCAGGAGGGGGTCAACCTCCAGAGCATATAATTATAAAATCAACAGATTTGCAGAATGGTGCTCAAGAAGATGTGTTAATCCAATGGATTCATCTATTCAGGTAGTAGCCGATTTCGTCTGTCACCTGTATGATGCCTATAGCCTCAAGCCTAACTCTATTGCTGGCTAATAGGGGAAGTGATGAAGTAAATACTTTAATCAAAGGCATGGACAATCTAAGACCAAGGAATCCCCCAGTGATTCCGTCTTGGAGTTTATCACTAGTGCTTCAGGTGCTAGCTGATAGGCCTTTTGAACCACTAAGCTCCATTTCTATGAAAATGTTGATGCTTAAAACTGTATTTTTAATTGCTGCGGCCTCGGCTAGGCGTAGGAGTGAGATTCATGCCTTGTCAGCCGAGGCAGACCATTTTGTGGTTACAGGGGAAGGCTTTAGGCTTCTACCCAGGATAAATTTCATGGCGAAGAGCCAGTCTGAAATATCCTGGTCAACCGATAATTTTACCAGCTTTGACTTGGTTTGATCCTAATTCAAAACTATGGTGTCCAGTCCGAGCAGTAATCCGGTACAAACAACGTACTCAAGATTGGCGGACGGACCCAACAGCGTTATGGTTGTCATATATTGAGCCCCATGTCAAAGGACACCATTTCCAGGTGGATTGTAGAGTGTATTCAATTTTGCCATAAATCCTCCACAGGTAAACAAGTTGACATGGCCAAGGCTCACAGTGTCCGAGGTGTAGTGGCTTCCACTGCCCTATTTAATGGGGTACCTGTGGATGACATTATGTCCGTAGCTCAGTGGCACTGTGAGTCAAGTTTTACCGACCATTATCTCCATGACACCTCGAATCCTCTCGCCTTATCGATTTTGAAAAGCTAATCTAGGTGTACATATTTTGATGAGGTATCCTCATTTTTTATATATTTCACATTTAATCAATAGAAACATCTACTTTATGGGCTGCATCAGTCTTCACCAATGGGGAGATGATGACAGCACCAATCTTCCACAAGGTCAGTCTTGTATGTGTTGTCCATGGTTTTTTGTAATGTCACGTGACCCTTCGTTGTTAACATGGTGATGGTACGTGTTTTATGTGGTTCATTATTGAGAGTATACGAAAATGAAGCCTTTTCGTTTAATGTCCTATAGTACATGGCACTTGCACGTAGAGAGCGTATGGGACATTGAGGTCATTCAGTCTTCCTCCCAAGAGGAGGGGGGGGAGCGCATATGACTTTTGGTCATCTCTCAGCCATCGGTTTGTGTTAGCCAATGTTTCCTATCTATTCCTGATTGTGTTTCCACACAATTTCAGAAGTTTAAGTGCCTTAATCGCAGAAAAGCGCATAGGGAAGAGCTGGTCTTTTGACCTCGCCTCCCTCCCGCCGAATTCACTGACGAATTCTGGCAATATCAAAGAGTATTAGGGAGGTAAGTATACTCTTGAAGTGAAATAAACGAAATCACTGATTTCTTTTTTCACGAGAGAGTTTATATTTACCTCCCTAATACGGACCCGGCCTCTCCGCCCCACTGAGGCTCGGTCTTCAGGCTCTTATTATGTTGCATGTGTGTCAGCCAATAAATTAGTCAGAGGAAGTACTAGTCGGCGCATGCGCGGTGGTGGGGCTGGCATCCGCCTGACTGACTTCTGACTACCTGCCATAAGGGGCACCTTTCTTTTTAAATCTGAGTGTTTTATTAAGTGAAAGCCGATATTTAGCAATATCAAAGAGTATTAGAGAGGTAAGTATCAACTCTCTCGTGAAAAAAGAAATCCGTGATTTCATTTAGTCTATGTGTATGTGCGTCACTGGCAATTTTTTGTTTTTATTTGATAACTAGGCTTGTACGAGTACGTTAACTCTAATGATCATACCAGGCTCCGTTATAGGCCAAGAGAACACAATTTCTGAAAATTTATCACTTGAATGACTGGCTCGATAACCGAGCCACTCATTCCAGTGATAAATTGAATCTTCATGTGTAGAATGGCCATGAGGCTAGGAAAAAACTTATTATGTTTGCGGTCTGACCATCTATCATTCTGTTCATATTTCCTGCCAACTATTCATCGAGAAACAAATTATGAAACATTGGCACATACTGGAAGGCAGTTCAAAGATGCAGACTAGCATTCACGGAAAAAAACCTATTCAGATTTAGAAGGAACAAACCAATTAGAGATGATATCAAATATGCATGTAAACACCCAGGTGAAGACATGCGCACGCACACGCACACTTCTGGAAGGCAGTTCAAAGATGCAGACTAGCATTCACGGAAAAAAACCTATTCAGATTTAGAAGGAACAAACCAATTAGAGATGATATCAAATATGCATGTAAACACCCAGGTGAAGACATGCGCACGCACACGCACACTTCTGTATAGTGATTGGATCAAATGTGCTGGTTCAGGTGCATACATACTCGACTGACACATTGAACCACAGGGCATAATTTATCTGGTATCGCATCTCAATTTGCTACACATATTTAAGCAGTTGTTATACATTCTGTAACATACATAGCTGTATCTGCAATGCAAAATTTGTACGCCATTGCAAAAATGTATTTATCATTGATTTTCAGTCCTATCATTAACCCTTTCAACAACAAATCCCTGAAAAAGTAAATTCTTTATAATGTATATCATATCTTGTTCAATATTTTGAAATTAATATGACTGGAAGCCATTGCTAATTTCAAAATATCAAACAGCTTTCTTGTTTGTTTGTGCTGAGATTGAGATACAGGGAATTTAGCGGTGAAAGAGTTGATTGCTATACATTTTTGCCAGCAGCTATACCATTTACAGTTTGTGTAGCAATAGATGCTATGCAAATATCAAATTCTAAATTATGCCCTGAGCCAGCTTATTATGAAATGGTTAGACCAGGGTGTGATTACACTTTGTAAAAGCTATGTGGGATAAACAAAGTGCCTGTTTAAGGTCAGTAACTACCCATTAGCTTCTGCTTCATTAACCAATTATTGCCAAAACAACTCTGCACTGGTCATGAGGAATGTCCATTTGCGGAGCAAATGAAGGCTATTTTTGAAAATTTACTACTGGAATGACTGGCTCCTCGATATCCGAGCCAGGCATTCCAGTGATAAATTTTCCAAAATAGTGTCCTGGTATGCTAATAAGACGTTTTGAATGAGAAAATTTAAATAAATTTTCACGATAAAATTTGACCATTAAGAGTCAAGACAGGACTTAGGTCTCTGTAACGCAGTGGGTGAATGTAACTGAGGTCTTTTCATTGCATATTTTCAGAGCACATAGTCAAAGATGAAACGGAGCGAGGTTCAGGGTCGAGGATTTCTTGATACAAAGCCTTTGGAGATAGACCATGATGATTGACTGAAGATATAGAATATATTATATTAATATAAATGTATATATCAAAACCAGATTTAGACGTCAAACCTGGAGGGGTAAGACCACCTGTGTTTAGGTGTGGGGGGAGGGGGGCCACCACATGATGGCAGTTCTTTAAGACAGTTGGTCATAAAGACAAAGTTTCTTAACCCTCTAATGATTAAAGTTTGTCAAGAAAATCAAAATATTTTATCCCGCCGTTTGTGTGCAAATGGACAATACCAAAAACCACTGCGTAGGCGGGTTTTGACTGGCTTGTAGGTTTAAGAAGATGTCATCTTTTGGCCCTGAATGAGAGGTGGTCATACTGAGCAGGTTTGGCCAGAGAGTCATAGGATGAGCCATATCAGAGTACCGTGGTCAAAAATCTATATTGATGACTTATATGTTGTCAGGAGTTATATCCCTTATGGAAAAAGAGTAAATAAAGATTGTTAGCATACACTGAATTTCAATCTCTAATCACGATCTCGAAACATGCATCGTGATTCAGGATTTAACAATGGAGGAATCTAGTTTTAGCTATGCCCCACCCATATCTAGCTAAGCTCCACCCATGCTTTGACCGTGTTGAGATCGATCGATCCCTGCACACTCTGAATCTCAATTTACAGAAAACTATACCGGTATGCTTTTGAATATTTTAAAACTAATTTGACTGGACGCTGTTGCTGCCTATGGCAGCGACAACGCCCAGTAAATTTAGTTTCAAAATGTTCAACAGCATGTTTACCAAATGGTACAGACTTAAAATTTGTACAACCTGACAGGCTACCATAAGCATTTAAGACGGACTCACTCAAGTTGTTCATGACGTAATTGATTATGACGTCGGCCTACATGTCATGTAGTTGATTATGATGTCGGCCTACATGTCACGTGGTTGATTATGACATCGGCCTACATGTCACGTAGTTGATTATGACGTCGGCCTACATGTCACATAGTTGATTATGACGTCGGCCTACATGTCACGTGGTTGATTATGACGTCGGCCTACATGTCACGTAGTTGATTATGACGTCGGCCTACATGTCACGTAGTTGATTATGATGTTGGCCTACATGTCACGTAGTTGATTATGACGTCGGCCTACATGTCACGTAGTTGATTATGACGTCGGCCTACATGTCATGTAGTTGATTATGACGTCGGCCTACATGTCACGTAGTTGATTATGACGTCGGCCTACATGTCACATAGTTGATTATGACGTCGGCCTACATGTCACGTAGTTGATTATGACATCGGCCAACATGTCACGTAGTTGATTATGACATCGGCCAACATGTCACGTAGTTGATTATGATGTCGACCTACATGTCACATAGTTGATTATGACATAGGCCTACATGTCGCGTAGTTGATTATGACGTCGGCCTACATGTCACGTAGTTGATTATGATGTCGGCCTAATTTAACTACATGCATGCATTCTGAAAAATTGTAAAGGATGATGTCCGCATTGTCAGTCTCTTCCTGTTCTGTTTTTTTTAGCTTTCAAGATGGAATGGATGAACAGAATCTGGTGAGCGTACCAGACTGAGTACAACATTAGAATCGTGTTGCCATACCAACACAGTCTAATCAAAATCTCTCATTTTGTTATGTACTAAGTGTTTCAGACCCCGGATCCTTTGTAGTGTTTGAATAGCATGTCCCATGATGAAGATATGTTACTTATCAAGATAGACCAGACATAGTGCTCACTGGAATTTCTTAAGTCAAAATTTAAAATCAAAATTCCAGCCATTGAAAGTTAAGGATACGTGTGATATTTACAAACTTAACCCTCAAATGTGTTCAATAAAATTTCAATTTTCTCATAGAAAATATCAATTTGCAGACCTGGGGAAGACTGTCTTTGCAAATTCACCACAGGAATGACTGGCTCGGTTATCCAGCCAGTCATTCCAGTGGTAAATTTTCAAATAGTCTTCCCCTGGATGATCGGTTGAGATATTGGTTGAAGAATTTTTGTATGAACTGGCCAAAGTTTGGTGTTTGTAAACTCTCTTAACCCTTACCACTCTGATATCAATATTCTATCTTTTACTGTGTCAATAGCAAAGAAACTGGCGTACATCTTTCAACAATTTTGGTGGACGATGTTGCTGTCTACAACAGCACCATCTTCCACCAAATTTGTTGAAAAAAGTACCTCAGTTCATCTATTAATTTAATTTGAAAATTAAAAATTTTGGCATCGGAATGGTAAGGGTTAAGGTGGGTTGTCTTGAGTCCAAACTGGCTGACCAAATACCTTTCCTAGCAACTGATCACTTTTATGAAAATATGTATGAATGATGTTTCGTCCATTTATACATACGCCTAAATGGAAGGAGCCACTTTGTGCTATGCCCCTCCCATTCATGCGGAGCCTCATCCACTGGTTACACGTGTTGGAATCGATTTCAAACATTGAAAACTCAATTCTGAGAATCTAAATTTCAAGGTAAATACACGAATAAGTTGTTGAAAATTTTGAAACTCATTTGACTGGCAGATAGATATTGCTGCCTATGGCAGGAACAGCTCCCAGTTAAATTAGTTTTCGAAATATTCAACAGACCGTTTAGTAAAATGTAAATTCATAAACGACATATAATTCATAAATACACACTGGTTGTTTTTTTTAATTATGATGTCAGTTAACATACGCCACGTATTTGATTATGATGTCAGATACTTGAGTGCCAAATCAGATCTCTCCATTCTGAATTAATGGCACTCAGTAGACCATTAGAACTAGCTATCACACACAGACTTACTTGTTATTCCCTATTATCATAGTCGTGCTATTTGTTTTTGCAAAGCGATAACTATACCATGCAATTTTGTTTGTTTATGAATGTAAGTAGTTATTTTTTATCTTTTTCTGAATTTATGCAATCTGTTGTGTAAATGTTACACGAGTGAATAAATCATTCATTTATACTAGAGGATAAACTGAGTATGTCAGTATCTATGTGCTGTTGGTATTTGATATTCATGAATGATTAACTCTGGTTGTCAAGCCGGCCAAAAACGGCCTCTGCAGTTGTTTTCAGGAATGTTCATTTACAGGCCAAGAGAAAATTATTCTTGAAAATTTACCACTGGAATGCCTAGCTCGATAACCAAGCCAGTCATTCCAGTGGTACATTTTCAAAATAGTTTTCTCATGGCCTGCAAAATTGACATTCAATAAGCATATATTTAGATCTTCTTGACAGGCCTGGGGTAACTGTAACTTGTAACTGTAACTGACTAACTTAGTTACATTTTTCATGTAACTGATATAACTTGTAACTGAAGAATTTTTTTAGTTACAGTAACTGAAATGTAACCAGTTACATTGCAAAAGTAACTGAAATTTCAGTTACTTTTCAGTTACATTTCAAACTTTTTTACCAAATTTGTTACAATTTTCTTAATTTGTGGCATACCTACTGTTATACACATTGAAGATTTCCCGATCCTCTTCACTCACTTATTTGTGGGCTCCTCCTTCGTCGGTACAACCTTGTATGTTTGGCTGCTGCGACAACCGGTTATATTGACGAAGATGGAGCGCGACACTAGCTCGCCTCGTAGGTACAGAGACCTGACGATATTTATAGAAGTGCCTGGGCCTGATCGGACTGCGCGTTTCAGAGTGGTTGGTTCGACACGGTAGTCTTCCGTGTTCTCCAGAGTAACAACGAACTACACCAACTTTTGCCTTGGATTACACTCAAGGTGATCGTTTTATTTCCAGCTTTAACTGTATAATAAAATCTACAAAGTTTGGCAATTTATGCTATTACCAGTTTCCGTATTTACAGCAATAAATAAATTCAATTAATGTTTCCTAAGCTTCCCCAACTTCAACCAGCTCTTGCCTACTTAAAACCATTCAGCAAGAGCGTTTCACAAGGTGCGAGGCGGACCGAACTCTCGATTAAAGTTAAAGTCCCCCTTATATACTATCTCAGTTTCTATTCTCCCTCCATCTTGGTTTCGCTCCGCCGGAGGTTGCTCTGATTCTCATTGGATTATGACATCACTTTGACTAATCAAAACTCCGACCCTCCCTCCCCGGGAGGGTGCTTTCTACCCAGCACTTGCAGTTTGGCTGGTTCTTGAGTGATGGGATCTGTCCTGACGAATGCCCTGCCAAGAATGACGCATGCTTGTTTGATAACAAGGCTTGCTGGTGGATTAGCACGCCTCTACGATTGATATGTTTTTGATAATAACTTTCGATTGTGTCCTAGCACGCCTCTACAATTGATATGTTTTTGATAGTAACTTTCGATTGTGTACCTAATGCCTACAGGACGCTACAATGTCCATGTCATGTTCATTACCTATTGGTCGACAACTTGTAGAATGCTAGAGTTAATCGGCACACGAGTTACCATTCCTCATAGCCAGATTATTTTTGGCTTATCTTGTCCCACGCTTCCGTGAGAACACGGACCGCTACGTAACTAACTAAGTCCGTTTGTCATATCTAATCTCTTTGATTGATTCCAACCTGGTGCTAACCATCATGAGTCATACTCGATTCAGTTTCTACGAAACTGTACCTGCGCACTAGCTGACATACCTACTGCCAGTCATCCAGTGCTGATAATATATATCCAAATAATAAGATGCTGGTAATACATCTAAATATAGATGATGATCAGTTCTGGTAACATATCTAAACATAGCCGCTGATCAGTGCATCTTAATATACATGGTGACATAGTCTATTAGCTCACCTGGTATTCACACATGAATTTCACTCGGGACTTACTCGTACATATAAGATGTCCAGCGGGGTCATGACTTCCCACAAGACAATCCCATATCTACACAACATGACACTCCAATATCCCAATGTCAATGTAATCATTCAGGTAAGCTGTTGAATATATTGACACTAATTTTACTGGAAGATGTTGATGCCATGGGCAACAACTGTATTTCCAAGCATCAGTGATATTTATTTTAGAAATTTGCCATTGGAATGACTGGCTTGATTATTGGGGCAGTCATTCCAGTGGTAAATTTTCAAATATAAATCTTGTAGGCCACAAAATAGACGTTTCTTGACCAATCTTGGGCATTAAAGGGTTAACCCACTCTATATCTGTATATGTGATATTTTAGCAATGATAATCTGAATGTTATTGCTACATCAGGCAACAACAACCTTTAATCAAAATCAGCTTTTACATTAATCTACATGTAGCTTAGAAACTGGTTGTTTACTAAATCATTATAGAATTAATTGTTACCTTTTAAAGATTTGTTGAAAATGTCCATTTGCAGACCATGAAATAATTTTTGAAAATTTGCCACTGCAATGACTGGCTTGGTTATTGAGCCAGTCATTCAAGTGGTAAATTTTCAAAAATATCTTATATATTTGTCTGAATATGGACATTTCTCAAAACCACTGCAAAAGTTGGTTTGACCAGCTTTTTAGTGTCAAAGGATTAAAACAAGGCCAACTGTTGAATTGTAAAGAAATTTAAAATCTGCCACAGTATGTGTTAACAGCATGTCCTGTTCTTTTCTTAATATGTTATTGATTAGGCCAGCTTAGGACATCATTGCTCAGGCTGTGGAATTAAATTAGTGTCTTATTATTTTGGAAACAAGTTGATTGAAATTTGTTATTGCATATGGCAGCAACAAAATTCAGTCAAATTTATTAAAGAATTTTCAGCAGTTTTATATTTTATATCTGAAATGGATTCAGTTCTGTCAGTATATTATATCAGTGGTTATAGTGGTATTTTGTTTCTACTATCTATCTATCTATCTATCTATATATATGTGGTTGACTACATTACACCTTTTATGATGACTCATGCTCACATAGTCCTTCATAATAATTATCAGTCAAAGTAACTAATGTAACTGAATTGTAACATTAGTTACATTCTGCAAAGTAACTGAAATGTAATTAGTTACATTGCTCAACAAATGTAACTGTAACTAGTTGCATTTAAATGTAACTGACCCCAGGCCTGCTTCTTGGCCATTAAAGGGTTAATATCAATAGACAGACATATCTGTCTAGTGTTACACTAGGTTTAGGCACCACAAAATGCTTGCTAACCCTTTCCTTTCTGAATGTCAGTATTCTAGTTAGGCTTGTGCGATTATTGCGCTGAGTGATCGCGATCGATTATTAAAAAATAATCGTGATTACTCGATTAATCAGCTTGGATACAAATTACAAAGACATAGCAACAAAAGAATATCAATGATGAAAATTGCAATGGTATTTAGAAAAGTTCATTTGCAGGGCAAGAGACTATTTTTGAAAATGTATCACTGGAATACCTGGCTCACTGTCTCGATTCTTGAGCCAAGCATTCCAGTGATACATTTAAAAAAATAGTCTTTTCTTGCCCTGCACATGGACATACATTCACTAAGCAAAATGTCATTTTTCATGACCGATCGCATTAAAAAGTAATTGAAAGTTAGGTTTGAAATATTTTATGCAATAGAAAATATTCACGATTATTCGATTATTCGATTATTTAATTTTTAATCATATAAATTCACGATTTAAAACATAATCACAATTTTTGATTTAATCACGTGATCGCGCAAGCCTAATTCTAGCTTTTACTAAGTCGAGAGTAAAGAACCTGATGTTCATTTCTCAACAATTTTGGTGCAGGAAAGCAACACCCTCTACCAAATCTGTTTAAAAATGAACACCAGTTCATCTTTTAATTTAATTTGAAGATTTTAAATTATGACATGAGAGTGCTAAGTTGAGGATATTCATCTTGTTCAAGTATGAAGTATTTAGTCAAGACTTGTGTGCCATAAATCTCACTTCCTGCTCGATTTATACAGCTTGCTGCTTTCTGACCAATGTAATATAACAGTGTTTTGTAAATTTATTTACATCATGGAAAGAAAGCATATCTAGGCCTATGCTCGCTATACTTGCATAGGTAGATACCGATATTGAAAACCAGCTGATTGGTCGATTAACACTACGACACAGCTGCTGTTGCCATAGTCAGCTACAACTTGCTGTCAAATTGCTCCTTAAATCCTTAGCTGATTGGTCGAATAACAATTTGACACAGCTGCTGATGCCATAGTCAGCAATAACTTAGTGTCAAATTGCTCCTTAAATACCTAGCTGATTGGTTGAATAACAATTTGACACAGCTGCTGATGCCAGTCAGCAACAACTTACTTTCAAATTGCTCCTTAAATCCTTAGGTGATTGGTCGAATAATAATTTGGCACAGCGGCTGTAGCCATAGTCAGCAACAACTTACTGTCTAATTGCTCCTTAAATCATCAGCTGATTGGTCGATTAACAATTTGGCACAGCTGCTGAAGCCATAATCAGCAACAATGTACTGTCAAATTGCTCCTTAAATCCTTAGCTGATTGGTCGAATAACAATCTTAGCAAGTGTCAACTGAAAGCTATTGCCAATATTAGAGAACTGAAAGTTGTCGCAGCAACAATTTTCAGTTTAATTGTTATCAAATATTTAGCCTGTGGCACTCAGATTACTTACTGATTATTGTGACAGTTATTTAGCGGAAATGTATTGACAACAAGAATTTGCAGGCAAATTATTGTCAAAATATACACCGATGACCACTGGCCAGACAGCATAATTTCCAACGAGCCTTGGAATTCACCCTATTGGAGGACGTCATTGCATAAATCTGTTAAGCATTCTGCGAGGTGACTTCAAGAAAGCAGGACTCGGTACACTCAGATCAAGAATAGACCTGAGGAAGCTAATGATTTTGGCTGAGGACAAGACACAGTGGTCAAAAGCGAAGAAGGGCTGATTGCAGCTGTGGAGTGTTTCTACTACTGCAGCCGCAGAACACAGTAATCATACATACAAACTCAAAAGATGGCTAACAAATGGTCAATTGCATGGATAGTCAAACCCTTTTATTTGAAAAATCCTAGTCGGTGCACAAAATAAATCTGGCCAATCTTTCAAACCTAATTTGTGGGTCAGTCAGTTTGTCTATCCATCCATCCAACCATCTGTCTTTCTGACCATTTGTCTGTGCCTCGGTGCAAATTTTGAGTTTTCATTCGATAACTACTTTTGCTTGGAATATCTTGACAAAACCTTACAGGAAGACTCATTCTCTGTTATTAGGCCACCTGGCTGCCCTGTAGGTGGGGCTTAGAATACACCTTCCGTATCCTCTGCGTGTCGTACGAGGCGACTAAAGGAGGTAAGGGTGACGTAACCCTGACAGAAACCTCGAGTGCTGAAGACGGAGGTTCCAGGCCGCATGGCGCACTAATAAACCATGGATCCACGCACTTAACGCTTATGATCATGTCGATAGTCACTTACAGGACTGGCGGTATGATCAGCGAACGAAAAGAAGAAGAAGAAGCTCACCTGGCCAGAATGGCCAAGTTAGTTTATGCCGTGGCAACCGTCTGTCCGTCAACTTTTTCTTTAAACGACTTCTCAAGAACCACTAGGCCGATTTCAATTATATTTGGCAAGAAGCATCCTTAGGGAATAGGGATAGTTTGTTCAAACGAAGCCGATCGGCCAATTTGGCCGGTGGCCATCTTGGATTTTGGCCAATTTTTAAAAATGTCTATAAATCTTCGAAACCACAGGAGGGATGAATTCATTTTCTCTTGAAGATGCTTCTCCAACTGTTTAACCCTTTAACCCTCGAATTTGTTCAAGAAAATTTCAATTCTTTCAAACAAAATATCAATTTACAGACCAAGAGACCATTTTTGAAAATTTACCACTGGAATGACTGGCTAGATTATCGAGCAAGTCATTCCAGTGGTAAATTAATAAAAAAAAAAGGCTTGGTCTGCAAATGGACATTTCTTAAGACCACTGCAGAAGCTGTTTTTGGCTGATATGAAGGTTAAAGGGTTAAGATCACTCTCTCAGCAGGAGATTATGTATTGTATCAAAGTTTCTGCAGCTATAAATAGCAACAGGTTTCAGCCAACGTTACACCATAGTCGCCAACCAGATTGCCATCCACAAATCCAGTCATGTTTCACTAGACTCAAATAATAGGGTGCTCAATAGTTACAAAAATATGATGTCCGGACAACTTACCTGGTAAGTAACACGGAAATCGTAGTGATGCACACTGGCAGGCTGTACCGTTAGCATGGGCTCAACACTATTTTCGGGCAATAATAACTCAATGCCGGTCAGCTGCTTGTTGACCGCTTTACCAGCCAGCAGTTCTGCTGTGAGTGTTGATTTAGGGGAATTCCAGTGTAATGACATCAATGTGGGAAAGGTGTATTCCAACCGGACAAGAATTTATAACATGAAACTTGTGCCATCTTATGCAGGACTAGGACCAACTTTTACACCAGTACACCAAGAACATCACACATTTCACTAGGTGGAAATGTTACCAAACACAAGACGCTAACATTTACACAGCATACATGTACCTGTGTCACACTCCAGTACTAGGTCTTCAAAGTAACACAGTGAGTAATTAACCATTTAACACTCAAATCTGTTCAAGAAAATTTAAATTTTCTCAGAAAATGTCCATTTGCAGACCTGGAGAAGGCTATTTTGAAAATGTAGCAATGGAATGACTGGCTTGGTTATCGAGTGGTAAGTGATAAAAGTGGTAATTTTCCAGTGGTAAAATTAAAAAAAATAGTCTTCTGTTTGTCTTCAAATGTACATTTCTCAAGACCACTACAGAAGCCTCTTTTGGCTGATATGAGGGCTAAAGGGTTAAATGCAACGTCCATCCACCTATTATAACGAACCCAGACTGTTACACTCCATAGAATATTTACAGATAATCTGTCGGCTACGGCCGCCATGGAACCCGCTTTGTAAGCATGAACAGTTCCACAAGCGCAAAGCATGCTGGAGCTCGTTCCGTAGGGAAAGCGCTCCAGAGCACTCTGCTTGATTAGCGAGGCGGAAACCTGCCTTTCCTATGGAACGATTCATTTTGTTAGAGTGCTCTGATATTTCGTGAAACATGTTACAGGAGCTACAGGAACTTCAAATATATGTGAGATCCAGATTGAAGGGTGTGGCACCAAAGAATTTATTGTTACAGGGGCAAGTATCGGTCTGATTAGTGATCGGTTAGACTTGCCAATACAATTTTGAAACAGAAGCGATTGAACACATCAATTTTCGTAGCTGCTACCTCGGTCAACAATGAACCTGTAGTTTTAAAAGGTATGTTGGAGTTAAATATCAGAATTGGTTCCATTGATATGGCTAATCCAGTGATATTAGGATGAAATTTTTTAAAGCATTCCAGTGTGAAGGTGGATAATAAAGAAAGACTGTTAGAAAATGGAGAGGAACAAATTCACATGCTTCCTAGTTGGAGGGCATTCCCTAGAGTTTGCTCAGCAGTGTTGAAAAGGGGCCAAGTAGTGCCGGCAAGAACGGAGGCCACGGTCAGTGCAAAATTAAGAGCTGAGAAGTCATATGAATTAGTTCCTGACTGATTCACAGGAGTTTTAGAGCCAGATTAAGTTCATCGACAGGATAAAGGGTTTCTAATTGCTGGAACAGCAGAGTGGACTTACACTTGTGAATCGTGAATGTAACAGAATCGCCGGTGGAATTGCATGAAGAGAAGCCTATAGGTTTTTTCTATGCCACCGTCCAACATGGAGAGAAAGTTGCTAGAGTAGGTGTGTATGAGTTTGCGGAAGAGCAAAGTGTGAATCATTGTTTGGAGGTGAATACAAATCCATGTGTGGACCTGGAACAATCAGTGTTAGACCATTCACAGTATGAATCATTGTTTAGAGGTGAATACAAATCCATGTGTGGACCTGGAACAATCAGTGTTAGACCATTCAGTGTCAATCATTGTTTAGAGGTGAATATAAATCCATGTGTGGAACTGGAACAATCGGTGTTAGACCATTCACAGTGTCAATCATTGTTTAGAGGTGAATACAAATCCATGTGTGGACCTGGAACAATCAGTGTTAGACCATTCAGTGTCAATCATTGTTTAGAGGTGAATATAAATCCATGTGTGGACCTGGAACAATCGGTGTTAGACCATTCACAGTGTCAATCATTGTTTAGAGGTGAATACAAATCCATGTGTGGACCTGGAACAATCGGTGTTGGACCATTCACAGTATGAATCATTGTTTAGAGGTGAATACAAATCCATGTGTGGACCTGGAACAATCAGTTAGACCATTCATAGTGTGAATCATTGTTTAGAATAGGGTTGCACGATTATTCACTTTTCATAATCGCGATCATTTAAAAAAAATAATCGCGATCATACGATTAATCATGAACTATATTAACTATGCCAATGTTGCTTAGAGGACGTTATTATGCTACTGCAGATTGTAAGAGTATTGGTTAGGCACTTGGGTATACATACATGGACAGAATACGCCAGTTGCTGATTGCAAACAAAGGAATTTATCAAGATTTTTCTAGACGGAAAACGGAAGTTACCGTATTTCGCTTAATTGTAGCCTATGCTCTAATAGAAGCCCACCCCCTAACTTTGCTTTGACATATGAGCTCCAATGATTTATTAGCTGTTTCAAAACGGCAAAACTCTGTATTAGAAGCCCACCCCCTAACTCAGCAGATTGTTAAGGAAAATTTGTTTAAGAGCAAATTTGTAAGAATAGCGTGTATAATAATAACAATCGTGGCACATGGTGTGTGTGTACTTCAGACCGATCTCTGCCATGATACATTTCCGGCTGCTCTAGAAGTCAATACAGGCCTCGGATTTGTAAATCTCGACCACCTATTAGATTAATACTAATAGTAGGTCACGTATGTTCAAGATATAATAAAGTTTATTCCACACTTTTGGAGTCAAAATGCGCTTAAAACAGTCTTGGCGGGATTAAATACCTTTATTACAAATATATTTTGAGACCAAATTTATGTACCAAACAAGTACGGGAGAAAATGCGCATCAATTTTGTAACGCCGATCAACATTAAGTGATGCAAATTGAATTATTACGAACGACACTATAGCCGGCTTCTTAAGTTGGCGAGCCAGCGGCTCTTGCTATGGGAGGCGGCGTGTTCTCGCGAGATATTATACACTAACGGGAGTTTATCAAAGGGGTACCCGTTATTCAGATCAGTATAGTACTCAGTTCCTATCGCGCAATGATAATAAATAGAAATTCCCGCGTTCCGAGTCCCCGATTCCAGAATATTTATATCCGAGTACTCGCTCTAAAATAAACTCCTCAATTGGAGGCGAATCACATGATTTGTATTTTTGCGTGACGCCATTTTATATCAAATTGTGGATTAATTTTGATGTAATAAACAACCTTTATTAAAGGATACGCAATATTTAGGCGCTCAAATCAAATAATTTCACTTCCCCGGTGATGTTTTGAGGTATACATTAAACATAGGCGTAGGCGGTGAGAATTTTTACGGGAGAAATGCGTTGAATTTCCATGGTATCAGTTTTAGAACTTTTTGGGGGAAACCGTTAGCGCATAACTATTCAGAGAATGGGGAATGCGGGATAAGCGTGTTTGATTACAACAACAATGACAAATAGCGACCAAGTGAACAATCTTTATTCATCTAAAACTAATCATGAGTCTATACAAACAAATCAGTTATTTATTTATTTTATTTAATCATTCACACATTCGGCTGATAGCCGGATGTTTGTTTCCATGGTTGGTAACGCAGCAGAGTTTCACAAGCGTAAAAGTGTCTTGACAAAGATTTTAACATGGCGATTACATGATAATTTCATTTTATAATCGTTCACGATCATTTTGAATTATATAATCGCGATTAATCGAATAATCGAAAAATTGTGCAACCCTAGTTTAGAGGTGAATATAAATCCATGTGTGGACCTGGAACAATAGGTGTTAGACCATTCACAGTGAATCATTGTTTAGAGGTGAATATAAATCCATGTTTGGACCTGGAACAATCGGTGTTAGACCATTCACAGTGAATCATTGTTTAGAGGTGAATACAAATCCACGTGTGGATCTGGAACAATCGGTGTTAGACCATTCACAGTGTGAAATATTGTTTAGAGGTGAATACAAATCCATCTGTGGTCCTGGAACAATCGGTGTTGGACCATTAACAGAAATTAAAAGCCAGGAGTTTACTGACAAAGTTTAATGACATGTTTGCTAAACCCTCATCAGATTTGGGTAGAACAAATTTAGCAAAACGTGATAGATACGGCAAATGTTCGACCGGTCAAACAATCTTATCGTATTCCGGTTCATTTTCGTGAGGTAGTTGACAAGAAAACACGAAATGCTGGAGAATGGAATAATTGAGGAGAGTAAGAGTCACTGGAGTTCGCCAGTGGTATTAGTTCGAAAGAAAGATGGAAGTGTACGTTTCTGTGTCGATTTTCGAAAATTAAATCCTTTGACCCACAAAGATGCTTAGTCTTCCAAGGATAGCTGCTTGTTTAGATTTTCAGTACGTTGGACTGTGCATCAAGCTATTGGCAGGTGGGAGTAGAGGAGAAAGACCGTGAAAAGACTGCCTTTTCCACGGGCCTCTACCATTTTTTAGTTATGCCGTTTGTGTTAGTGAATGCGACTGCTACATTTCAGCGGTTAATGGATTTTGTTATTAGCTGGCTTATACTGGAGTGCTTGCCTGGTTTACAGTGATGATTTTATACTATTTACACAAACAGTGGAGGCTCACTTGATTTTGTTTGAAGATGTGTTCACGCGATTGAGAAATGCAGGCGTAAATCTTCAATGTAAGAAATGTCAGTTGTTCCATGATACAGTAATGTTTCTTGGCCACAAAGTGTCAAAAACAAGGAACGTCTCCAGATCCGTGGAATATTGAGAAAGTGCAGAATTTTCAAAGACCCATGTCAACGAAGGAAACTAAGAGCATTGTGTCTGGCATCCTACTATAGACGCTTTGTTCCAGATTTTACGACAGTAGCAGAACCACCTGAGAGAACTGACCCGGAAAGATGTAGATTTTGTTTGGAATGATGAGTGTGAATTGGCTTTTACAAGGTTGAGACGGGCATCAATATCATATTCAGTTTTAGCTTTCCCTGATTTTAAAGTCATTCACATTAGCAACAGACACATCCAATGTATCTGTCTGAGCGATACTATCACAGGTTCAGGAAGAAGAAAGAGTAATCGGTTATGCTAGTTCCATGCTAAAGAAATCGGAGATGAATTGGAGCACATGATAAGGAGTTCTGGGCAGTTATGTGGGGTGTTAGAAATTTTCATCCATACCTCTATGGAAAGGGATTTCAAATTATAACCGATTATAAGCCATTGTTAAATGTGAAAACTATCAGATCAGAAAAGGACTCAACCGGTCGTCGTACCAGGTGGTCTATAGAGTTAGGTGACTATGATTTTGACATTGTCTATAGGAAGGACGAGGAGAACACTAACGCGGACTGTCTCGTCAGGTTACCAGTAAATGAGGCTGAAGTGGAAGCAGAAAGTGTACACATTGCCGCTGCAGATTATTTGCTTTGTGGTGAGAAGATGTCCCACTTTTGGATACAATTTTATGGGAATAAGTATTTTTAGAAAAAATTTGAAAATCAGACGTTCTGAGAAGCTATTTTTTACAGTCGGAGCGATAATTCCTTTTAGGAAATAATGTGTGGAACTTGGCCCCCCCCCCCCAACGTACGCGGTTGTTCTTTAACACTTTAAAAGTTCCAGACTAAAATGAGAGATATTATCCATGATTGAATATTCTGTTAACTATTTTGAAACTAATTTTATGGAGAGCTGCAGCAACAAGTTCCAGTTGAATTATTTGCAAAATATGTAACAGCTTTCCTGATTTATTGCTATTAAATTGAGACACTGTTTCTATCTGCGAAATGGTTTGCGCCATTAAAGGTGAATATTCACACCAGAATGCGTGAAAACTAAATTGTTTAACTTGTATACATGTAGAGACTTAATTTTTTTTGAACCTCGATGTAATGAAGTGAAATAAATCTTAACATATGATTTAATTCCTTACAAATTATTTTAAAAGATTTAAGTACGTTGAATTAGTTAATTATATTAATTTATACGTAATGAAATCATCATATGGTAAGATTTATTTCGTTTGGTAACATTGAAGTACACAATTTAAGACTGAAATTATACGATTTTAATCAATTTAACCAATTTTTACAGAGGGGAACTGAGCAAATTACGAAAGTCTTGAGAGATATAGAGTAAAATCCCACAGACCCCAGAGCAGAGATTATGATAATCCCGAAACACCTAGTGCGACTGCGAGCGAGGGAGATAGATAGTGTATGGTTGCCCAGATATGCCTTCCAGTAAATATGCCTCTGTATGGAATTCATGTCAGTTTGGCATAAACACGAATAAAAAGTGAACTAAAATATATATATTGAACCAAAAAAGTTTAGCAACACTGAGAATATTACTGTATAAATGTTATTTAACAAAAACAAATTGATTCAAATAAATTATTTAATTGATAGGTCATTTTCCAATTTGAACAACAGTCTCTTGTTACTGTAACACTAGCATCGCGCCTTTAACACGGCATCATTCAACTGAAGGGTCCAATTTAAATAATGACACTGAGCTGTCAATACTGATTGTGACCTCTGCGCGCATTAACCACTGCTCTCATGCTTCGAATTAAGCACCTGATGCCACGAAGAGGACTCGCATCCCATTCCTGGAGCAGTGCAGCTTCCAGCTCCAGCACGTTGTGAAGATGTGGATGGTTCTCACGCACCATACGGCCAAGAATGTCCCACACGTGTTCGATAGGAGACAGGTCCGGTGATCGTGCTGGCCAGTCCAACACCGGAGCGTTGTTAGCCTCAAGGAAATCACTGGTGACCCTAGCTGAATGAGGACGGACGTTGTCTTGCTGGAACATAGTCTGCATGATGCTGCATAAAAGGGATGAAAACAGGGGCGACAACTTGTATGTATCTATGTATGTATGCATTTATATAGCGCCAATTCCAGAATTAAGTGCCCAAAGGCGCTTTACAAAAGTTAAAGCTAATTTAAAATAGTGAAATATGCTTTTTGGAACAAATGGGTTTTTAGAAGGGTTTTGAAAGCCTCAACATTGTTGCTGTTTTGAATGTTGGATGGAAGGTCGTTCCAAAGTTTTGGTCCAGCTATGGAGAAAGCACGCTCTCCAATGACAAGATTGGAATTGGGTACTACGCAGAGTAGCTGTTCACTCGATCTTAGTGCTCTCGGTGCTATTCGTCTAGTTATGAGTGATGATAAATACGGTGGGGCTAAGTCATGTAGCCATTTGAACACGAAAAGTGCGACCTTAAATTCGATTCGTTGTTCCACTGGCAGCCAGTGTAGCTCTTTGAGGACTGGTCGAATGTGTTCATGCACTTTTGTTCTGGTTATTAACCGGGCTGCCGTATTTTGTGCTCGTTGGAGACGTTGTAACTGCGATGATGATATGCCTGTGAGAAGAGAATTGCAATTGTCCAGCCTTGATGTAATGGTTGCGGTTGCGTGGACGAGGGTATTGACTGCATTATAGTCTAGCAATTTCCTAATTTTACCGATGTTGCGAGTGTTCAGAAATATAGATTTACAGATCGACGTCACATGGCTTTCCATAGACATAGTATTGTCAAAGACTACGCCAATATTTCTCGCATTAACACTAAAAGGAATGTTGGCGCCACCGATATGAACCGATTCAATTTCTATTTTTGGAAGCGATCATAATTATTTCTGTCTTTTTCTCGTTGAGTTGCAAAAGGTTGTTTAACATCCAAAGTTTCACATCGCGAATACAGTCCTCCAGAATTTCCCGGGCATTCAATTGGTTGGGTGTGTGAAAAGCTAGATACAGCTGAGTATCATCGGCGTAGAAGTGATAGCTCATTCCACGTGCGTCTAGAAGTCGTCCCTGTGGTGCTGTGTAGATAGTGAATAATATAGGCCCGAGCACAGACCCCTGCGGCACACCAGAGAGCAACTCATACTGAGATGACCTAGCTTCATTTAATGTGATTGTTTGATAGCGACATGTTAAATAGGATTTGAACCAACTCAGTGATGTACCAGATATGCCCAGTTCTGCTAGTCGTGATAGCATAGTTGTATGATCTATCGTATCGAAGGCTGCAGATAGGTCTAGGAGTGTTAATAGCACACACAAACGATTGTCCATAGAACATAATATATCGTTCTGCACGCGTAGTAAAGCCGTCTCTGTGCTATGAAGCTTGCGGTAGGCACTTTGGTACAACTCACGTAGGTTATTTACTTCTAGGTGATTCTGAAGTCGTTCTGCAATCACTTTTTCTAACAGTTTTGATAGATATGTTAGATTCGATACCGGTCGGTAGTTGTTAAGAAGGTTAGAGTCCAGAGATGGTTTTTTGAGCAGTGGTATCACGTTTGCTGATTTAAAGTTAGTAGGCACAGAGCCTCTCTCCATGGACATATTTATCATATTTGTAATGACTGGTGCAAGGTCGGCGATACAGTCTTTAACCAAGTGTGTGGGTATTGGGTCTAGAATACAGGACTTTTGTGGTGATTTCCTGATTAGTGTTGACACCTCACTGATGGAAGCTGGTCGAAACTCTATCAGAGGACATTCTGATACTGGTACATCGTTCAGAATCTGTACTGAATAATCTGGATGTCTCAAAATGTTTGCACGAATGAGTTCGATTTTTTCAGTGAAAAACTGTCCAAAATTGCCAGCTAGCTCAACTGAATTGCTGTGCTGTGGTAAGGTATTTCGTCCTTTATCTTTGTGAAGGAGCCTGTTGAAAACGGAGAACAGTTTTTTCTGGTCTGCTTTGTGTTCGGACACTAATGTTGAGTAGTAATCCTGCTTTGCTACAGTTATCATTTTGTTAACCACTTTACACTGATCAGCATATAACTGTAAATGAACGTGTAGATTCGTTTTGCGTGCAAGGCGTTCGTATTTTCGTGAAAGTCGTTTTGCTTCCTTTATCTCACTGTTGAACCATGGTGAATGTGGACGAACAACGATTGTTTTATGGTTTAGGGGAGCATATTTATCAAGAATGGCTCGTAGTTCATTGTCGTACTGGTTCACGAGTTTGGACATGTTCTCAGATGGATTCGTGCACATACTACTTGCACGTATGTCTGATCTGATTGATTCAATGGGAAGTGAACGAAGTCGCCTATAAGTAATCGTTTTTCGTGGAAGAGCAGGTTTTGGAAGAGAAACGTCGAATGTTATAAATGCATGATCTGCAATTTCCATGTGTACGTTAAAATCACCGAGTAACAGTAAATTTCCGGTACTGAAAGTATATCGGTCAAGTAGGGAAGACACTTCTTGGAAGAATTCTGACGAGGGTGGTTTATGTTTTCCAGGTGGCGACCGATATATTGTTATGAGTCTTAATAGGACTGAGTTATGCATAAACTCGCATTCAAGACAGTCAAATGTGTGATATGATGGCTTCACAGTAACGGTGAGCCGTTAAATTTCGCAATAAGATCTGTTTTGCCATTTTCATGGATTCCAGCCCACACCATGACACTGCCGCCACCGAATCTGTCGTGCTGAATGATGTTGGCTGCATCATACCGTTCTCCTAAACGTCGCCAAACCCGTTGCCTACCATCCGCAACATCCACACAAAACCTCGACTCATCACTGAACAAAACGTGGCTCCATTTTTGAGCCCGTCATCGCTGATGAGTTCTTGCCCATGCAAACCGATTCTCGATGTGACGCTCTGTAAGAGGAACAGCAACAAGTGGACGACGGGCATGCAGTCCAGCATCATGGAGTCTGTTCGCACAGTTTGTGCATGCACTGTTGTGCCGGTGGCGGTGTACAAATTACGGGACAGGCGCGGCGCAGTCTCAAACCCGTGACGTCGTGATGACGTTACTAAGTAGCGGTCTTCTCGTGGTGTTGTTGCTCTCGGCCTGCCAGATCGTGGTCGGTCATTAACATGTCCAGTTTCCTGCTCACGTTGGCGGAGGGGAAATGGTTGAGGCGTGAACATTAAAATGTCGAGCAACAGCGCGAACGCTCTGCCCAGCAGCGAGTCTTCCCATTGCTTCATGGCGCTGATTTTCGGCCCATGTTCGGTAGGGTAAACTTTTAAGCGTTTTCTGTTAACGGTCGTTGTCTGCTTTTGCAATATGGTGTATTTTTGCCTTCGCTACCCGCCAATGTGGGCCAGTGCATGAAAAGTGCTTTTCACATGCAGTAAGCGTGCGGCCGAGAAATGCAAGAAATGGTTTGCATTTCTTCATGATCAGCGAGACATTACATTGACGAAACATGCCTGCAAATTTGGCTATAAATGGAGGCATAGTTTTAATACAACAAACCAAATTTCACTGTTGCTAAACCTTTTTGGCTCAGTGTATATATATATATATATATATATATATATATATATATATATATATATATATATATATATATGTGTGCATTTTGTCATTTTCAGAATAAAGGGACACACCCATTTATATTGCAACCTAAATATCGGAGCAAAATAACAGGTGAGTGTGAGTGTCCACACATGCATGTGTGTGTGTGTGTGTGTGTGTGTGTGTGAGCGCGTGCGCGTGCATGCGTTAGTGTGCTAAACCCCTGTAATTTTTATCGATGCAATATTGTACTACATCGCTTAACTTCTGTACCTTTTATCTCGACTTTACGAAGTAAAACGAGCTATTGCGATACCCTGCATGTCGTCCAGCGGCGGCTCTGGCGGCGTTGTCGTTGCCCAATTTGCGTTTAGCTCAGAATTTCTGTTTATATCTCGGGTTTGGTTAATCATGCTGGACCCAAACTTGGGCAAATATGCTTCCTAATAATGACACAGCATCTTACTATGACATTGGGATCAAAATATGAACGGTCAAGGCTTGGGTATATGCTTCCTTATAATGCCACGGCATCTCAGTATGACATTGGGGTTAAAATGTCAACGGTGAAGTTCAATGTAACATCGGTAAAAACATTGTTTTTTCCCAAAAATAACATTTTCCGTTTAGCTCAACTTTTCTGTTTATATCTCAGCTTCGGCTAATCATACTGGACTCAAACTTGGATATATGCCTCCTTATAATGACATGGTACCTCACTATAAGCTTGGCGTCAAACGGTCAAAGGTCAAGGTCACTCTGACGGTGGTAAAACCCTTGTTCTTTCAACATTAGCATTAGCTCAACTGTTCTGTTTATAGCTCATACTGGACCCAAACCTGGACACATGCTTCCTCAAAATGACACAACATAACACAATGACGTTGGGGTAAAGGGTCAAAGGCCAATGTCACTGTGACCTTGGTAAAATCCTAGTTTTTTCAACATTAACATTTTCCCTTTGACTCAACTTAACAATTCTTACCTCAACTTTGGTTATTCATACTGGACCCAAGCTTGAATACATACTTTCGTATAATGATAGGGCATCACATGATGACCTTGGTGTCAAAAGGTCAAAGTAAACCTTTGCTTTTTCAATATTTACGCTTTACATTTGCTCAACTTAGCAGTTCACATCTCATCTTTGGCTAAGTATACTGAAGTCAACCTTGGACACGTACTTCCTTATAATTGGAGGGCATTATACAATGATGTTGGGGTCAAAAGTGCAAAGATCAAGGTTATTGTTACATTGCAAAAGCTGATTTTTATCACCATTAAGATTTTTTTTGTTTGGCTTAACTTAGCAGTTCATATCTCATGTTGGCTTAATCTTCCTGTTCCAAAACTTGTACATATTACCGTAAGTTAAACATTCTGCAATCAGCGCAAGTAAGTGTGCATTTCCCGGAAATGGCGTTTAGCGTATAGATGCGAGTCACGTGATCATGACTGGCTCGGTTACGGAGTCAGTCATTGCGGTGGTAAATTGTCAAAAATACACCTCACTTGGTCTAGAAATAGACATTCCTGCAGACCACTGCAAAGGCTACCCAGATAACGCAGCTCACTGGGCCGATGCTTGGCCAATACGGTGCCGATACTTTCAGTATCGGCCTAGTAAGCTGCGTTATCAGGGTGTTTTAGCCGATTTGAGCATTACAGAGTTAAGTTGACAGTAGAGGGTGAGTGACGGTGGGAATGGTGAAGTCGTCCATAAACGGCTTCTACAGGGGGCTGAAAGAATGTTCCATTGTAGGCCAAGTGCGCGTGTACAAGTGAAATATGCATACACGTACACTGAATCAAGAATGCACTGATATTTGGAGAGCGAGGCGTGTTCTTGATGCACGTGTACGTACGTGTGTGCGTGCGTGCATTGCGTTCAGTCAAATTAGTTTAAGGATAATCAACAGCTTATCTGTATGAACGCTTTGTAACTAAAGTGAGAATTGTGCATCCGCTCCTAGCATTGCATGATTCAACGGGTTAATATAAGAGGTTTTATATCATAACCAATAACACGGTGTCAGTCTAGGTTGATAAATATGAGTACTTATTAAATATGCGGCCTCTGAGGGTGAGCTCAGGTGGTGGTCTCAATCGACCGGGTATTATGTCATACACAATATCTGCATATCAGCGTGGGCTACATGCAAATACATATTAATGAGATCACTAACTGGTCAAATCCACCTTTGCAGTGGTCTTGAGATATGTGCATTTGCAGACCACCAGAAGAAGAATTTTGGAAACTACAGCTGAAATATCTGGCATGATAATTGATACTTCCCTTCAATAGCTGCTCAGAACGGAATGTCGGATCTCTCGAATGATTTTAGTCAAAGTTCATATGCGTTGAAAGCAGTGTAGGTGAGGTCCTGTTTCTGTCCTGGGATCTTTTATACCCCTTCTTTATTGCGTCGCCCTCACCCCTTCTACCTGTCCATTGGTCAGTTATTCTGTCATTTACTATTTCCAGTAATTTCATCATTCCGTCATATATATTTTAGAACATTACAACTTGCTCACTTATCCATTTAGTGGCCAGCCATCCTGCCATTAACTATTTTCATCGATTCCATCATTCCGTCATCTATATTATATTAGACATGATTACCTGCGATTGCCAGCCATTCTCAAGAGGCGGTGAGTGCTCAAACACTTCACCAACGAATGACTAGTGGTCACACGCATTATTGGGTTATTTTTACGTATTATTGCTTCTTGTGACACGGCAATTCTCAATTTAAAATTTGTATGTCCCTCCGTTAGTCAGGATTCCGTGGGATAATAGGCATATTTGAGCATAGACATCTTCACAAGTAAAACAGCTTCTCGCTGTTGCAAATATCATTCCTTTCAGTGTTTAATTTTTATGTGTGTCTAAATGCTGTTTTAATAGTCAACACTTGAGTTTGAAACGCGCATTTATAGTATGCCTATTTCTCTCATGACATAATTTAATTTATAAATCTCATATAGCCATTATCTATAAATGCGTACAAAACATATCGTCCTACATACTGGTAACTAATATATATATATATATATGTATGACAGTGAAGGGCCGACGACGCTAGGGTAGGGGTGGGGGGGGGCAAAATCTCCCCATCACTCATGCATGACCATCCTCGGCTTATCACCGTCATCATCATCCCTTGGGCCAGGTGCATTCTGCGTAGCGAGCCCATTTCCCCTGGGTCCAGGAATCCACAATATATCAACATAATGTGTCGTTTTATACAACACAGCTCAATTATAAATACAATCTGTCTCACAGATATAACACTCCTGCTGGCCAAAAGGCATCTGCAGTGGTCTTGATAAATGTCCTTTGGGAAACCAAATCTCAAGTTGTCTTTATTTCTTTCAGGCTATGCAATGGTGTATGGAGGCAAATCTACTTACATCATATAGTGGTGATGAAGTAATAATTTATATAGTTAACATGTTATGTGCATTGCTCCTATGAATACCGGTATCGGGGTGGCTGTATCTATTTACATAGTTAACATGTTATGTGCATTGCTCCTATGAATACCGGTATCGGGGTGGCTGTATCTATTTACATAGTTAACATGTTATGTGCATTGCTCCTATGAATACCGGTATCGGGGTGGCTGTATCTATTTACATAGTTAACATGTTATGTGCATTGCTCCTATGAATACCGGTATCGGGGTGGCTGTATCGATTTACATAGTTAACATGTTATGTGCATTGATCCTATGAATACCGGTATCAGGGTGGCTGTATCGATTTACATAGTTAACATGTTATGTGCATTGCTCCTATGAATACCGGTATCGGGGTGGCTGTATCTATTTACATAGTTAACATGTTATGTGCATTGCTCCTATGAATACCGGTATCGGGGTGGCTGTATCTATTTACATAGTTAACATGTTATGTGCATTGCTCCTATGAATACCGGTATCGGGGTGGCTGTATCGATTTACATAGTTAACATGTTATGTGCATTGATCCTATGAATACCGGTATCAGGGTGGCTGTATCGATTTACATAGTTAACATGTTATGTGCATTGCTCCTATGAATACCGGTATCGGGGTGGCTGTATCTATTTACATAGTTAACATGTTATGTGCATTGCTCCTATGAATACCGGTATCGGGGTGGCTGTATCTATTTACATAGTTAACATGTTATGTGCATTGCTCCTATGAATACCGGTATCGGGGTGGCTGTATCTATTTACAAACGCAGGTCACATTGTGACATATGGGTAACATAAATGTAACATTTTTACAAAGAACTAATTATATCAGTATATAAAAGTACATATTTGTTATTATTACTAATACGCTGATTATTGTCAGTGTTAGTAATCTTGTGTTTACAGTGCCGCCGCAAAGCGCTACAAATGTCAGTGTTAGTGATCTTGTGCTTACAGTGCCGCAGCAAAGCGCTACAAATGTCAGTGTTAGTAATCTTGTGCTTACAGTGCCGCCGCAAAGCGCTACAAATGTCAGTATTAGTGATCTTGTGCTTACAGTGCGCCGCAAAGCGCTACAAATGTCAGTGTTAGTAATATTGTGCTTACAGTGCCGCCGCAAACCGCTACAAATGTCAGTGTTAGTGATCTTGTGCTTACAGTGCCGCCGCAAAGCGCTACAAATGTCAGTGTTAGTAATCTAGTGCTTACAGTGCCGCCGCAAAGGGCTACAAATGTCAGTGTTAGTGAACTTGTGCTTACAGTGCCGCCGCAAAGCGCTACAAATGTCAGTGTTAGTGATCTTGTGCTTACAGTGCCGCCGCAAAGCGCTACAAATGTCAGTGTTAGTAATCTTGTGTTTACAGTGCCGCGGCAAAGCGCTACAAATGTCAGTGTTAGTAATCTTGTGCTTACAGTGCCGCCGCAAAGCGCTACAAATGTCAGTGTTAGTGATCTTGTGCTTACAGTGCCGCCGCAAAGCGCTACAAATGTCAGTGTTAGTGATCTTGTGCTTACAGTGCCGCCGCAAAGCGCTACAAATGTCAGTGTTAGTGATCTTGTGCTTACAGTGCCGCCGCAAAGCGCTACAATTGTCAGTGTTAGTGATCTTGTGCTTACAGTGCCGCCACAAAGCGCTACAAACGGCAGTGTTAGTGATCTTGTGCTTACAGTGCCGCCGCAAAGCGCTACAAATGTCAGTGTTAGTAATCTTGTGCTTACAGTGCCGCCGCAAAGCGCTACAAATGTCAGTGTTAGTGATCTTGTGCTTACAGTGGCGCCGCAAAGCGCTACAAATGTCAGTGTTAGTAATCTTGTGCTTACAGTGCCGCCGCAAAGCGCTACAAATGTCAGTGTTAGTGATCTTGTGCTTACAGTGCCGCCACAAAGCGCTACAAATGTCAGTGTTAGTAATCTTGTGCTTACAGTGCTGCCACAAGGCGCTACAAATGTCAGTGTTAGTAATCTTGTGCTTACAGTGCCGCCGCAAAGCGCTACAAATGTCAGTGTTAGTGATCTTGTGCTTACTGTGCCGCCGCAAAGCGCCACAAATGTCAGTGTTAGTGATCTTGTGCTTACAGTGCCGCTGCAAAGCGCTACAAATGTCAGTGTTAGTGATCTTGTGTTTACAGTGCCGCTGCAAAGCGCTACAAATGTCAGTGTTAGTAATCTTGTGCTTACAGTGCCGCCGCAAAGCGCTACAAATGTCAGTGTTAGTGATCTTGTGCTTACAGTGCCGCCGCAAAGCGCTACAAATGTCAGTGTTGGTAATCTTGTGCTTACAGTGCCGCCGCAAAGCGCTACAAATGTCAGTGTTAGTGATCTTGTGCTTACAGTGCCGCCGCAAAGCGCGACAAATGTCAGTGTTAGTGATCTTGTGCTTACAGTGCCGCCGCAAAGTGCTACAAATGTCAGTGTTAGTGATCTTGTGCTTACAGTGCCGCCACAAAGCGCTACAAATGTCAGTGTTAGTAATCTTGTGCTTACAGTGCCGCCGCAAAGCGCTACACACGGCAGTTTTAGTGATCTTGTGCTTACAGTGCCGCCGCAAAGCGCTACAAATGTCAGTGTTAGTGATCTTGTGCTTACAGTGCCGCCGCAAAGCGCTACAAATGTCAGTGTTGCGCTACACATGTCAGTGTTAGTGATCTTGTGCTTACAGTGCCGCCACAAAGCGCTACATATGTCAGTGTTAGTAATCTTGTGCTTACAGTGCCGCCGCAAAGCGCTACAAATGTCAGTGTTAGTGATCTTGTGCTTACAGTGCCGCCGCAAAGCGCTACAAATGTCAGTGTTAGTGATCTTGTGCTTACAGTGCCGCCGCAAAGCGCTAGAAATGTCAGTGTTAGTAATCTTGTGCTTACAGTGCCGCCGCAAAGCGCTACAAATGTCAGTGTTAGTGATCTTGTGCTTACAGTGCCGCCGCAAAGCGCTACAAACGGCAGTGTTAGTGATCTTATGCTTACAGTGCCGCCGCAAAGCGCTACAAATGTCAGTGTTTATGATCTTGTGCTTACAGTGCCGCCGCAAAGCGCTACAAATGTCAGTGTTAGTGATCTTGTGCTTACAGTGCCGCCGCAAAGCGCTACAAATCTAAGTGTTAGTGATCTTGTGCTTACAGTGCCGCCGCAAAGCGCTACAAATGTCAGTGTTAGTGATCTTGTGCTTACAGGGCCGCCGCAAAGCGCTACAAACGGCAGTGTTAGTGATCTTGTGCTTACAGTGCCGCCGCAAAGCGCTACAAATGTCAGTGTTAGTGATCTTGTGCTTACAGTGCCGCCGCAAAGCGCTACAAATGTCAGTGTTAGTGATATTGTGCTTACAGTGCCGCCGCAAAGCGCTACAAATGTCAGTGTTAGTGATCTTGTGCTTACAGTGCCGCCGCAAAGCGCTACAAATGTCAGTGTTAGTAATCTTGTGCTTACAGTGCCGCCGCAAAGCGCTACAAATGTCAGTGTTAGTAATCTTGTGCTTACAGTGCCGCCGTAAAGCGCTACAAATGTCAGTGTTAGTGATCTTGTGCTTACAGTGCCGCCGCAAAGCGCTACAAATGTCAGTGTTAGTGATCTTGTGCTTACAGTGCCGCCGCAAAGCGCTACAAATGTCAGTGTTAGTGATCTTGTGCTTACAGTGCCGCCGCAAAGCGCTACAAATGTCAGTGTTAGTGATCTTGTGCTTACAGTGCCGCCGCAAAGCGCTACAAATGTCAGTGTTAGTAATCGTGTGCTTACAGTGCCGCCGCAAAGCGCTACAAATGTCAGTGTTAGTGATCTTGTGCTTACAGTTCCGCCGCAAAGCGCTACAAATGTCAGTGTTAGTAATCTTGTGTTTACAGTGCCGCGGCAAAGCGCTACAAATGTCAGTGTTAGTAATCTTGTGCTTACAGGGCCACCGCAAAGCGCTACAAATGTCAGTGTTAGTGATCTTGTGCTTACAGTGCCGCCGCAAAGCGCTACAAACGGCAGTGTTAGTGATCTTGTGCTTACAGTTCCGCCGCAAAGCGCTACAAATGTCAGTGTTAGTAATCTTGTGTTTACAGTGCCGCGGCAAAGCGCTACAAATGTCAGTGTTAGTAATCTTGTGCTTACAGTGCCGCCGCAAAGCGCTACAAATGTCAGTGTTAGTGATCTTGTGCTTACAGTGCCGCCGCAAAGCGCTACAAATGTCAGTGTTAGTAATCTTGTGCTTACAGTGCCGCCGCAAAGCGCTACAAATGTCAGTGTTAGTGATCTTGTGCTTACAGTGCCGCCGCAAAGCGCTACAAACGGCAGTGTTAGTGATCTTGTGCTTACAGTGCCGCCGCAAAGTGCTACAAATGTCAGTGTTAGTGATCTTGTGCTTACAGTGCCGCCGCAAAGCGCTACAAATGTCAGTGTTAGTGATCTTGTGCTTACAGTGCCGCCGCAAAGCGCTACAAATGTCAGTGTTAGTGATCTTGTGCTTACAGTGCCGCCGCAAAGCGCTACAAATGTCAGTGTTAGTAATCTTGTGCTTACAGTGCCGCCGCAAAGCGCTACAAATGTCAGTGTTAGTAATCTTGTGCTTACAGTGCCGCCGCAAAGCGCTACAAATGTCAGTGTTAGTAATCTTGTGCTTACAGTGCCGCCGCAAAGCGCTACAAATGTCAGTGTTAGTGATCTTGTGCTTACAGTGCCGCCGCAAATCGCTACAAATGTCAGTGTTAGTGATCTTGTGCTTACAGTGCCGCCGCAAAGCGCTACAAATGTCAGTGTTAGTGATCTTGTGCTTACAGTGCCGCCGCAAAGCGCTACAAATGTCAGTGTTAGTGATCTTGTGCTTACAGTGCCGCTGCAAAGCGCTACAAATGTCAGTGTTAGTGATCTTGTGCTTACAGTGCCGCCGCAAATCGCTACAAATGTCAGTGTTAGTGATCTTGTGCTTACAGTGCCGCCGCAAAGCGCTACAAATGTCAGTGTTAGTGATCTTGTGCTTACAGTGCCGCCGCAAAGCGCTACAAATGTCAGTGTTAGTGATCTTGTGCTTACAGTGCCGCCGCAAAGCGCTACAAATGCTACTTATATCAATTACTCCTTTAATGGCCGGGATTCCCAAGAAAATTGAAGGTCTATCTTATATGCCCATTTGTAGGCCACAAGAAGACGTTTATTGTAAATTTACAACTGAATTTACCCAAAAATAAATTTATGTTCTTGTGATAATAAATATTTGGTGCGAGCATTGCTGATTCCGTTTTCGTTAGTTTGACCATTAGAGACTCATTAGAGGCTCACTAGAGACTAATTAGAAACTCATTAGGGATTCATCAGAGATTCATTAGAGACTAATTAGAAACTCATTAGATGTGCATTAGAGACTCGTTAGAGAGTCGTTAGAGACTCATTAAAGGCTCATTAGAGGCTTGTTAGAGACTCGTTAGAGACTCATTAGAGGCGCGTTAGAGACTCGTTAGAGACTCATTGGAGGCGCATTATATGCCCATTATATGATCATTAGAGACGCATTAGAGGCTCATTAGAAGCTCATTAGAGGCTCCTTACAGACTCATTAGAGGCTCATTAGAGACGCGTTCGAGATTCGTTAGAGGCTCGTTAGAGACTCGTTAGTGGCTCGTTAGGGATTCATTAGAGATTCATTAGAGACTCGTTAGAGGGTCATTAGAGACGTGTTAGAGGTTCATTAGAGACGTGTTAGAGGTTCATTAGAGACTCGTTAGAAGCTCATTAGAGGCTCGTTAGAGGCTCATCAGAGACTCATTAAAGGCTAATTAGAGGCTCATTAGAGACTCGTTAGAGACTCAATTCTCTAGAACATTATAACTTGTATTTGCTTCATCAGTCTCCATTAACTCAAATTGAAAGCAAAGTGAAGAGTCTCTTTTGACAATTTGCCACATGATGACTAGCTCGTCTTTGTTTTTTTTATTTAATTAACCATTTAATGGCAGGGCAAGTCAAGAAAAGTTCAAATCTTTCTTCATTGAATGCCCATTTGTAATTGTAGGGAGTACTACTTTGGAAAACTTTCCGCTGGAATGACTGGTTCGCTGACCGACCCAATCATAGCCTGCAAATGGACATTCCTCATAACTACTACAGATGGAGTTTTTGTCAGCTTGAATATGAACGACTGCCACAAGAGAGGTTAATATTCCCTTCATTATTAGTAGGTGTCCACCATGAAAGCGTAACAGAGCACTTTATAATGGTTCTGTTATGCGTCCCAAAACCTGCTGATCCAATTTGGCTCGAATTTATCACAACAAAGGGTCACTCCGCAAAAGAAGATGCCCAGACTTTGACCGTGATCTGGATAAGAAGAACCGATCCGGATAGGATGAAATCCTGGATCTATGGGCTGGATAGGCCTATCTCGGAAACTACTGGCTCGGTTTCGCTCGGATTTTAACACAAGAAAGGGCATGACTACACTAGGAGTCCACAACTTTAGCGCTGAAATGAATAAAGAAAAATAGATAAAATCCGAAAATCTGGAGCATTTTCCAATGTGAGAATAACGAGATGGGAGGGGGTGGGTGGGGGGTGGGGGTATGTCTGCAATGTCTAATTGCTATTTTTATTCTGTGACCTTGTAGAATGTGGTTGAAGGTCATTGCAGTGTCTATGGTGGGCATACTGTTGTACTATCACTACTCTGATGTACCACTCCCTATGGACCTGACGCATGATTCGTCAAATCTCTGGTTCAAACTCGGGAAACAAACATTAGGCTTGCGAAGTTGCTGATGCAGTTGTCCAACACTTTAACACTTAAACAACGGCAAATTATGATGTAAGGAATATTTGACAGTTGAATATTTTGAAACTAATTTGACTGGAATGTTCGAGTAGAATTAATTTCAAAGAATTCCACCAGCTTTCCTGTAGGATTTATTTGTCATGTAATGGAGGAATCCAGTTTTCGCTATGCCCCGCCCAGCTCTAGCTACGCTCCGCCCATGATTCGCCTGTTGTGGGACCCATTGATCCATGCACTCTATGAATCTCAATTTCAAGAAAACTCTACAGGTTGAACATTTTGAAACTAATTTGACTGTTGCTGTAAATAGTAGACAAACAATTCTCCCAACTTGACGGCGTTTATGATCGACTAAATCGTGTCATTCATGACGTAATTGATTATGACGTCAGCCTTCACGTGACGTAGTTGAGCATAACGTCATATGATTGCATCTCTTGGCCTGGGAATGGCATTCATAAAACAGTATGCAGAGGTCGGTGTTGGTCAGCTTTACTCCTAAAGCGTTGATATCTTACCAATTACTACCACTGTCGAGTCACTAATGCATGACGAAATTAGATTTAAACAAAGCCGGCATTCACACAAAAAAATGCGTGAAGATAAAGTTGTTGAATTTGCACACTCTTAGATGCTCAAACGGTTTACCTAGAGGTAATGGCATAAAATTAGCATATCATGATTTCGTTCCATATACATTAATATGAATAGTTCTGAAGTTGAATTAGGGATATGTCTCATATATAATTCATACCAAAAGAAATCGTCGAATGTTAAGATTTCTTTTGATTCATTACATTGCGGTACATATGTATGATTACTGTATTCCGCGACAGTAGTAGAAACATCCTACAGCTGCAATCAGTCCTTCTTCGCTTTTGCCCACTATGTCCTGTCCTCAGCCGAAATCTTTAGCTTCCTCAGGTCCATTCTTGAGTGTACCGAATCCCGCTTTCTTGAGGTCACCTCGTAGCACGCTTAACAGATGTATGTCCTCTCCTGGCTTTATATTTCCTGGCTCCCAGTATGGTCCAGTCAATCTAACCAAAAAAGAACCATAACCTGGGACACATTGTAATAGAAATGAAACCACTTTTATTTATTTTATTGGTGTCTATTAAACGACATGCTAAAAAATCTTCCAAAATCCTTTTAGTGGAACATTGTGTATTTTCAGATCAAAAGCTGGGTAGTCCACTCATCTATCTGCGCAAATATAAAAATCCTAAAATAGTCATAGCTTTTTCATCCTTTATAGGTGAGATTTAAATTTGGTGTCTTCATGGTCTATTATTCTAGCCTACAGAGGGAGAATTTAACATCACTGATTAAAATTAGATGCTAAATCATTATGTATTCAAAGGCCACTAATTTAAACCTTATAAACAATGTGCTAAGAGTTATAACTGTCAGACCGTTTAACCATTAACATATTGTTTATTAATATAAATTATCGTCATTAAATTTACATAATGCGTTTACCATTATCGATGATCTTGATAACGTAGATTTTTCCGTGCTATTACGTCATGACAAACAGGTTGCCCAAACCCCCTATCATGCCTTTGGTACAACAACTCCATCTTGAAGAATCAAGATGAAGACCTGGTTAGATGTCACGTAAGGTCTGGTTGGTAAATATACTAAAGTGGAATCAAGATGGAGAATGCATTTTATGATTTATATTTATAGTATTTTATTTCATGTATCCAACACAATTCTTACAATTTCTGTTTTAAGGTGGTAAAATCATAAAAATAAGGATAGTAAAAGTAGAACTAGAATATGATCATTAATGTAAACATAAATTCATTTGCATATCAATAGCGGCATTATTTATAGCAGGAGATTAAAACATTTCCATTGTTATAATATATCGCAATGACTAGACATATATAAAATATATAGACATATATAAAAGCTAAAAACGTTAAATCATTTGACAGTAAATGTATGATCATACCATAGTCAGGTTAAAAAAGGGATTTTAAAAGTGACTATTTATGAAAACCGAATGTATGATTTAAGTTCAATTGTCGGTGACTATTAAATGCGTTGGAGGGTTGGAAGATTTCTACATTAGTACGATGCGATGGTAATAATAATGTAACGAAAATATATACTTTTTCTTTGTGGAGCCTCACCTTTTAATTAGCGTGAGGCGGTTTTCAGGTTGGATGCTTATAAACTTGCCTATTTTAATTTTAGGCTGGAGCGCCCGCTGGGGTGTGTGGGTGCCAGGTGACGTCAGCGGTAATCTCCAGGACTCGCCCTCGCCACTCCTCCATCACGATGTGGCAGTCGCGTCTTTGGGCGGCTCTTTTGTTTAAAGCATTTGATCCAACTTACTGGAAATAGCAGTAAATGTCACGTGGCTCTAAAAAGCACGTGGTTGATCGAAAACATATATGCTGTTTATGGCGACGGCCAAAATGGTGTTGCTGAGGTGTAGTCTGTTGCAGAAGCGAGAGATAGAAATATATATGTTACATCAAGATCTTTATAATGTCCCGTATTTGCGCAAGTTCTTTAACATGCGTCTTGCTAGGTGTCTGTAATAGGTAGTTCTCAGCCCGTGTCAATTATAGACTGGAACGCTAGGAAGAGAATTTTTTTAATTCTCTAATTTTACTGTTAGATTTTTGATGCCGCTTTACCGGCCCGTGCGCTAATGATTTGTATCATGGTAGAGCAGTTGTGTTCTTAATCAAAAATTTAACAGTAAAGTTGGTAGTAATTTTTATGGTGATTTAAACAGATCTATTCATGCGGTAGATCAACGTTACTGATCCCGTCAAGATATCTGTGTTTTCCGAGCGGGAGGGCTGGCCAAGCATTCTCCTCAATGGGTAGAACTAGCTCCGTCCCGGCCTAGACCAGACATATTAGTACCATTTAATAATGGTTAAATTACAGTACAACTCGCAAAAATGTGTGACACAGTTATCACAATTTACAATGCCGTCGTTCAGAGATTATGAATACAGTCAACCTGAGTGTCTGTGTTTCTGTCACGTTGGTGATTGGAATCTGATACGGGTGACTGGGTCTCTGTGGATGGTACTTGCGATGTGGTGAAGATAACATGTTTATGGCCGCCTGGTGTGGGAGTGGGGACGGAGAGGAGGCGTGAATGTCAACTTTATCGAACCCTGAGGGTATTTCACTCTGTAATGGCCGGGCCCGTGGGCGGGACAGAGTTACTTTAGAGCGCAGATGACCTGTTGGATGCTGTCATAACTTTGATCAATCCATTGTCGAATTCAACTTTTCTGTAGCAAAATCCTACTCGTGACTGACGACAAGGCGGGCATCTTGCTCTCTTAATAATATCGACTGTTATTACGTGTATTTGAAATATGTAGATTTAGCTGTTTCCGTACGACGTCAGGAAAAGGGGCAGGGGAGGAGCGTCGGACAAACGTCCTCCCGTGACGTGTACTGTAGATGGCTGTAGTGCATTCCTGATATCCATATGATCAGTTCTCCCATAACTTGATAAGAAGGTGTGTGTGGGAGATTTTTTTGGATGTTGTCTGTTGATGATTATGCTGTTGTCGGGATGTCCGGGCTGCTGTATGGTGCCAATGTTATAAGCGAAGTGGGTGCATTCCAGTTTTCCACGCTGGTGAACGCCAAGTCTGTTGTTATTTGCGGGAGGTGTAGTCTGCGGGAGATATTATTTCTCCCACAATTCGTGCAGGAGGAATCTGTCGCGGGAATATTTATATCTCTACCGGGAATTAATTTATACCGGTAGGTGCTGCTAAATGCTGTTGTTGCTGATGTTGAATGTCTCAGTTATGCCGAGTATAACCGAGTAAGTATGTGATGTACGCGCAATGATGAATTGACGTATCCAGTCTTGAAGGCAGGTGTGTTCTTGTATGTGTTGACGTTCTGTCTGTTGTGTGATGTTCTGACTGCTCACGGGGGAGTATGGTAAGCCTATTGGATGGGGTGGCCTTTGGACCTGGAGATGTGGTCATCTCCTATTACACGACGGTTGGTGTCCTGTCATAGTTTTTAGACACCGGGAAAATTTGAGCCGAAAGTCTGCTGAACAGGCTGCTTCCCTGCCCACCGCGGGGGGTAATATTGGTCGGTGCTGTGCGGGATGCCTCTGTTACAGCAATCTTTCTCATATCTGAAGATTGACGGCCAACAGACGACGAGTGGAGTGTGAAATGGACTGTGCTGGTAATGTCCGAACTTGTTGTATAGACAAGGGACGCGAGTTGGATTTGGGGCAGTGGTGCGCTCATGGATATGGTCTGCGCTTGGGTGGGAACTGGTCTCGTCTTAATTTCGGGAGGTGGTCGGGTACACCTTGTTGTACGGTTTTGCGGTTCTAGACACACCAAGGCTTCACCCAGCCTCTTCACTTCCATGCTATTCATCATAAGTTCCACCCCACAGGAAGCATGGCTTGGGTCAGCCTCAGCTTCCGCTTGTGGTAACTATGATGGTGGGCATAGTATGAAGTGGGTGGGAATGGGAGGAGATCGGAGGAGCAACTTTTCCATCCGGTCCCTTGGACAAACAAACACGAAATTCTTCAGATACGACTTCCCAGATCGAGTAGACCCGTGCTGAGGGAGAGGACGAGTACGTATCTCATCGTTGTCAGCGTTAGCCGCTTGTTCACCCACGTTCTGGCTTTGCACTAACCGTGGGAATACTAATTTCTGTAGAAATATCTGTCTGGGTACCGGTGTCACGAGAAACGCCCAGTCCAAGCTCCGGTGCTGGGTCGTCACTGACACAAGGTTTAAGTTGATCGAAGTGGATGAATGAGGTCAGGCCATCCGAAGCACGGATACGGTAGGTCACGTCCGACATCTTACCTACTACCACATAGGGGCCTTTCTACTGATAACTCAGTTTACTTGGCACGTTTGCAGACCGTCGTGAATCATGTACCCAAACCATTCTTCCTGCTTCATATGGATGTTTATGCACTCTCCAGTCGTGCCATGTCTTTTGCCGCCGGTGTGCAGTGGATAGGGTTTCTCTCACTAACTCATGGGCTTGTTCTATCCTTTGCCGCAAGAGTTCAACATAGAGAGATGGTGAATTTTTCTCCCCTGGTATTCGTGGTATAGCCAGATCCAGCGGTAAGGCTAATTCACGGCCTAACATTAACTGAGCAGGGGTGTAGCCCGTGCTGGAATGTTCCGAAGTGCGGTAAGCCATGAGTACATACGGGAGCCGTAGGTCCCAATCTGTACAATCAAGGCGTGTTTCCTTGGTGAGCATCTCCGCGAGAGTTCTGTTGAATCTCTCTACCATCCCGTCGCTCCGGGGGTGGTATGGAGTTGTCCTTGTTTTGACGATATGGAATAATTTGCAGAGCTCTGATATGAGCCGGCTCTCAAAATTACTTCGTTGATCGGAGTGCAACTCATAAGGCATACCAAAGCGGCAGAACACATTGCTGGCCAAGACCTCCGCCACGGTGGATGCCTCTTGCTCCGGCAAAGCAAATGCTTCTACCCACTTCGTAAAATAATCTGGCAATACGAGGATGTATTTATTTCCATCATCCATCGTATCAAGGGTCCGAGCACGACGATAGTGCACCACCAATCTTAATTTGTGACGGTACGATATGGTGTTGTCCAACAGCGCATTTTTGGCATGGGATACATTTGGCAGCCCATGCCTTGACACTATCGTGAATCCCGATCCAGTGGAATCTCAGTTTGATATGGGCAACAGTCCTTTCCATGGCCAGATGCCCGGCGTTATCATGTAGTTGTTTCAATATAAGTTCACGATAAGTTTCCGGGACTACCAAACGGTTATTAATACATAGAACGTTATTTATTAATCTTTAATCTCAGTTGGACCAATGGAGAGGTTCCTCAGTGCTGGAAGGAAGCCAGAATGACTCCTATTCTGAAAAAAGGGAAGAACAAGACGAAAGTGCTGAGCTACCGTCCTATCAGTCTTACAAGCTGCATATGCAAGACCATGGAGTGCATCATCAACCAGCGGTTGCAGTGGTACCTGGAGTCGGAGAACATTATAGTTTCAGAGCAGGCCAGCTTCAGAAGATACAGGAGCACAGAAGATCAAACAACACATCTTGCACAGGTCATAGAGGACACTTGTCAAGCCAAGAAGGTGATGCTAGCTGCCTCTGCAGAAGGCATTTGACAAGGTGTGGAAGGATGGCCTCCTCGTGAAGCTCCGGCGCACAGGCATCGGTGGCAATATGTTCCGATGGACCAAGTCATACCTACACAATCGCAGAGCTAGGGTGCTGGTGGATGGACAATCTGGACAGAATATATTGCTGAGACAAGGGGTGCCACAAGGTGGAGTATTATCACCAACTCTGTTCATATTCTTCATTAATGACATTGTAGCAGAGCTGCCCAATGGGATCCAAGCAGCTCTCTATGCAGATGACCTCGTACTCTGGTGCACCGAGGAGTACACAACGACTGCCACGTACAGAATGCAACTCGCCTTGGACAGAATTACAGCTTGTGGCAATCGCTGGTGTATTACCATCAACAAAGAAAAATCATCAGCCATGCTATTCTCACTGTCCACCAAAACCAAGGTTGGCAATCTGACACTGGGCGGTACTCCACTCGAGTACGAGGACCAGCAGACATACCTGGGAGTCACCTATGACAGAAGATTAACATGGAAGGAGCACATCCAGAACGCAGAGGCAAAGGCAAGAAGAAAGCTAAACATCATGAGGAAGCTGGCAGGAACAAAGTGGGTTTCCAATGAAAGGATCCTCAAGACCATCTACCTAGGTGCCGTACGACCACACCTTAAGTATGGATCCAGCTCATGGATGACAGCAGCTAAATCTCATCAACAGAACCTCGACAGAGTACAAAACCAGGCACTGCGCATCATCACGTGTGGAATGAGATCAACACCAATAGAAAAAATGGAGCAGACAGCAGGCATCCCACCACTTAGCAAAGGAAGGGAATGCAAAGCACTGATCCAAGCTGCAAAGTTCAAATCGTTCAACAACCACCCGATGAAGATCAGGCAAGCACAGCTATCATCAGGAAGACTTAAAAGATCAACTTTTGTGAAAGAGACAAAAGCACTTCAAAGGAAACACCAAGAAATGTTGCCAGCACAAATAGACCACCCAAACCACACCCTTGATCCTCCACCCTGGGAAAACAAACTAGAGAGCATAGCTATTCGCACCACAGTACCTCATCTCACAACCAAAGATGAACACAGTGATGTGAGCAAGAAGGCCCTGACCCTAGCCATGCTGGAAGAAATGTACCCTCAGGAGACATGGATAAGTATCTACACAGATGGATCAGCCAAAGATGCAATTGGGAGCGGAGGTGCCGGACTGCACATACAGTATCCAAACGGACAAAATGAGTCAGCTGCAATACCGACAGGCAAACAAGGAAAACTACAGAGCTGAAGTCGAAGCACTGGTTCATGCAGCTAATACCATCAGCAGAACAGCAGACCCTATTGCACAGATTGTCTTTTTATCTGATGCCAGCTCCGTCCTTGAGGCTATCACCAAAGGTAAGCTGCCACAACTTGAAGAAGCACTACAAACCATCAAATGCTTTCGGATAGCACTGCAGTGGATACCCTCACACTGTGGAGTCCAAGGAAATGAGGAAGCAGACAAGATGGCAAAGGTGGGTTCAGAAGAGAATCAGACAGAAAACATGGTTGACTATCATCAAGTCACTCTATAGAACACCTCAATCAGAAGATGCCTACCATCATCTCTCGAGGCCAGAGCAAGTGACCACTTTTCGTCTCAGAACTGGACACAACAGACTAAACCAACACATGTACAGGCGGTTCCACCTTACGGCATCGCCTGCTTGTCCTTGTGGAGAAGCAGAACAGACCACAGAGCACATACTTCAATGTTGCAGTACGTATCAGCTGCTGAGAGAAGAGATCTGGCCTTTGTCAACCTCTCTTCTTGAAAAGCAGTATGGGCCTGTGGAAGAACTGCAGAAAACCACAGATTTCATCTTGAGAACGGCTCTTCAAGTGTGATACCAGCGATCGAAAAGAAGAAGATTTATTAATCGACATTCTTTGAACCATTGGTAATAATATTTTGCCGTGGTGGATAGAGGTGTTACCAATTCCTTAGGAGGACGTACCCCCTGCTGAATCCATGCATATATATTCCGTGTCTGCACGTCTGTTGTTTGGTGGTGTGTGATTTTCTCTGGATTCCACTCTGTGCACCTCAATTCGGGGAACTCCGGAGATGGCTGTGTTGACTGTGTCACAGTGGCGGCCTCTTCGTGTTCAGACTCCATGCAGATTCTTCTAAGGGCGTCAGCATTTCCATGCAATTTGCCGGGACGGTAAACAACGTTAAAGTTATAGGCCTGCAGGGATTCCTGCCATATCGCTACCTGGCCCTCCAGATTTTTTAAGTTCCTGAGCCAGCATAGTGAGGCATGGTCTGTATGGAGTGTAAAAGGGCACCCATACAGAAAGTGCTTGTAATACTTGATGAAATGGACCGCCGCCAATAGTTCTCACTTGGTGGTTGCGTATCTTTTCTCCGTTTTATTCCGAGTACACGAACCGTAACCCAACACCTGCTCTGTTCCGTCTTCGGTGACCTGAGATAGAACCGCGCCAATAGCGAAAGCTGATGCATCAGTGTCTCTGATGAAATCGGGGTTTGGATTAGGGTGAGCAAGAATCGGTGTGGTTGTCAAGAGTTCCTTCAACGCCCTGAAGGAACCTTTACACTCACTCGTCCACTCAAATTGTCGATCTTTCTCGGTGATCTTGTAGAGGGGTGAAGCAATCTCGCTGAAATGTCGGATGTAACAGCTATAGTACTGGCATAGGCCAAGGAAACTCCATGTCTCCGTAACTGAAAAGGGCTGAGGCCACTCTGCTATGGCCTTAGTTTTTGATGGCTGTGTAGCCACTCCATCACCGGATATGACGTGTCCCAGGAACTTGATGCTCTGTCTAAAGAGATGACATTTCTTCGGTTTGAGTTTCAAATTGGCCGTGCGGAAGCGGGAGAGCATGGTGTCCAAATTGGTTACGGTTTGCTCAAACATCGGTCCAAAGACTATTACGTCATCGATGTAACAGAGACAGATCTCCCATTGCAGGGTGGTTAATACCTGCTCAATGAGTCGTTCAAAAGTTCCAGGAGCGTTGCACAACCCGTAGGGCATCTTGTGGAATTGGAAAAGGCCGCCCCTACAAACGAATGCCATCTTTTCCATATCAGCTTTATCCATGGCTACTTGCCAGTAACCGCTAGCTAAATCAAGGGTACAAAACCACTTGGATCCGGACAAGGAATCCAAGGCCTGATCTAACCGTGGTAACGGATACGCGTCCTTAACGCTAAGATCATTAAGGCGGCTGTAGTCGATGCAAAACCGCAAGGTTCCGTCCTTTTTGCCTGCTAACACTATAGGGCTAGCCCATGGAGATGCTGAGGGTTCAATAATACCCATTCGCAACATGTCGTTTACTTGTTGGTGTGCTTCTGCTTCCTTGTAAATGGGAAGACGTCATACCGGTTGTCGTATGGGGCGATTATTGCCTGTATCGCTGGAGTGTCGAACGAGATGAGTCTCTCCGAGATCCATATCTCCGGAGGAAAAACAATCGCGATATTTATGTAGTAGTTTCCGAATTTCCCGTTTTTGTGATTGCAGTAATCCAACAGTGCCACATAGATACAAATCGTGTAAATGTTCGGGTAAATCATCAGTCATTTGCGGTGTTGTGTCAGAAAGTGCAGGTGATTCCAATGAGATTATGTCCACTAAATGGCCACAGCGTACTCCGGGTTCCAGAGTAATAGGATCTGCGGTGCCATTGAACACTCTAAAAGGTATTTATCCTCTATTAGTAGTGTCCACTATTATGTGGGGACTTGCGCATTGTGAGGCGATCATATAATCAGGTCAGGTTCCAGCATGGCGATGTGTGTGTTGCTTCCTAACTGTGGTGCGGTGGCCCATAAGATCGGTTCCTGTCCCGGCTCAACTGTGGCGGTACTTGATAATATTACCGCACACGTATTGTACAATGACGATGCTGGTCCGAGAGGTATTCGTCAGCTGTGTATGTCGAGTTCCTGTTGTCTGCAGTGTATGATGGCTTCGCTGGCACTGAAGAAGTCAGTGCCAAGTAGGGTGTCGTTATGGATAGAGGCAATGACAACTCTTTGATTGAATTGCATTTCCTCTATTTGAATAACTAAATTAACCACACTGGCTACGGGTACATCTGCTCCCGTAGCCGTCTGTAGGTAAATATTTGTAGGCTTAAGGGGAGGCTTCTCATGAGGTGGGATGCTCTCATACAAGCGCTTGTTAAATACTGTGATAGAAGCACCGGTGTTCGACGGTGGCACTGGTGGAAACGCCACTAAACAGACAGGCACATTTGTATATTACTTTGCGATGTACCTGAGGAAGAGTTTCCAATGATGCGGTCTGTGATAATGGCGTTGGAACAGCATCACTCTGTATATATTCCAACTGTTTCCATATTGTTTCTTGTAAGGTGGTGGATGGCTGAGTGAGGAAAGGGTCAGTTCGCCGTCACCGCTGGTGTGAAGACTGTGGTGAAGACGAAGCTGGGGGGTAGCAATGGTGGTGGTGTTGTTGCTGTTTCCATGTAGTCGGTATTAGTGTATACGGTGGCACGTACGGGATGACGGATAAGCTCTACCTGTGCAAGCCATTTCCTGCAATGCTTCATAGGATGCTTTGGTGAAGCGCAGAAGAAACAATGATGACGCCAATGATGTGCGTTCCTCCATTTATGTCGGCGCTTGTGGATCCACGAGGCAGAGTGAATTGTCTCCCGAATCGCTACTGTCTGTGGATGTGGAAGATGATGCTGAATGGGGTGGTGTTCTGCATACCACCAGAGGGCACCGAGAATCTAGTGTCTTGGTGGCGGGACATGGTGCTTTCAAAAACGTTGTTTCAGCGGAGGTGCTACAGCATACTACTGCCGTTTTACAGAGGAAAGAAGGCTTGTCGTGTGTGGAAAAAGAAGGGGATGTCCATGCTGTGGATGGGTGAGGCAACGTAGGCACTGACATATGTGAAGCCGTGCTTTTTGGTGTCGGTGTGTAAGTTGCATTCTGTGGATGATGTGTGGCCACTGAACGTTGTTGCATAAAAGCCGCAGTTGAGCCGGGAGACGAATACGGGCACCGAAGTGGCTCATTGTGATTCGGTACCCTTAGGAGTTTGACTGTTTCTCCGGTTGCGGCATGCTATGGTCTGGAGCAGGCATTGTAGAGGGAGGTCGGTTAGGGCACCGCTCCCTCCAATGTCCTGGCTGACCGCATCCGAAACAGGTGTTCGGTGGCAGTGCGGTGCTGGTGGTGTTTGCTGTCCTAAACTGGGTGGGGGCGAGGTTGGTGCTGAGTGTTGTAACTAAATTAGTGAGTGCTGAGATTTGTTTGTTAATCTCTTCTATCCCCTCTCTCATGTTGCCATTGTTGTTGTTGTTTCGCTGGTTCCCGTACCCCATTGTAATTTCCTCTATGGGTATGGCCCCTTCCTCCAGGGGCTTGATTCTGATTGGAATTCTGCACATCAGGGATTTTTAAGTTGAAGATGACTGGTTTCCCCGAGGGCTGTGTCGCCAAATCGCTCTGTCAGTGCTCATTCCAACTGTGTGTAGGTGGGTGTGTAATCAGTTCCCAGATCCCCAAGAACTTGAAGAGCTTTTCCGGAAAGTTTTGCTGCGAGGTATTCACCCATTTGTCGATCGTGCCAGCAGTTAGTCCGACTTATTATCTCGAACTGGAGCTTATAATTGGTCCAGTCATTCTCCCCATTAAACTCGGGAGGGAGGATGGCTCGGCCAAGACCGTGGGAAGAATGCAGTGGCTGAAATCTGGGTGGTGCGGGTATCTGGGAAGTTGATGATTGTACTGAGGTTGGTCGTAGTGCAGGTTGTGGTGGTGTCGGTGTTTCCCGTTGATGCTGATGCCGAAGAGCTATGACACGCGTACTCCAATTTAGTGAGTCCGCCCTGTTTGTAGACCCATAGACCGGTATGGGTCTATGGACGGGAGGCGGATTACTGTGAAGATTGCGCAGTTGTTCCTCATATGGCGGTGGTGCAGTCGTCTGACAGTCATGATGTGTTGTATGACTGATATACCGGCGAAATGGTGGTGCTGATTCCTCCTGATATTGCCGTGGTGAACCTCTTGAGTGCATTGTTTCGCTAGAAGGGGGCGGTGCGGGAGGTTGTCTATGTTGTGGATTATCACCCGGCCATAAAGTTTCCATAGACGAAAGTAGTCTGAAGGGCTGTAAATATGCCCGTAATCTGGTCTTTGTCGGAGTCATCCACGCTTCGGCCCTGTTGGTGTTGGCCTGTCGCGAACATCCGATATGGTTCTGTACTCCATTCCCGCCTGTGAGGCATCTCGAAAGGTGCCATCACTAACAGGCGAAAACAGGTTATAGTGCGGAGTTGTTTAATCCGCTGAATTTCTGGCATTGTTGGGGAGCATGTGTGCTGAGAATTCATCGTATGAGGCTACCTCTTGATCGAGGGAGTCCTTGCTGAGCGGAGATGGTATTGAACTGAGCTCACTATATGGTGTGGGCATGAGTTCGCTACACGTTACTATTGATGTTCTTCGGGCCCCACATCGGGCACCACTTGTAGCTCACTGGGTAGTATTGGGTCGTTCCAGTGTATCATGGTGACTCGCCACGCTGCAAGTGCACGACGAGTGATGACGCTGGTTAGCATCCGGTCTCGGGGTGACAGACCTTATACAAGACTGCCCTGCGGGAAACAAAAACCGGCTCCTAAGGCCGGTGGAACCCAATCATTCCGGTGGAGCCGTGCGACCATTGTCGTGAACAGTAAACACAACTGTCTCATCCCACGAGTTTGTGTCACCAGTATGCCTGTCCATAGCAATTTCGTAATCTATGGACTTACAAGATTTGATTTGGTGACCTAAAAATATAAGTCTATGCAATGAGTTTACCTAAACAATTATAGATATGCTAGATAATACTACAATAAGAGCATACGAAAATACGAGACAGTTAGATGAACTTTTAAACATGGGGCTCCCGGAGATACCAATAACTTAATATAAGTTATTATACCTCTAAGCTGAAAGGAAGAAGGTTATCTCGGATGAAAAGTGATGTGCCTCACACGGGCACTACTAGTGCTAGTTTGGGTGAGGAGTATTATCCTGGCGTGGACCGTCGTCGCTCAATCCTTGCGAGAGGCAAGTGGCTCGTGCGGGCCTCCGTCTCGGGAAGGTGTCACCACTGCTTAAAGCGGGAGAAGAATAGTAGGCAAAACTGGGCCCACTCTAATATTTCAATCAAAAATGCTTTAGAAAGAAAAGACCATACCTAGTGAGATTATGACTATAGGGGTGCGTGCTGTTTTACGTGAAGACGGGACGGGGGATTCCCGATGGATTCCCTCATCACCGTCTTATGTGATTCTTAATATGCTGAATTAGTAGTTTCCGCTTTATTTCTGCGGGCCTTCTGCCTTGCCTAATTCCTTTTAGTTGTTTTCAGAAGAAGAATTATTTTAGGCTGCAACTGGCTGATATCTACCTAGCTATTAGACATGGCAGTCATGGAGAACAGATGCCCTAAGACATCAATACTGAAGACAGCGCTCATACATGTTACTTAGTAAGATCTCCGAATTGGATAAGAATCCGGACATCCTGCTCCGTAACCACATAAAACATTACAAGACATGGGTTACATTTCACGAAAGCATTATTAGGCCATTTCTCTTATCGTTATGGTGGGGGATAAGAGAGACGAATACCCACCATAAATGTCTCAAATGCTACTACGTGGAGAGCACAGCTGCAAGTAAGTGCTCGGCTAAGGGAATGTCAAAGCGGCCGAGTGAGGTCTCTTGGCAGAGGTTCTACACCGCCCTACATGGCGGGGTGGACAGAGCTAAAAACTGAGGCCTACGCATGCACAACCAGGGTATGGTGACGTATGAGCAGGAAAAACTTGGACTCGCCACTTACTATGATAAGCGCCATGTGCTGCCAGATGGTGTCCATACCAAGCCCATCGAGTATCATGTTAGCACCCTAGGTGGTGGTAGCTGTGTGTCTGCAGGTTCTAGCTGAAGCTCTATGACAAATGGTCTCCTAGGCACTCCGTGCTGGCATGCCAGGTAGTACAGTGTAGGCCGCCCCTCCGCCTCCACATACCTGTCAAGCATGTGAACATCTATCGACCAGTTAGGATCTGTTGCACGCCGTCGACCACCTTCCAGCTCACCAGGCTCATACAGGTACTGAACCAGAGCATCAGGTGGTAGGCACTCCTCTCCCTTGTTCGCTCCTCTAGAGCTGTGACTGGCAACAGCAGAGTGGCTGATAGCCTCTATCGGCTTCTTCCCAATTAGCCTAGTAACCTCGGCATTGGATCTCTCCACCACAGCAGGCAGCCCTCTCACCCATACTCTAGAACGTTCAATCGGCGCGGCCATTTCCTGGGTGTATTGGTGTGGGAACAGTCTCTCTGCCAGTGTCTGATTCCACCACTCAATGATAGCCTGGGCACGGTGATGCCCTACCTCGCCACGCCTAACTGCCACACCGTGTTTCCGCATGAGGGTTGCAGTCTCACCTCTGAACTCCTTACCCTCATCCACTGGAGGGGATTTTCCGAAGCCTCGTAGACACCCTGGAATGCCTGGGCCGCCTGGCCAGCTGACTTGTTTGTGAGCGGTACTGCCACCTTGTACCTGCTGGCGACATCGACGATGAGGGCATACTTCTAGGTCTTACGACCAACCATGTCGTGTGGAAGGAATAGAACATCTGCCTGGTGAACTCTGTTCGGGACAGTTTCATCGAAATGGGCATGCCTGATGTGCCATGGATGAGGTCTGTATATCTGCCACATCGCCTGGTGGCTGAGCCACTGGCTAACTGCCTCCAATGTGAAGTTGTGGCCCTTGCGACGTGCAGCCTCGAGTAGTTGAGGGGGCTCATGGTAATATACACCAGGCTGATAGTAGAGTTCCTCAAGAAAGACGGTTGATAAACTCCCGGATTTCATCACTGACGTCCACTCCCGTCCTGTCATGCACGGCCTGGGTGAACTCTAAACAGATGAACAGATGGCCGTTATTCATTCAACCATCACTGAAGACCTCCTTAAACACCTCCGTACACTGGCGTCTAATCTCTGCTGAATGGTAGATTATCGACCAACCCTCGGAGGTTAAGTGTCTTGACCAGGTCGTACAGAGATACCGTCCTTATATAGTACGGCTTAAATGTTCGGTGGCCCAGATGACCGCAAGTGCTATGGCAACGCATGGTAGCCAAGGACCTACAACTCTGAAGAACGTACCTACTCCTGAGGTGATGGCTGGTATGGCTTCAGAAATCTTCTCCACACCATGGAGAGCATTGTTGGTGATCTTGCGGACCGTCTCGCCAGCCTTCGTTGTGAACAGAGCGATCAGAGCCCCAACTGCTGCCAGCAGACTGATAGACCCTTTTATGTAAGTGCGAAAGATTCCTTTTGCTCTGTGAACTAGCTTGGGGGAATTCAGGCTCTACATCATCATACTCACCACCGACATCGTAGTCTGCATCATAATCCTCCTCATCATAGTCCTCCTCATAGTCAGGATCAATCTCTTGTTCATACATCACTCTGCTGGGGGCAGCTATATAGTAGCTTTAAACTGTAGTCTATGGCATGGCATCCACAATCTTGAATGCGGGCATGTTTGCCTTAGCGAACTGGGGACTCAGCTTCGCCGACAAGAAGGCGGCAGAGGTCGAGTGTGAGCATCATAACCAGGTGATGGAGAAGCTATCTAAGGAGAAGTTTGAGTACAGCAAAGCACTCGAGCATATGTGCCAGAGGGAGGCACACCGACGACATTTCCGAGCTCAGGCCAACCAGAGCATCAAAGAGGCAGATGAGAATCTCGATGAGTACTATGAGGCTGTACAGATATCTGAGCCAACGCTCGACTATGAAGCATCGACAGGTCAGAAGACAGCAGAGCATATAGTAGTGGTGGCAGCTGCAGCTGTGACCACAGGAGCCATGCTCTACGCACGCTCAATCTGAATACGTGATGTGTTTGACACGCATACCTTAGCATAGCCAAAGTAAAGTACCGTCACACCTGATGAGTGAGTCCCAGCTATAAGGTTTCCGATGTTGAAGCTGAGCCGGTTGCCATGATTAGGTGGGATGTCCCTGCCCCCGAGGTGGTGACGGCCCTCGAGTGCCGACTCGAGGTCGTTGCTTCCACTGGTTAGTCGCAGAAGCGCATATGACTTAGTTCTATGTCTGTAGAGTTGGCAATCAGCCAGCTCGCGTACCTCGCCAAGAACATTGGTCCCAGCAACCACAAGCTTGAAGTCATCTAGCGTATCAACCTGCTGGATGACTCCTCCCTTCTGAACCAGGACCGCAACAGTGACACAGTCCGATACACCACGATGCAATGCCAGCTCTACCTGTTGGTTAGCTGTGGCTTGGACCTGCTGGTGTTCTCACTCCACATGCACGATCCACTGTTTGGAACCCGTTTGCTTCAGCTCCTGGTCATTCTCGTCATGCCAGACATGAAGTCTTGGAGCATTCATCATCACATCTGCAAGCCACTCAGTGTACACCCGGAGGAACGGCCTATCCTGCATGGCAGCTGGATTCACGTGTGTGTTCTCGAGGAGGGCTAAGAGTGGAACTGCCACGGGCATCTCGACACCTACCTGTAGTTCGAATTATGTGAACCCATCATTGAACCCCACAGTGTAATACCCCTTTCCCTTCGCATAGAAGGTTTGTCCACGAGCCAGTGGATCTAGGACTTGGTACTCATCGTTCACATAGGTGGTGTCCACAGTGCTGTTGCTCTGCATGATCTCCCACCTGTTCAGAACCTGCGGGTGCTCTACCGTTCATTCTGTTGTGCTCTGAAGTGTTAACTCGAGTGTCATGCTCTTGATCTCGCGGATCTGTGCTGAGATTGCAAAGTAGATGTACTTCCCAGCAGTGGACAACGGGTTTCATCATATATACTGGGTCGAATTACCATCAGGCGGTCCTTTCAAGGATCAGTGTGGTGCGATGTCGTGGGTTCAATGGCCCCATCTGGATGTTGCACATACTGCAGCATGTTTAAGGTCTGGATATATAGAGGCTTTAAACGGCTGCCATGTTCGGTAAAATTCTCCAGCAGATTGTCTATAGGCAGCAGGACAAGTTGGCACGACAGTCAGCATGACAGCCACGGCGTGCACTGTCCCACTGTGACAGGATCCGAGGACTGCTTCATGACATCAACATTATCCACGAGCGAGCCAAGGTCACACCTCCATCTGATGCGGAGATACTGACTGCCATAGAGGAAGGAGCGCCAGTGCGTAGTACAAAAGAACTCCTGACTCGGATACTCTACCGGAAGTTTGACAGCCCCCAGGGCAGGGCACTCAACCTACCTGTGGCCCAAACCAACAGTCCTATTATTCTAGCTCTCCAAAGGGCGAGGGTCGAACCCAAAGATCTATTGACGGTCAGGAAGTGGGCTGCCGTATTTAGCCTCCATAGCCAGGAAGATATGCTGGATAGCCTCCAGTCTGGAGCAAATAACTACGTCAGGGAGGAGGTCAGTGCCGCTGTAGCGGAGAGCTATGACACCGGTCATGCAGAAGGTACTCAGGAGGGGTTCACTGTTGGCCGCAAGGAGGGGGGTCACTGTTGGCCGCAAGGAGGGGGTCACTGTTGGCCACAAGGAGGGTGTTGAGCACATCTTCAACGAAAGAGGGCGTAGGAGATTGGCCAGTAATCTGCCAGCACTTTGCGAAATTCCCAGATAACTACCAGAACTACCTCATCAAATCCCCTCGCAAGTCAGATGCTAAGCATGCATGGCTAAAGTGGGTCTTCCATGAGAAGTTCCAGAAGAAGAGAGTCCCAGCCGATGACCATCAGTGGGTAGAGTTTGAGCGACAGTATAAGTGACGGGTTTCTGGCGAAACTGACGAAGTTCCTAAAGCTTCTGACGAAGTTCCTTAAGCTTCTGACGAAGGTCCTCAAGCATCTGACGAAGTAGCAGAGACCGCGGACGAAGTTCCTCAGCCTTCTGATGAATGAAAACAAAGTTGCCGCAGCTGCGACAGTCTGTCAGCGATGACATGTAGAGCAGGCTAGTTTCCTGGCTGGATTCAGCTTGTAGGTGAAGGTCTGCGCCTTTTCCAGAGATGGCTTGAAGTGTGACAGCTCACCTGTCTCCTTGTTGCTGAAGATGATGTGGTACAGATCAGCTGCCATCTCTACACCTGCGATAAAGTCCCCTTTGGTCTCTTTGAGGGTTAGACTGTCGTATATGGTCTCGAGCAGGACACGTCCACACTTGGAGCTGAAGTATAGCAACCAGGCATTGTGGCAGATGTCTGGTGAGACTTCTGAAAGAGGATGAAGACAGGTATTTTTGTGTGCCAGAGGCACCTGGTGATGTTGCTGAGGTAGGTGACTGTCTTCTGGTCCATTGCAGGGTCATCGTTAACTAGAACAGGTGGTTCTGTCAGTCGGGCTGCCAGCAACTTCTCTATCAGTGCTTGCAGGTTCTGTGCCTTGGTGATTGGGCCATTGTACCATTGATCATTACTGTCAACCGCCTCAGCTGCGGAGTCAGACACCAGAAGGATGTATTGAGAGTGTAGATGTTCGGCCAGGAGAGCCCGCAGCAAGATGTTTTCCCCGTGTCCTGATGGGGCAATGATCAGTACCACCTGGCCAGCATCGGCCGGCCTACTGTTGAATGGTACAGACATGTGTGCGGAGGATGGTCTTGGCCTTGTTAATGGCCGATTGTCCTACTGTATCAGTGTTCCCGATGAGATCTCGGGCTGGGATGGTACCTCGGCTGTCCCACAGGTGTCTCTTAGGAAGTGGTCATCCAGCACTATGTCGGGTGCCAGTAGCATTCTGAGACGTGACATCTGAAACGTCACCTTATGACCAAGATAGTAGGTCCACCGCTCGATGGCTTTCTTGGTCTTATGCTTCTCCGCCATCTCTTCTTCCCACTGTATGACATCTGGCCCATCCTTGTCTGCGAAGACACCTGGCTCATCGTCGTATGTGAAGACATCTGGCTCATCGTCGTTTGTGAAGACATCTGGCTCATCGTCGTGTGTCAAGACTCCTGCGTCCCACTTACTACCCTCCAGGAGGGCCTGCCAGTATTGGGAACCCTCACTGTTCCTTCGCCTCCTTGTCTTGCTGGCAGCCTGTTGATACCAGCTCTCCCGCTGTAGTCACTTTCCTTCTTGTTGACAGATCTGTTGCTGTGCGAGCATCTGTGCGGCCTTTGGGTAACCCTCTATCGGGTTCATCATCTCAGCAAAAGTCAGATATTCCTGGTGTGATATCATGTTGTCGTCAGGTCAATGAGTAATAAGAGTGTAACTCTAAATGGGCATCTGATATCCCACCCGTGCTGGCATATATGTTAATGGAGGGGCTGTCAAACAGGTGATTTACAGGTGTGAACAGGCTAGGACTGATAGCTTTCCATAGGTTGCTGTTGGCACCTGGGAGATACTCTATCGCGTCCTGGCCGACTTCTACCAGTGAACTGCTGTGTGCACTGCCCGGAGGTTGATGTAGCACATTGGTGTGTATGTATGTTGTGCCCCACTGGGGCACCTCGAAGAGGACCCATTCTACACGGTACTGTACCATTGTCCCCCCTCTAGAGAGGGTGAGATTACGTTCTCACCACCGGAGAGCAGCAGTCGGACAATCAGCATGGTTATATCTCCTGTTTAAACACCTCCTATAGCATGCTATGGAACCTATATTTGCTCACTCGACTGGTCTTGCTGACCTGGTAGATGTGTACGCAGTTGATGTTGCCACGGTAGAAGAGAGCGATGGCAAGTCATTCGCCCTACAGTACGAAGCAAACTCAAAGGCATTCTCCCTCCACCCCATTGGTGGTAATGGGGTGGAGCTGCTCACAGACCTCAAGGATATGTCGAAAGAGCGCCTGGGTCGCAACGTAGATGGCCACAAGATTGTGTTTTGGTACGATTTCCCGAAGAGGAAGTACATCCTCGAGCCATTGATTGAATCACTGGCGGAGTCCGTGGTCTCAGATTACCCATGCCTTTGATCAAAGTATTTATTTTGCATACTTCATCACTTCCCCTATTAGCCAAGCAAGGGTTAGCACTCATTAAAGCTGATTTATAACCAGCTATAGAGTTAGGGTTGAGGCTATGAGCACAATATAGGTAAGAGAGGAAATCGGCGACTACCTGTATAGATACATCCAATGGATTTAATAGATCCTTTTGAGCACTATTCTGCAAATCTGCTAATTTTATAGTATTATGCTCTGGAGATTCAAACCCTCCTGGCATTGACCATGAACATGGCTGCATGCTCAGAAAAGCCCTCGTTAATTGCAGATTCGTTGAAAACATCCATGCAGTCAATGGGAACATTGACAGATTGTGGTGAAGGGCCTTGCCCTGGAAGATAATATTGTCCATCAGTGGCAAAGGAATCGGATTGGAGACCAGAAGATCCAGCAGATCCGTGTATCATGACATGATCGGCGTAGCTAATTTGGGGCAATCAGAAGCACGTGACACTCCTCCTGCCTGATCTTCTGAAGGATTTTTGGAACCAGGATTGCTGGTGGAAATGCGTATGCATACATTCCCTCCAATCTTATAGCTAGCACATGTGTTGTGATAGCACTCGAATCTGGAATCAGAGAGAAGAACGTTGTCTTCTTCGCATTCTTTTTCATTATGAATAAATTTGTTGGGCTGTCCCAGTGGTTGAACAGATGATCCGTCACACATTGATTTAGTTGCCATTCCATTGCAAGAATGCTTATCCTTTGGCTCAATAAGTACGCTAGGAATTATATTCTACCCATATTATGAGCTGCTTTAAAGGTGATCTAATGATCTTGCCCCGAACTTCCTCGAGGAAATGTTCCATGGCTAAGACTACTGCTCTCATTTCCAGCAGTAATATATGTATTCTAGGGACTGTTCCAGATTTCAAAGCCCTGATATTTTGACTTCTGCAGCAAGCACCCCAGCCCTCCATCGATATAAACATCGTTACTTGAGGGTTGGGAGGGGACAGCAACATCCCTGCTAGGAGATTTTATCTTACCATCCACTATTGAAGGTGTTGAATAAGAGGTTCCAACAATGACACCTCTGAGTAGAAAGATACCATACTCTGGGTGCACTGTCATGAGAAATAACTGGACAGGCCGCCTGCATAAGGTTGCCTGTGGAATTACTGGTTCCAGTGAAACCATCAATGCCAACATTCTCAAGTAAACCCGTCCCAGGACAGTGTGACTGTTGCACACTGGCTGAATTACTGAAAGGAGTGGTTCCACCCTTTCCTGTAATGGATAGACATATCTTATCTCCAGATCTAAGTACATGCCCAGGTAAACACACTTCTGGGATGGCGTCAGCTCTGATTTTTGAAAGTTTAGTATCCAGCCTAAATCTGTCAGTAGTTAGACGACTATTTTCAGATTGGCTGATAGACTTTATTGGTTGTGTGCTTTTAACAGCCAGTCGTCTATGAACCTGTGGACTGCTATGTGTCTTCTGCGGAGGTGTGCTGTCATAGCCAGGACCACTCTGGTGAAGACGCAAGGAGCCGTTGAAATACCGAATGGGAGAACTTTGAATTCCCATTCGCAGGCATGTAAAGCAAATCTCAGGTACCGACAGCAGCTCTTCGCTATTGGAATGTAGAAATATGCATCTTTCAGATCTATTGAGGCAGTCCACATTCCTTTTGACAATTTCCGGTATTTTTTCACCCAGAAAATTAACCAATCAAAATTCTGAAATGAAGATCTAGAGCCTACTACCATAGAATCCGCATTGCCAAATTTGGTTTAAATAAGTCAAGCAGCTAAGGATTGATTTCCGGTTATTTAGAAAAATAAAATCCAAGCCAAATGTGGTTGATATATGGCAAGCAACTAAGAAGTAGCGTTTTGACAATTTTCGGTAAATTTTTCATAAAATCTAAGATTTCCACCCAAAAAAGTGATCAATAAAAATTCTGAATAGAAGTTCTAGAACATGCCACCATAGAATCTGCATAGCCAAATTTGGTTGAAATATGTCAAGCAGCTAAGGATTAGAATTTTTTTACTTCCGGTAATTAAAAAAATTAAATTGACCAATCAAAATTCTGAATAAAAGATCTGGAGTCTACCACGTTAGGGTTCATCTAGCCAAATTTGATTTACGCATGTCAAACAACTAGGAAGTAGCGTTTTGAGAATTTCCAGTAAATTCAAACTTATGAATAGAACTTCTAGAGCATATCACCATCGATTGTGCGTAGTCAAATTTGATTGCAATATGCCAAGCATCTAAGGAGTAACATTTTGACAATTTGCAGTAAATCATTCATAAAATGCAAGATTTTCAACCCAATCAAAATTCTGAATTGGAGTTCTGTAGTCTACCACGATAGGGTCCCCCTAGCCAAATGTATGCATGATTAATGTATTCTGCAGCTGTAGTAGTAGAAACATCCTGCAGCTGCAATCAGCCCGTCTTCGTTTTTGCCCACTGTGTCTTGTCCTCAGCCGAAATCCATAGCTTTCTCAGGTCCATTCTTGACTTGAGTGTACCGAGTCCTGCTTTCTTGAGGTCACCTCGTAGCATGCTTCGCAGATTTATGCAATGACGTCCTCTCCTGGCTTTGTATTTGTTGGCTCCGAGTAGGGAGAATTCCAAGGCTCTCTGTGCTGGTGTGTCTTCTGGCATCATTAGCACATGAACTATTTTTGCTGGGAGACTTTGACAGACAGCGGCGACGTATTGCACATCTTGTACAGTGCATCATTGGAAATTATGCTGTCTGGCTATCGGTGTCCAGTGATGGTGCGTAGGTGCTTGCGGGGCAGGCATCGAGTTTGACTAGAGCTGCCTTTGGAGCTGCCCAGCTGTTACAGCATTAAGGATACGCACTACGGAGGTTGCATTGTGTAAACGTGGTGTCTGTGAGTTAGAATGTTATTTTGTTCAAAATGGCTCATTAAATTCGAACAGATGATGTGTTCCAACATCTTACAGCAAATGCATTGATTAATCTACTTCTTAATTGAATGTTTTCACTGATGAATGATATGTTTCTTCGTCAATCCACTGTGTGAATACTCACCTGAAGCATGTTTCTTGTATGTGTGATTGCTGTATTCTGCGGCTGTAGTAGTAGAAACATCATACAGCTGCAATCAGTCCTTCTTCGCGTGTGTGCACTGCATCCTGTCCTCAGTCGAAATCCATGGCTTCCTCAGGACTATTCCAGACTTGAATGTACCGAGCCCTGCTTTCTTGAGGTCACCTCGTAGCATGCGTCGCAAATTTATGCAATGACGCCCTCTTCTGGCTTTGTATTTGTTGGCTCTGAGTAGGACGAATTCCAAGGCTCTCTGTGCTGGTGTGTCTTCTGGGATCCTTAGTACATGGCCAAACATGGACCATCTTAGCCGGGCGACTTTGACAGACAGTGGTGACATAGAACACATCTTCTATAGTGCATCATTGGAAATTATGATGCCTGGCGATCAGTGTCCAGTGATGGTGTGTAGGTGTTTGCAGTGGCAGGCACCGGGGTTGTCTAGCGCTGCTTTTATCAGTGATTTACCAGTGATTGCAGTCAAATACTTCAGTGTAGAAGAAGTGACTGCAATTTTTGGGAGTTAGACGACCTTAGGTCTATATAAAACCCAGTGACTTGAAGAATGAATCTAGGTTGTTTTTTAATGTGTTTAATGTTGCGTTAATTGCTTCTGTTGGTAGAGAATTCCATACATTAACAACTCTATTTGTGAAGAAATACTTGCGTAGATCAAGTCGACAGGGTTATTTGTAAAGTTTAAGTGCATGTCCCCTAGTGTGTGTAGTTGCCATTGTGAAGAATTCATTTGGCTTAATATGGTCCTGGTTAGAACAAATTTTGTAGACTTCTATCATGTCAGCTCGGATTCTCCTGGTTTTCAATGTTGTAAGATTTAGTTTCTGGAGATGTGTTTCATAAGGTATACTTGCTAAACCTGGGATCATGCGTGTCATTCTGTGTTGTACCCGCTCCAGTAAGTCTATGTCTTTTTGTAGGTGTGGGAACAAAAAGGGGATACAGTAGTCTAAGTGAGGTCTTACGAAGGATTTGTAAAGCTGGAGAATAACAGGTTGGGATTTATATTTTATTGTACGATATACCAGGTCTAGGGCTTGGTTTGCTTTTCTTGATGCTACTTCACATTATCTTGACACTTGTTATTCCCAAATCTTTTTCTTCAATGCTTTTTTCTAGTGTGTTGCTTCCCATTTTATAGCTATAGCACACGTTATTGTGTCCTAAATGTAAAACACTACATTTATCTAAGTTAAAGAGCATCTGCCATTCTTGAGACCAGCTAAAAATTCTGTGGAGATCTGCTTGGAGTTTAAGTGTACTTTCTTTGTTCAGAATTTCTTTACCTAGTTTAGTATCATCAGCAAATTTACCGGTTTGGCTTGTAATGTTTTCGTCTATGGCGTTTATATAGATCAGAAATAAAATTGGCCCAAGGACCGATCCCTGGGGCACTCCATTCTTTACGCTTGTCCAATTAGATTTCTTTCTGTTTATTACGACACACTGTTTCCTATCTGATAACCAATTTGTAATCCATTGGAGTATCTCCTCGTTTATTCCGTGAGATTTAATTTTCTTGCACAGCCTCTGATGCCGGACTTTGTCAAACGCCTTTGCAAAGTCTAAGTATATTATGTCAACTGGGTGCCCATTGTCTAATTGGGTAGTAACTTTATCAAAAAAGCAGTGTAGGTTTGTTAGTGTATATAGGCCTTTCCTAAACCCATGTTGTGATTGGTTTATTAAGTAGTTGTTCTCTAGGTGGGCAACGATTTGATTTCTGAGTAATGTTTATAAGATTTTCCCTATACATGAGGTGAGACTGATCGGCCTGTAGTTACTTGGCTGGTCCTTTCCCCCTTTTTTAAAGATTGGCGTGATGTTGGCTAGTCTCCAGCCCACAGGCACCTTTCCAGATCTAATCGATTTGATCATAATCTTGGATATAGGGTCAGGAATTTCTTTTGAGTCTTCTCTCAGTACCCTAGGGTGTGTATTGTCTGGTCCCGCTCCCTTATCCGGCTATAAGCTAGCAAGGTCTTCCTCGACAATGATGGCTGATATTTCTATGTTACACAGTCCGGTTTGCTTTGGAGTTGGGATGCTGCTTAAGTCTTCAGTCGTAAATACTGATGAAAAGTATTCATTTAATAACTCAGCGTTCTCAAATGTATCTCATTATCTTTTAGTGGTCCCACCCTATGTTTTGTTTTTTGTTTTTTCCTTACATAAGCATAAAAACTCTTGCTGTCTTGTTTAATTTTGTCTGATAGTTTCCTTTCAAATTTAGTTTTTGCATTTCGGCATGCTGTTGTTGCCTCGCCGAGGGTCTTTCTGTACATCTGATAAGTTATTGGCCCTCTGTTGTTTGAAAATTGTTTCAACTTTTTGTACTTTGTACGTACCTTTTTCAGTGCCAGGCGGTCCATCCATTGAGGTTTGTTTGATTTTTTCGGAGTGTTGTAGGTATATGTTTAGTAACTAGTCTATGGTAATTATTTTTAAATTTTTCCAAACATTCCTCGGAATCTTTATTCTGGAATAAATCATCCCATGAGATGAGGATTAGTTTGTTTTTCAGTGTTTGGTAGTCCCCTTTGTTATAATCTATAATAGGTTTGATTTTTTTGTTCTCGATTGTAGTCTTTGTCACCAAGTCCCACACTATAGTGTTATGGTCACGCCCTCCAAATTGCTCACGCACAAAGTCATTGGGAGCTGCCTAGCTGTTACAGTTATAAAGCATCAAGGATGCGCATGTTGCATCGTATAAACGTAATCTTTTTTATCAAGGGCATATTTCGTCTGCGAATCCATAGCTTCCAGAAAGACTGGAAAGCTATGTTCCCCATGACACAGTGTGTAACATTCCTCCATTGTTCGCCGCCACGAAGTGGAGCATCATTTTCTTTAGTTTCATGCTTTGTAGATAGGTATATGTGGGTGAGCTCTGTTTTGGATTCATTCATAAGGAGGTTCTCAGGTTTTAGTTTCCTTGCATCTATTTCCTCGTCTATGAAATCCACATCGTCGGCATATTCCCTCTCTAGCGGCATACCTAGTATTGACACTGGGGGTTGGGTCTTGTGGAATCTTCATGCACAGATTTCAATGCAGCAGAACGATAACACGTGAAACGCAGGGGAGCCGATTGATGTCTCAAACTCTAGACTTCACTGACTTGACTCGTACTCTCAGCTTGGTGTCTGCAAGCAGTAGTCTCACTAGTCGAAGCTCTTCTTCATTGCAACTGGCGTGGCGTACTACATCTAGGGTCTTTGAGCGTTTAATTGTGTCGAAGGCTCGTGACATGTTAATGCACCTTTTGTGGAAATCCCAGTGTTTGGACATGATTACTGACACAAGCATGCGTTGAGCCCATACGATGTCTGCGCAGCTGCATCCACGTTTGAAGCCACTTTGACATGATCCGGTGAAGTAATCGATCTTGTCTCTGATTCGGCATAGAGTAACATTGGATATGCTGTTGACGAGCACAATGGGCCGCAGATTGGCTGGGGCCCAGGCGGATTCTTGGGCTTGGGTAGTGCGATATGGGTGCCTTGGCCTACAGCGTCGATGGGAAGGTGGTGCATAAAAGCTGAATTGATTAGGTGCGTGATCAGTTTTGAGATAATGGTACTTGCATATATTGATTAGGTGCGTGATCGGTTTTGAGATAATGGTACTTGCATATTTGAATAATTCATTGCTCATGCCATCAGGTCCAGATGCACGTCCATTTTCAGAGCTTTAAGAGCCTTTTCAGCATCTGCTGTTTTAATTGGTGCTGGTAATGGCCTGGGGTCTCCCGAGAACTCGTGCAAGTAAACTGTTCCTTGAACCATTCTCGAATCGCCCCGGCTTTTCCCTGGTCAGTCACGATAAAGTGTCCTTCAGAATTGTGTACAGTGAGTGGTGGTGTGTAGTCAGCAACTCTGAGGTCTCGGGCTGCCCGAAACATTGTGTGACAGTCATCCGTGGCAATGATTTCATCTGCTAGGGAGTCTGCTTGTTGAATAGCAAGATCTTTTAAGCGTTCGCTAATGTGCCGCAGAATGTTATTGTATTCCCGGCGTAATTTGGTGCAGTCTTCACTTCGGCCAATTTGATAGATGCGCAGCCGTAACGCTTTCTGCTCTGCTGACAGTTTTACTATGAGAGGGGCATCAGTAAACCTAGTACGGTTGTTTTTAGAACACCTTTGGTGCTGGTAGCCGATGATTCCATAGATTTCAGTATTTTGGTTAGGGCTTCGTTTGGATCGGAACTGACGTCGATGTTAGCTATCCGCTCCCCGAGGGCCTTTTTGTATGACATTTGACCCACACACGAACGCACACACGCACGCACGCCAGCACTCATTCACACGCGCCCGCGCACACGTACACACACGCCTACACACGCTTGCAGCATGCCTACACACATACGCGTACATATACACGCCCTCAGGTACGCACGCACGCGCACACATGTCCTGCTGCCGGCACTCATTAATCCACATCTATTCTGACAGAAAGATTCGCGGACTTACTACGACCAACACTCACTTTTATACCAAATAGCAGAAGAGTTTGTCGTATCTTTGAAAGAAGGATAATATTTTCCACTTGTAGTAGGCCCTATAATACCCTTTCAAATGTGACTGAAGAAAATACGGTAACTACCTAGTACCAAAGGCGATAGAGGCTACACGGACATCATCTGAAGTTGTTGAGCTAATGAGCTGCCTTGCCAGTAAAGTCTCAAAATAAATGAATAAGTGTTCAGTAGAGAGTCAGTTCTAAGTGATTTGATGTGCACAGCACTTTGTCAGTACAAAGCAGACACGAAGCCATACAAAAACACGACAGACGCGAATGACGTCATGTAATTAGTAATTTCGGATATGCAAATACGTTTTTATGTATTTTGAAAGTCAGTGTCAGAGATTTTTCAAAATAAACTCGACACCGCTATGTTAGTTAGTCGTTGACAATTTTTTATTATACTCAAATGCCTCTGGAAAGTCAGGCTATGACCTCTGAGTGCATCAACATTTAACACATTTCCTCCAGGCTCCAGCACACCCCATAGATTTTTAACCCTCCACTTTGAAAACCAATCCTACGGCCCTGAAACCAAAGGTATTACATTTGTAATCAGGTTTTATGTAGGCATATATTGAAAAGGTAAATATGGCCAAGCCTAAATAAAAGGAAAACGTAGCCTAAAGACTAACTTAGTCCTTTAGTGACGATACCGGGCAAACCCGGCCTCTTTAGTGGTCTGGAGGAATGTCCATTTGCAGACCAAGAGAAGACTTATTTTGAGAATTTACAACTGGAATGACTGGCCAGATAATTTTCAAAAATAGTCTTCTCTTGGCCTGTAAATGGACATTCAAAAAGCAAATATTTTAATTTTCAGGAACAAATTTAGACTCTAAAGGATTAATCACGTTCCAAACAGTAGCCTTTTTAAGAATCGAAGATGGCGGCTGTTATGATAACAGAACAAGTTAGTAAATAAGTTAATATGTTCCCAAAACAAAAACAGAAACATGTTAGGTCGTAAAAAATGTTCTGTTGGATTGGAAGACATGGCCGCCTATGTCTTCCAATCATGTTATGTTCTAAATATTTAATAGGACTTTTTATTTTGTTTTGGAAATATGTTAAGTTATTTCTAAGCTGTAGGCTACTGTACCTTTCCATTTTTGTATGTTAGTGTGATGGTGTCTGAATATGGCATATTGCAATTTTAATTAGCCTATATAATCAGGTGATCCGTCCAATTAAAGGCAGAGCGACAAGAAATGTCCATGTTATACTTTGCCGTTTTGTGACGTCAAAGGTTTTAGACAGCACAAGATGTGACGTTCCACATATTAGCGTTTATGACGTCATCAAAATTGCGCTTTCATTTTAGTCATTACGACTAGCCCTCGAAAGACAAGCAAAGTTTTTCCTTGCTCTTTTCCGAGTATTTTCCAAGTTGTTGCGTGCATTGGCACCCATAATTAAGATACTTATCATGGGTTGTGAATTTTCAAAGATGTTCACAAGGCAAAATCGTGTAGCGCCGCTGGATAGTCCTCAGCATAGGCGCGCCTCGAGCAAGTCCAAGCGGACAGGTGAGGAATATTATTAATAATTCGTTAAATATTTTGTTTTTGTCTCGCCTAATAAGCAGAAAGTTTGACATAAGTATCACTTTTCCCAAAACGACGGCGCCAACGTTAAAGTTTATGCTAAGTTTTTTTCAAATGACAATTCCGTTATTAATTATTATTCAGAATTAAGACCATGGAAACAGGCTGAGTGTTATTTTGTCAGCCGTTAGGCGTGTTATATGTTTGCCCCCCTCCCTCCCAAGCCACCGCCCCCACCCCCACGGCCCCACCCCACCCTACTTCCCACCCCACCTTCCACCTCTTTCGCTATAGGCCTGAGGCTTTTCCAGGCACCACCAATATGGCTGAGGTTTTTCCAGGCACCACCAATATGGCTGAGGCTTTTCCAGGCACCACCAATATGGCTGAGGCTTTTCCAGGCACCACCAATATGGCTGAGGCTTTTCCAGGCACCACCAATATGGCTGAGGCTTTTCCAGGCACCACCAATATGGCTGAGGCTTTTCCAGGCACCACCAATATGGCTGAGGCTTTTCCAGGCACCACCAATATGGCTGAGGGTTTTCCAGGCACCACCAATATGGCTGAGGGTCTGGCTCTTTGATACTTTTGATTTCCTAAAAGAAGAAAGAAATTGGATTTCCATAATATTTTACAGAATATTTCTGTTCAATGATTAGAACTAGTCTATATCAAAACGAAATCGGTTTTCCAAATTTGCCAGTATTTTTACGCAGTTTGGACTCGGAAAAAATTACATACTGCAATTTTTTTTTCCAATGACAATTTACTCGCTATATAAGGGGTGATCGAATTTCTATAAAAAATAAACAGATTTATTCTATAGGATCATTAGCACGAGTGAATATAAAAAAAAGGAATCGATATTAAAAAATTTTCTATTCTTTTTCTGTGGTTGAACTTAGATAATTTGACTTACGGTTAACAATTTTCAAATGACAATTTCATCAACAAAGAGTTATCAGATTTCAATAAAACGTCACAGATTTGCTCTAGCCTATGCAGTAGGACTATGTGTGGGCCTTTCAAAATATCTATTCTCAAACATTTTCCACACATTTTCTGCGTTAGATAACTTAGATAATTTTATGGCTTCAGGTTAAGGATTTTTACTTGGTTAAGGTTTTTTCAAACATTTACTTCAACAAGGGGTTATCCGATTTGAATACAACTTTACAGATTTATTCGACATGACGATTGTTTCAAAATTTTCCATACTTTTACTGATTATTTTATGACCCATTTGCATCCAAGTTAAGCCATTTCAAATGACGAAGAATGCTTATTATGCTGAGCGTTTTCAAATGACAACTTAATCAGCAAAGACGTATCGAATTTAGATAACATGCTTTGGTTTGCAGTATAGGCTGCACAGACTTAGATTGCATCATATTAATCTACTTAATTCTAAAAATGTTTCTATTTTTGTTCAGGCTTTGAATGTGTGCACTATTTGTCTTTCGGCCAGACTTGGTGTGCCAGGAGTCATTGGAAGGCTTTATGGTTCAGTCTCCAAGCCATGCTTCTATACATGCTTGCCAGTTTGGTAGTACCATGGGTATTTTGACTCGAAAAGTAGATTATCATTTCAAAAGGAGACAGTATCCGGTAGCCCATCATATCCTGTAACTCTCTGTATAATCTTGGTTCTATATATGTATATGTATGGCATGGAAGTTATTTTTTTCACCGAATATTTAGTCCAAGGCAGGCCCGGCCCTGCGTCAAAATAAGACGGCGAGATATTTGGCATCTTCTGATACCTCTTGTTGCGTTTAGCCAAATTTGTCAGCTTATATTTCGCGATTTGTTAACCATAATGGATCATGACTTGGGTACATGTTTATTTATGGCAAGAGGATGCAGGATGGTGACAGCGATGTGACCAGATCAAATGTCAAGGTCACTCTGACCGTGCTATTTGACCACCGCCTTTTCAACGTTACGTTTTTCCGTTTAACAAAATATTTACATTTATATTTCAGAATAGCTTAATATTACGAAAACTAATCTTCTACACATATACCATCCGGAATCTGAGTGTTGAAAGTGATATCACTAGGTCAAAGGTCAAGGTCATCATAACTTTGATATTTGACAGATTTCATGTCTGCATTTCTAATGTTAAGTTTTTGTGTTTGCCTCTATTTAGGATTAATCCTACAGAAACCAAACTTGGTCACACGATTTAATATACCATACCGAGTCAGCATGATGATAGGGAGGTAATTGGGTCAAAGGTCAATTCCATTCTGACAGTGTTAATTGACCCCTGCTTTTCCAACGTTATGTTTTAGCTTTGCAAATAGGTTACATTTATATTTCCAGATTGCATAGTCCTGGATACATGGCTACCTATAATGTTAGGAAGTAACATAATAACATTGAGGTCACGAGGTCAAAGTTCAAGGTCCCAGTGGTAAACAGCCGAAATTTAATACCCGGGGAATTCGTCTTTCATTTTATGTTTTAATTGAGAATATTTAATATTTAAGCTTACTGCCATTTGTTGGTGTTATAGTATATTACAAACCAAAAATGAACAATTTTGTTGAAAAAAATGTTAACACCAGTTACAACACTTTAATAGTCACAATAAGACAAGTGTCAAGATTCAAGATAATTTATTTTCATAGTTAACTAATTTGACAGACATTGAGGTTACAATGCAGGCATCCAGCAAAGGCAAAGTCTATTATGTGGCGGATCCTTGACATAAGGACCTATAATATTTATACATTCTCGTCACCTAGCTATAAGTTAGATCTGATCTTTCCTCTCATTAATCCCGTACATTTCCTAGTAGGATTTGTTAAAGTTTTCTGAACTGCTTAGACGATCCTGTGATAGTTTGTTACACTCCCGTATCGTATAGCGAATAGAGCTGAATTTAAAGGTTCGGTTCTCGCATAAATTTGGTTGAAGTGGCTGCTGTGCATGGCAATAGGACTAATCAAGAGAATCTTTACCAACATTGACCCATCTACTTTCACGCTCTTGTACGCATCTCTCGTGAGACCTCCCCACATTGGTCTTGATATGGTCACAGTTGAGCTGCTGGCATACTACCGTGGTAACTATCTGATCTTCCAAAGCTGTACTAGGTGAAATGGTAGCAACGATTGAAAAGGCAATCAGAGGTATTAGAAAGCGACCAACGCCGAGCAAGAAAACTCGTCCTGCAAGAGTATAGCTGAAATATAGACGGTTTAGAGATTTAATTGAAACATTCAGGCTCATCCAGGATCTATCTAATATTGATAAAGACTACTTTTTCGAAACATCCAGTATTACACAGACCAGAGGCCATACGCTCAGGTTCAACATAAAATGAAGCAACAAAGATATTCACAAGCACTTTTAATAATCGCTAATAGAATGGCTACGCAGTGGAATTCAATGCCCGCTACAATAGTCGAAGCAACAACAGTTGAATTATTCAAGAGCAAACTAGATATCTACTTCAAAGAAAGTAAAACGCTTAATTGATGACAGACTAAGCGTTGTTGTACGTATTACGTGTCTTTACTATTTAATAAACATGCTGTTGAATATTTTGAAACTAATTTGACTGGGCGCTGTTGCTGCGACAGGTAGCAACTATGGCAGCAACAGCAAACAAATCAAATTAGTTTCAACATATTCAACAGCTTACCTGCATAGTTATCTGGATATTGATAGTCAGGCAGTTCAGGGAAATGAATCACTGTATTAGAATGGAATCCAGTTTTAGCTGTGCCCCACCATCTTTAGCCAATCCGCACCCACGCTTTGTCTGTGTAGGGATCGATCACTCCCAGACTATCAAGAAAACTATACGGTTAATTTGTTGTATATTTTGAAATTTATTTGACTGGGCGCTGTTGCTATTTCAATATATTCAACAGCATCTTTAAATAGTAAAACTGTCAGTCATCAATTAGGCCTTCGTGACGAACTTAGCTACGCCATTCATGACGTAATTGATTATGACATCATCCTACACGTCACATAGTTGATTATGACACCATACGATTGATGGATAAACTGGAATTCACCATTATTAAAACATGCTGCATCATGGGAATGCATTTCCACGTTTATGTTTTACCAATAATAATCCAACCACATAACATAGAGACTACGAGGTAAATTCATCGTGACAATATCAACAACTGGAGGAGCACATATCTAGTTACGCTCCACCCACCTATTATGCGTGCTAGAATCGATTTATATACTTTGAACCCTGAATTCCCAGAAGATAAACTTCAAGGTAAGCTGTTGAATATTTTAATAACTAATTTGGCAATATAAATTTCGATAAGTTTCAAACATTTTGAAACTAATTTGACTGGGGCCATTGCTGCCTATAGTAAGTTTCGAAATATTCAACAGAATGTTTATTAAATTGCATATTCATCACAGAAATACAATTCAAACATTATGGATGGACTTTTCAAATTTTATGAACCAGCTACCTGTTATTATGATTGTGACGTCAGCTAACATGTGATGTACTTGATCATGACGTCATATATTTGAGTGGCAGATCGGTTAATGTGTCTGAGATCTATAGGATCTGTGTGGGTTTATATGAAACGCAATGTTTAACCCGTTAACTCTCAAATTTATTCATGAAATTTTCAATTTTCTCATAGAAAATGTCCATGTGCACACCAAGAGGAGACTATCTTTAAGCCAGCCAGCTTATCGAGCCAGTCAATTCAGTGGTAAGTTTTCAAAAATAGTTTTCTCTTGGTCTGCAAATTGGCATTTCTCAAGAGCACTGCTGACGTCGTTTTTGGCTGATAAGAGTGTTAAAATGTTAATCATTCCTTCCTTATCTTGTCAGGTGTGGAAAATTCCGATGTCGCCTCTAATCTCCACAAGTGTAATGATGGACAAGAAGAGGTGACTTTCATGCTCTCCGGGGACAGTGATGAACAATCTTTATTCAGCATCACAAGCATGGAGATACCAGTTTTTGATAACGATAGCGGTGACAGTGGTACCTCATCTTCAAACTTCAAGAATCCTGATATCAAAAGTTACCGATCATATCACACGCCGCCTTCTTCTCACACGCCTAATCTAGTTAAGCTGAGAGAGCTTCCTATAGTTAATTACATAGACACTCTCAGTGACCTCCCTATACTTAATTACATAGAAACTCTGAGCACGTCTCCTATGCTTAATTACATAGACACTCTCAAGCGCAAGAATGATGGCACTTCAATATCGCAGCTGTGCTCCACATCCTCCATTGCAGAAACTCTCGCTACAATATCAAGTGGCGATTGCCTCACACCATTGTCAGATCAAGAGCGACGGGTGGCCAAACGAAATCGACCCTATGGCGCAAAACGCCGTCGTGTCTGTTCGCCCTGGATCCCGACTGCCATCGGCGAAATACTTGCTCCTGAAGTGTTTGAGAAGGGTAAAGACATTGTTCCAAAGATTGACAGTGAAGTTACAGATACCCATATAATTGGCAAACGCCCTATGGGGCCTAAAGGACCAAGACGACCAATGCAGCCAATGATTATGCCTACCGGGCATAAGTACCTCAACCAGAGCGCTACACGATCAACTAGAGTCGTTCAGCAAGGGATGAAGCAATGTCTCGGCGAAGAACGACGGCATTAGCAGTAGTGTCTGTGTTAGAGTGTGTACGGTGGAAGAAAGACAGCATTAGCAGTAGTGGCTGTGTTAGGGTGTGTGCTGTGAAGAAAGGCAGCATTAGCAGTAGTGGCTGTGTTAGGGTGCGTGCAGAGAAGAAAGACAGCATTAGTAGTAGTGGCTGTGTTGGGGTGTGTTCTGTGAAGAAAGACAGCATTAGCAGTAATGGCTGTGTTAGGGTGTGTGCTGTGAAGAAAGACAGCATTAGCAGTAGTGGCTGTGTTAGGGTGCGTGCAGAGAAAAAAGACAGCATTAGCAGTAGTGGCTGTGTTAGGGTGTGTGCTGTGAAGAAAGACAGCATTAGCAGTAGTGGCTGTGTTAGGGTGTGTGCAGAGAAGAAAGACAGCATTAGCAGTAGTGGCTGTGTTAGTTTGTGTGTGCTGTGAAGAAAGACAGCATTAGCAGTAGTGGCTGTGTGAGGGAGTGTGCTGTGAAGAAAGACAGCATTAGCAGTAGTGGCTGTGTTAGGGTGTGTGTGGTGAAGAAAGACAGCACTAGCAGTAGTGGCTATGTTAGGGTGTGTGCGGTGATGGAAGACAGCATTAGCAGTAGTGGCTGTGTTAGGGTGTGTGTGGTGAAGAAAGCCAGCATTAGCAGTAGTGACTATGTTAGTGTGTGTGCGGTGAAGAAAGACAGCATTAGCAGTAGTGACTGTGTTAGGGTGTGTGGGGTGAAGAAAGACAGCATTAGCAATAGTGGCTGTGTTAGGGTGTGCGCGGTGAGGAAAGACAGCATTAGCAGTAGTGGCTGTGTTAGGGTGTGTGGGGTGAAGAAAGACAGCATTAGCAGTAGTGACTGTGTTAGGGTGGGTGTGAGTACAGAGTGGTGGTGATGACTATGCATATATGTTGTGAATGATCGAGATGAGTGGAGTTTGGATAGCCTTGAAGATTAGGTTTAGGATTATAAGTCAGAAGCGGGTGAGGGCAGAGTGACAGATTAGGGTTTATGATTATACATATGGGTGAAGATTGTGGAATGAGCGGAAGTATGGCTAAGTTGGGGTGGGGGAGTGTAGTGGTGGGGGCTATTGTGATTATTCAGGCGCATGTTATGGTGAGGGAGGATTGCAAATGGGGGTTAGGCTAGTGGGAGGATGTGGTGTGGTTTGAGATTCATATTGGGGTAGGAATATTATTGCATATGCTGTAAAGGGTGGAAATGGCCGAGGAAGGTTTACAAATTGGGTGGGGTGGGTGGTGATGGAGTTAGGGATCTGTAACTAAGCATGAGGTAAAGGCAGGGGATGGGAGAATATTGGGTATGAGAGGGGTGAGGTTGGGGTAAAGATTAATTTAGTTTATATATTGCCGTATTTGTACCTTTTTTGTAATGTATATATTTGTAATAAATTCTTAAAAGCAATAGCCGTTATATATTCATATGGTCAACATATAAAATAGGCCGTACTGTGGACACTATGCAAGAAAAGATAAACCATGTCAGCATTTGCAACCGTGAGATGTCAGTATCTTGATCTCAAGAAAAAACATACAGGAAACGGGCTGGCAAATTTAAAGATAATTTGACGGACAGTTGTTACCGCAAACTATTTACAACGTAGATAACAGGCTACAATGTGTGGTTGTGCTGTTAGTCTAAATGATTTCTTGGACATTAAGAAAATTCAAGATGGTCATCGAACAAATTGCAGATCTATAACATTTCTGTAAGAAAGTCCTGAGACTTACCACACTAACATCCTCCCACCCAACATTGATTAACACATCGTAAATAATTAGGATTTTCAGGAATTTGTTCTTGAATGGGTTAATGATCAAATGGTTAATGAGTATAAGCGTTAAGGAGAAAGTTGACGGACTGACGGTCCTGACCGACCATCAGACCGACAGGCAGACAGGCAGGCAGGCAGGCAGGCAGGCAGGCAGGCCAGCCAGACAGACAGACAGACAGACAGGCAGGCAGGTAGGCAGGCAGGCAGGAAGGCATGCATGCATGTAGACAGGCAGGCAGACATGCAGGCTTGAAGGCAGGCAGGTACAGACAGGCAGACACACATACAGGCAGGCAGGCAGGCAGGCAGGCGGGCGGGCAGGCAGGCAGGCAGGCAGGCAGGCAGGCAGGCAGACAGACAGACAGACAGGAGGTATATCTTATAGATGCTTAGCTGCAGATCGCAGCTCAATAAACCGCAATTTCCATAGTCAGGTAGTCAATCACAAAAGCATATTCTGAGAAATAACTGAAAACCTACTAGATATTGCAAAAATTTTGACACAACGAAGGAAGTTGCCATGCAAGAGGCTTTGCATAATTTGGCCATATTCCAGATAAAAGAATCGAGATCCGGATTAGATAAATTCTGGATCTATGGAAACTAATGATCCGAATTGTCTCAAATTTTAACACAGAAAAAAGCGTAGCCATAGATTAGGATGGCAGTACGTTGGGCGTGGTGCGACAAAATCCGTAAAATTTGGAAAATGAACAAACCTGGAACTCGCAGCTACCGAGATTATATCGAACTTGTTTCAACAGGTGGGGATAACCATCAACCACCACCAACCTCAAAACAATATAACCACAATCACAACACTATGTTGATGAAGAAGACTGCTAAAGGATAAAAAGCACTAAGAAGAATAGATGGTGGATGTTGGTGGTGGAGGTGGTGCTGGTGATGGTACTGCTGCTGATGATGGTACATGATAGTGATGATGGCGATGATGGCGATGATGATGTTGATGATGATGATGATGATGATGATGATGGGCAGAAAAAGGGCGCTCTGTAAGAAAGAAGAGATTTCGATCCCCACAAGTCTTCCGAACGTCTGGATATGTCCCTATCGTAATCGTCATCATCATTATCGCCGTGGTTGCGGTCATGGTCGCCATCGTAGCATCAAGGTAGTATTGGTAGCAGCAGTCGTCGTCGTTGTCGTCGTAGTGGTTATGGTGGTGGTTGTGGTGGCGGTGCTGGTCGTGGTGATGGTGATGGCAAATATAATGTATGTGTACATATTACACTGATGTCCCCTTTGTTATAAGTGGCTCGGTGCATAAACGCGAAATCATGCATCCTATCAGATATACACACACTTTAGAGGCATTATCTTCGCAACTATATTGGCTGTATTTGAGTGGACGAAATTGGCTCCAGAGAGTATATTTTTTATTCAACTGGTATTTCCGTTTTTTATAATCTTCCGCCGCCCCTGAGGATCCGCCGCCCCAAATCCTGAGCATTATAGGGTTAATATTACATCCTGGTTTTACATATTAGCACCCTGACCATAGGGACTAGATTACATATTAGCACCCTGACCATAAGGACTAGATTACATATTAGCACCCTGACCATAAGGACTAGATTATATATTAGCACCCTGACCATAGGGACTAGATTACATATTAGCACCCTGACCATAGGGACTAGATTACATATTAGCACCCTGACCATAGGGACTAGATTACATATTAGCACCCTGACCATAGGGACTAGATTACATATTAGCACCTGACCATAAGGACTAGATTACATATTAGCACCCTGACCATAAGGACTAGATTACATATTAGCACCTGACCATAGGGACTAGATTACATATTAGCACCCTGACCATAAGGACTAGATTACATATTAGCACCCTGACCATAAGGACTAGATTACATATTAGCACCCTGACCATAGGGACTAGATTACATATTAACACCCTGACCATAAGGACTAGATTACATATTAGCACCCTGACCATAGGGACTAGATTACATATTAGCACCATGACCATAGGGACTAGATTACATATTAGCACCCTGACCATAGGGACTAGATTACATATTAGCACCCTGACCATAGGGACTAGATTACATATTAGCACCCTGACCATAAGGACTAGATTACATATTAGCACCCTGACCATAGGGACTAGATTACATATTAGCACCCTGACCATAAGGACTAGATTACATATTAGCACCCTGACCATAGGGACTAGATTACATATTAGCACCCTGGCCATAAGGACTAGATTACATATTAGCACCTGACCATAGGGACTAGATTACATATTAGCACCCTGACCATAAGGACTAGATTACATATTAGCACACTGACCATATGGACTAGATTACATATTAGCACCCTGACCATAAGGACTAGATTACATATTAGCACCCTGACCATAAGGACTAGATTACATATTAGCACCCTGACCATAGGGACTAGATTACATATTAGCACCCTGACCATAAGGACTAGATTACATATTAGCACCCTGACCATAAGGACTAGATTACATATTAGCACCCTAACCATAAGGACTAGATTACATATTAGCACCCTGACCATAGGGACTAGATTACATATTAGCACCCTGACCATAGGGACTAGATTATATATTAGCACCCTGACCATAGGGACTAGATTACATATTAGCACCCTGACCATAGGGACTAGATTACATATTAGCACCTGACCATAAGGACTAGATTACATATTAGCACCCTGACCATAAGGACTAGATTACATATTAGCACCCTGACCATAAGGACTAGATTACATATTAGCACCCTGACCATAAGGACTAGATTACATATTAGCAACCTGACCATAAGGACTAGATTACATATTAGCACCCTGACCATAAGGACTAGATTACATATTAGCACCCTGACCATAAGGACTAGATTACATATTAGCACCCTGACCATAAGGACTAGATTACATATTAGCACCCTGACCATAGGGACTAGATTACATATTAGCACCCTGACCATAGGGACTAGATTACATATTAACACCCTGACCATAAGGACTAGATTACATATTAGCACCCTGACCATAGGGACTAGATTACATATTAGCACCATGACCATAGGGACTAGATTACATATTAGCACCCTGACCATAGGGACTAGATTACATATTAGCACCCTGACCATAGGGACTAGATTACATATTAGCACCCTGACCATAAGGACTAGATTACATATTAGCACCCTGACCATAGGGACTAGATTACATATTAGCACCCTGACCATAAGGACTAGATTACATATTAGCACCCTGACCATAGGGACTAGATTACATATTAGCACCCTGACCATAGGGTCTAGATTACATATTAGCACCCTGACCATAGGGACTAGATTACATATTAGCACCCTGACCATAAGGACTAGATTACATATTAGCACCCTGACCATAAGGACTAGATTACATATTAGCACCCTGACCATAAGGACTAGATTACATATTAGCACCCTGACCATAGGGACTAGATTACATATTAGCACCCTGACCATAGGGACTAGATTACATATTAGCACCCTGACCATAAGGACTAGATTACATATTAGCACCCTGACCATAGGGACTAGATTACATATTAGCACCCTGACCATAGGGACTAGATTACATATTAGCACCCTGACCATAGGGACTAGATTACATATTAGCACCCTGACCATAAGGACTAGATCACATATTAGCACCCTGACCATAGGGACTAGATTACATATTAGCACCCTGACCATAGGGACTAGATTACATATTAGCACCCTGACCATAGGGACTAGATTACATATTAGCACCCTGACCATAGAGACTAGATTACATATTAGCACCCTGACCATAAGGACTAGATTACATATTAGCACCTGACCATAGGGACTAGATTACATATTAGCACCCTGACCATAAGGACTAGATTACATATTAGCACCCTGACCATAAGGACTAGATTACATATTAGCACCCTGACCATAAGGACTAGATTACATATTAGCACCCTGACCATAAGGACTAGATTACATATTAGCACTCTGACCATAAGGACTAGATTACATATTAGCACCCTGACCATAAGGACTAGATTACATATTAGCACTCTGACCATAGGGACTAGATTACATATTAGCACCCTGACCATAGGGACTAGATTACATATTAGCACCCTGACCATATGGACTAGATTACATATTAGCACCCTGACCATAAGGACTAGATTACATATTAGCACCCTGACCATAGGGACTAGGTTACATATTAGCACCCTGACCATATGGACTAGATTACATATTAGCACCCTGACCATAAGGACTAGATTACATATTAGCACCCTGACCATAAGGACTAGATTACATATTAGCACCCTGACCATAAGGACTAGATTACATATTAGCACCCTGACCATAGGGACTAGATTACGATTACCTAGACCGCTGGGTAGTGAAACATCTTCCGTTAGTTTGCATGCTAATATATGTCGCCTGTTCTAGTCTTTTCTGCTTTTTTGGGTAATAAGGTTTGTCCTGTTTGACCCCTTCCTTTTACAATTCACCTTTCCAGAGTATCCGTCTATCAGCGGACGTCATATGACGTTATAATCCGCTAAGCGGTTTGTAGGATGACGTCATAATCATTACAATGATTCTATATAGCCCATCTTTAACTCTTAATAGTCCAACGCGTTGTACGAATTTATGTCTCTACTATTTAACAAACACGCTGTTGAATATTTTAAAGCTAATTTGACTGGACGCCCTTGCTGCCATTGGCAGCAACAGCACCAAGTCAAATTAGTTCCAAAATATTCAATAGCTTACCTGTATAGTTTTCTGGAGATTGATAGTCAAGGAGATCGGTCGATCCCAACACGATCGAGGTGTGGGTGGAGCGTAGCTAGAGATTAGCTAAAACGGAAAGGTCTATTGTCTGTATATATGGAATCCTGAAGCTTGTGTAATCGGCTTGCGATGTGGTACACTGCCAAATACTTGTCTGAAATCGAGTTAGATTACATCTACTCGCTCACTGGCATCTAACATTTAGGTTTCAATTTCCAATTGTTCTCGTAAAGTTCTGTGTTTTACACGACCTTCTTGGTCTAACTCCATGCTGACGTCCATAGGCCTACAGGCTGTGCATGTGACACTATACGAGATGTCCAAATATGGCCGTGCTTACTTGTACATGTTTTAACCCATGTCCACATGTGACGTCACAAACCACGTGATCTCTCTAACCTAACAAAACCCTGCGTGTATGACACATCTATACTACTCACATGATCGATGGAAAATCAAGTCACAATCATATAGGCAATTGAAACCTAACAGCTAATACATCTTTAATTTAAACCCGTTAAATCATGTAGTTTTTGTAGTTAAACCTGTCTAATATGGGCACCCTGTTTTATGGCCAAATGGTGGCGGTTCTTCAAGAAGAGTGATCTTAACAAACTACCATCATTTGGCCCTAAACTTATATATTATAGCCAATGAGCTGTACAGAATGACCGTCGTGACGTCCTGCCTTTTGTGCTCACTTCTTATGGGTGTCATAAGCATATGGTGCCGGTATAGACAGGTGTAACACAAGGCTTATGAATTACATAATAACCGAGCCATCTTATCATTGACATTGCGCTGCACATTCACGTGATACAATACAGCATAGCCGAGAGCAGATTCCTATGTATAACAGCTAGCTTACAGATATGTAGTGCATTTTGCTCATTATCAGAATAAACTAACACTTCCATTTATATTGCAATACAAAACATAGGTGGAGCAAAATAACAGGTGAGCTTAAGTTTCCATACATGTATGTGTGCGTGAGCGTGCGTGCGCGTGTGCGTGTGTTAAACCTCTACAATTGTGTCTCAATGCAATATTGTACTGCGTCTCTTAACTGCTGTACTTTTTTGCTCGGCTTTACGAAGTAAAACGAGTTATTGCGATAACCTGCACGTCGTCCGGCGGTGGTGGATGGTGGCGGCGGCATCGTCCAATTTGCGTTTAGCTCAACTTTTCTGTTCATATCTCAGGTTTGGTTAATCATACCGGAACCAAACTTGAGCACCTGCTTCCTTATAATAACACGGCATCTCACGATGACCTTGGGGTCAAAAGGTCAAACGTCAAAGTCATTGTGACCTTGGTAAAAACCTTGATATGTTCTTTCAACATTAGCATTTTCTGTTTAGCTCAACTTTTCTGTTTATATCTCAAGTTTGGTTAATCATGCTGGACCCAAACTTGGATACATGCTTCCTTCTTATGGCAGATCCCACAATAACATTGTTTTTTATCTCGCATTTTCAACGAAGTTAAAAAAAGAGATTTTGTGATGAGGGGAAAAAATGTCGGCGTCGGCGTTGGCGTCGGCGTCCGGACAGGTTACTCTTTTTAAAATGACATTTGTGGTTATCCGATTAAAAAAATTACACAGATGTGTTCTTAGGACTAGTCTACATCGAAATTATATTGATTTGATAAGTTTTTCCATACTTTTTTCATGTTTGAACATAGAATATTTTATGTGTCAAGAGTTATCTTTCTTGGCTGTGCTAAGGGGTTTTTAACGACATTTTCACCCACAAGGGGTTATCCGATTTTAAGAAAGTCTTCACAGATTTGGTCTATACGACGCTTAGGACCAGTCCACGTAAAAAGGAAATCGACTTCCAAATTTTTCCCTGATTTTTTCGGCTTTTGAGCTTTGCCGATGCTGGTTAGCTTGCCTCGGGACGGAGAAGAGAGACTGCATAAAACCGGTGACCACAAAGACCGACCTCTAGAGTCGGTGGAGCGTGTGTGCGTGCGTGCGTGCGTGCGTGCGAGCGCAGCGAAGCTGGCATCTTGCTAGAGAATGTACTCTGGTTTAAAGGACAATTCCGGGATGATAAAAAGTGTGCTTTATTTGAAAGATTATTACATGTTTAATGAAATTGCACCAGAATAATAACCAAATAGAAATAGCGTAACCAACTATCGCTAGACAAAGTCGGTAAAATTGACAATTTTTCGCACATTGGGGCGCTGCCATTTTATCGCGTCTAGCGACGTCAGCCCCGCACCACTTCTAGTAATAGCGGTTGAAATAGTAGTAGTAGCAGCAGCAGCAGCAGTAGCAACAGCAGCAGCAGTAGTAGTAGTAGTAGTAGTAGTAGTAGTAGTAGTAGTAGTAGTAGTTGTTGTTGTTGTTGTTGTTGTTGTTGTTGTTGTTGTTGTATTGTTGTGCGCGTTAGATAATAAGGCGTTACATTTGTGATTGCTACAAAAGATATTTACCATAATTTTGTATTTGTATTTTGTATGGGGTACATTGAGCCACATGAACAATGTGCCCCCCCCCCCCCCCCCCCCCCGGTAGAAATGGCTCAATGTACCCCGAACTAGCCTCCCAAATGTTACCGGACGCCATGCCAAAACTGTACAATAAATCGACGTCAGTATTATGGCTATATTTAGTGACTAGATCCATAAATTTAATATAAGACTGATGTCTGCTTGTAGCAAATTATTAGTAAAATGCAAAGTTGGAAAGCTAATGTTAAAAATTTACTTAAACTTACCTAAATTGAAATTTTCCACCTCTCTCATGAACTGATTCCTGATTCAAAATGTCAATGTCATGCAATGGAATACCCTCATTAGCTATGCATGACGTCATAATATTGGGATTCCCATGTGTATTTATCCTTATAAGGGACTGGATCAATTAACCCGATGGCTCAACGTGCCCACATCTCCCCTAATGTGTGCAATGAAGCGAAATAAATCTTAATATATGATGATTTCATCCCGTACAAATTATTATATAATGTTTGAATTGCGAAGTTGAATTAGGAACTCGTGTCTCTAATTCAAATTCACAACTTTAAAATTATATTAATTTATGTGTAGCGAAATCGTCATTTGTTAAGATTTATTTCGTTTGGATACATCAAATCCCACAATGTAACCATCTAAAAGTGTACAATTTTGACAATTTAATCTTCAAGCATTCTGCTATGAATGTTAATGTGTACCTTTAAAATTATTATTATTATTATTATTATTATTATTATTATTATTATTATTATTAAGCCTCGAAATTTGGAGCAACCAAACGGATTGTTCCCTTGATGGTTACGTAACTGCAAACTGTAGCTGTGTAACATATTCCAGTCGAAGTTATTTTCAATTTAATCAGCATTTTATAAGTTTCGCTGAGGGTGGTCATCTAAGATAGTGATAGATAGATAGATAGATAAGGATATGGAAAGGATGAGGGTGGCTGCATTGTGTGTGAACGTAGTACAACCTTGCTGCGCTGGAAAAATAGAACATTGCTCTATTTCACCCAAGGTTTTAGCCAACTTCTTCAGCAAACAAGTTCCGCGCAAAGCTGTTCTGTCGCTGCCGCTACTTCTACTCTTCCACTCCTACTACTACTACTACTACTACTACTACTACTACTACTACTACTACTACTACTACTACTACTACTACTACTACTACTACTACTACTACTACTACTACTACCGTATGATTGAATGGTAGTGATTTTACAAATTGGTACTATGTACGGGTGAGATTTTGTTCTGTGGGATTTTGTCAGGGATTCATATTACGCAGACGGTGGCAATATTACATACATGAAGAACTGAAATGTAATATATAGAGAATCTGGAAAGAGGTCACTTTTCATATCACTATTATGGACCGAGGTGAAAATTATCAATTTGCACGAGCTTTAGCGAGGGCAAAATTGATAATTTTCAACGAGGTTCATAATAGTGATATGAAAAGTGACCGAGTTTGAGATTTTATTTATCATATAAACTGTAATTTTGAAATATTTGCCAATAGTTGCTGATGTGACTTTTATCTGATTTCTCATTGTTGATTTTTGTGAAATCGATACCGCCGCTGTGACGCACCACTACTTGATAACAGATACTGAAGCAGAAGTTGCAATAGCAACAGCTTTCAGAGAAATTACATTCAACATTTATTCAACTAACATATTTTTCAAGAATTTGTTGTAGCTGGTTTATTGCAAACACGCTCCTGTTTTAAAAAAATAGAAATTGCCCATAAGAAAACAATTTTTGACAATTTAGCGCTACAATGACTGGCGCGATCATCGGGACACTAATTGCACTTTAATTTCCTCCAAACACTGTGGCAAAGTGTCAGTTGTTTAGCCAGTACGCTAATTATCCACGAGGTGCAAGATTTACCTCCCCTGGTTACGGCTATCCTCAATAGGGCAAACAGAGTAGGTGTGTCGGTGACGTCGGCTGCTTGTCCAAAATGGCGCCTCTATCTACTGGTTACTTTAGCAATTTAAATTGAGGATATCTTTTTTATTTGTTGGCATAAAATTGTGCTCTTGGTCTCAAATTAATGCGGAAAATTAGTACTTTACGTCAGATGCATAAAATCCCCCAGTGGAATATCCTAGTACTTTTTTCAAGTAATTCTAGTATCCGAGGTCGGTGGGGAATCGTTAACCCCTAGACCGCTGAAGCATAGATTCCATTTTCTCTATCCTATCAGAATGTGTGCATTTTGGTAACAATGCTGCTGTAAGTCATTGCTGTGCACGGCAGCAACACGTTTCAGCAACATTCTTTTTTCAAAATGTACACCGGCACTATCTCTGTAAGTAAACTATTATGCATTTTACACCATGCGATAATGGTTAAATGAAGTGGCACACTTGACACGTGCGTTTTGACTGGATATTCTTAGGTGTAAATGCCAACGGATATGCTACTCATACTACCCCGGCAATATCATAGATCGTCATTGGAATGTCAGGGTTGTTAACCATCCAGACGTCACATGCTGCATTGTAGTAGCATTTGAATGGGCCATACACTGAACGATCTAACGGCTGGAGTTTATGACTGCAATGCGGTGGGAAGGTAAGTAATGTAATGCCATTATTCTTTAGTAGCTCTAATAGGCCTATCGAACTGTGAATCTCATGATTTTCTAACACAACAATGACTGGTTTCTCCCTAGAGCAGTTTGAGTGCTTTATGAAATGTTCCATCCATGTCATAATGTTATCAGCGGTCATCCACCCAATAGTATGACTGCTCCGATTGTTCCTGGCTGTGCTCCCTTCAGCATGTGATCTTTCAAATGCACGCGTGGAAAGATCATTAATGTAGGAATATAGTTTCCAAGCGCATTTACCACACAGCACAGAAGTACTAAAGTACCACGCTCTGCAGAAGTCAGTCTGCCAACTTGTTTCACAACTTTTAACGCAATGACCTAAACAGGCTTTTGGACAGTGGCCACATCAGTCTATCTACATTGCAGATGCACTCAGATCCATACGAATGACGTGATAAGATATTGTGAAGGATGTCAAAGAAATTAGACACATTCTTCCTATTAAAGGATGTAGAATGCGACAAACTAGTTGGTATATTAATATAGTAGTAGTAGTAGTAGTAGTAGTAGTAGTAGTAGTAGTAGTAGTAGTAGTAGTAGTAGTAGTAGTAGTAGTAGTAGTAGTAGTAGTAGTAGTGGTATTTAGCATAACTCGGCCATTTCTGGCCCGATTTTGAAAACGTAAATATTTATGGATTCCTCGTCTCAGAGAATGGACTAATTTAAAGAAATTACGTGCACCGACTCGGTACACTTTAGTATGCATTCTCTCCTAATGTTGACACGTGTTGTCAGGGAAGCTCTGATGCGAGCGCATGAGCTCTACATGATCTCACGGACTTAGTCGTTTCATAGAAACCTCTCTCATATGGCACTATACACGCATACTATCCTACCCAGGGAGGCGTGCTTGGAATATACCCGAAACAGTCGTTCCGTACCCTGCCGAGCTGGGACAGTACGTACCCATCCAGCCGATCCACGCTACACCACCCCCGCCTAGTTTGACACCCGTGACAAATGATACTGCATCACGGATCGAAAGTACAGCAGCACGCTAAGTGAGAATTAGACGGCTCGAGTAGGTGCATAGCCGAGAGGAGTAGTGACGCAAGAGACTCGTAGTTTAATCAGAGAAGAGCACATAGAGGTGCGAAAGAGTTTGGGAGGGAGGCATACTTTAGTTTAGATTTTTGGCCTGGTATTTATTTTTCCAGGCCTTTTCTTTTTTTGCTTTCATATTGCGATGCGTTCTCTTTTTATTATTTATTACCCTGATTTGGCTAAACAATAGCTCGCATGGGCGTTCTCTTGGCGACAGATAATTAAATTTCCGCCGAGAACTCCCAAGCGCCAACGTACCTGAATTAAGATATAAAAGTATAATATATAAAACACACAGTAATAACAATGTAATATCACATCAGAAGTTATATTAATTACGAATGCATACTGATTATATGCCGGTATGCATACATTGTGGCCCGTTTTGGCGGGTCCGCATGGATAGCTCTCGCCATCCCAAATCCGTAACGTCGTACTAACACGAGAAGAAAAATGATAAGAAAAATAGTATATAATAATAAAAACTGGTTCATCAGGCAGCCCCAGCAATACCTGGGATGGCAGGGCGGTAATAAAGGCATATTCGCTGTGGTGTTTTGTGTACCTACACTGCATACAGCGTGTTTAGAAAACAGGAATCCGCAGCGATTATTTTGCTGAGACACAGCTGGGCAATAATTTGCGTAGCTGTGTTGGGTGACCATAGTCAGCCAAGGGATGGGGTTTCGATTTTAAAAACATATATAATAAAAAGAAAAATATTTCAAAAATAAAAATGTAATAGTTTAATTTTCCGCACACCTAGTCACACATTCTGCTGCATCCATGACAATAATGCCCACGAACATCTGCTGAAAAGTTGCCCCAGTGAGTTTGAGTTCCACGACTCGTACTTAACGGTCGTGGCGGGTGGTCTTCTGGTGCTAATATTATGTTATTTATGTTAATAATGTTCTCGGGGTTTAGGTATGATGAAGCTGCAGATAAGTTGGCCGATGCACTAGTGGTGGTGGTGACGATGATGGGTGGAGTCCTGATAGTTGCTGGTTCCGAAGTTGCTGTCACCATGGTGGTGGGGTCGGCGGTGGTGGTAGTGGTGCTTTCTTGGGGTCGGCTGAATGATGCGGAGATGTTTCCCCGAGTATGGTCTGTCTGGCGTGGTAGCTTTTCTGATGACAGGATCTACTGGGATGATGGTGCTGCGCGTGGATATTAGAGTGCTGGCATGCGTTGTGGGAGTGGTGATGGTGGCTTCAGTGAGACTTGTCTCCTCGTAGATAACTCAACTGAAAGGAGATATAGAACTGTCTGAAATGTCCTGTAACACTGGATCATGAATTGTCACAGAGCTTGTTATCACTACCGAAATTGGCTGTCCGATCACGGATGCGGATGTTGTTGCGGTGATGAGTGTTGCCGGTGTGGTTACTGCAGGTGTTTCCGGTGCGGATGTTGCAGTTTGTGTCGATGCAGATGCTGCAGGTGCTACCGGTGCTGCTTTTACGTGTGCTGCCGGTGTTGTGGTGATGGTTGCCGGAGTGCTGGAGCTGGCTGGCTGTGTTGCGGATGCGGATGCTGAAGCTACTTTCAGAAAGTCAGGTTGTCATCTTTTTGTGCATTTAGTTTTAGCCATCTTCCCTGTCGGAATTACTACAATTGGGAGTCTATTTTCAAAGCGTTGCGCAAGGATATCTATATCTTCGTTTTGCTCACCAGGCTTTAATGTTACAACCAACACACGACGCTTGAAAGATAATGTGTGTGTTACACAGTACCACGTGGCAGAATATCAGTACTTGCAGTCCGCACGGTATGCTCTCTGAAGTAGATGATCATGATTGATGTGAAGTTTCAAGTCCGAATTTCTGGAAAATATATGCCTGCATGGCTGTCCATCAAACGAAGTTGAAGTACACGAATATTTCTTGCCGATGTTTACAGGTGCTGATTCTTCTGAGCTGTCGGACAAGGTGAGGTCTTCCGCAAGTGACAGACTATTCCCGCATGATGGTTATATGTGGAACTGAGCGTACCTAACTAAACCTTCCCTAACTTTCCTAGCTCTTCATAATACTTTCCTGACCAATTATAACATAATAATAATAAGAAAATAGCAGAATTTGGGTTGCGACACGAAAATGGCATAATGCCCGATCTTCCCTAGTGTCGAGTTCGAAGGGAAGATGACGTTTCAGTGCGCGCTTTCTTCCTTTTATACTTTTTGGTGACATCACAGGAGGGCGGAGAACCATGCCCGAAATTTCCAGTGTGACCTGGTCAATCCATGTATGGAATTATTTAACTTTCATTCTCCTGGAGTCCGATCATATATTCCCTTCATAAGAAGAAGGTAAATATATACATAAGAAGGCAGGACATCCGCTTTCATCCCCACTCAGTGGAAAATCCAGTCTCCGATCAACGTTAAAATCTGGAACTCTTTATTTCTGGGGACGCTCACATTTTAATTAGCGTGATACGGTTTTTCAAGTTGGATGCTTATAAACTCGCCTGCTCAAATTTCAGGTGGGAACGTCTGGGAGAGCGCGATGGTGTCAGCGGCCATGGCCCCGAGTCATCACCTCTCGTCTCCTCCATCACGTTTGTGGTAGTGTCGTAAAGGCCGTTCTTTTTAATTGCGTGCCCGCTGAGCTTCTATTTATTGCTGTCTAGAATTGCCTATAGGTGTGGCCATTTCGCGCAGGGGGTTGTGGGCTGTGTCTCGCGAGATCTCCATCGATACGAGATCTAATAATTCTCGGCGCGAAGACACGGCTCTATTTTTAGATTGCTGGATATCTCATAATTATTATCTTCATGCGCGTGATTCATGGCGAGCTTTCTTATTTGTTCTGGTCAGACTGTGATAGAGTTTGCGCGGCGATGACCGCTTAATTATTTTAATAAACAGCCAACTCCAAATAACTACTCTAAATAAGTACTCTTCTTTTGCTGGAGGATTGGGTACAAAACATGTTTATCATTCCTTCTGAAGATGAAAGTACTCAAGCACACGCCCACTCGCGGCGTCTCTTATATGTCCACTTTAGCACTCTATCAAACTGACCACAAATGGCGTCTTGCTGTGATCGTGAGAAATGTCCATTTGCATTAGCTACTCGCTGGAGAACTTGTTTTGAAAGTTTACCACTGGAATGACTTGTTGGATAACCGATCCTATAATTCCAGTAGTAAATTGCAAAAGAAAAACCACAATGGTCTCTTGGACGGCAATTAGACATAGGACATTTTCTATGATAATGGATTTTTCTGTATATGACGTCATAATTATTTAGGTCAGATGTAGCTGAACGTCACAATCAAAATGTGTTATGAATGACGTATCTAGCTCCACCAGGAGCATTGAATAGCCAGTCAAGTATGCGAATTGCACGTCTTTACTATTTAATCAACATGCTGTTGAATATTTTGAAACTAATTTGACTAGATGCTGTTCGAATTGTATGTCTTTGCTATTTATTCAACAGTCATTTTCCATGATAATGGCTGGGTTCGATCTGTAACTGAAGGATATGACGTCATAATCAATTACTTCACATACGGGCTGACGTCACAATCCAAAATGTGTATATGAATGGCGTATCGAGCTCAGTCATGAACATTGAATAGTCCGGCAAGTGTACAAATTGTATGTCTTTACTGTTTAATCAACATCGTGTTGAATATTTTGGAACTAATTTGACCTGGCGTTGTTGCGGACAGAGGCAGCAAAACTTTAAAAGCACCCAGTCAAATTAGTTTCAAAATAGTCATCAGCTTACCTGTATAGTTACCTTGAAATTGGAAGTCTAGGAATTCATTATTCAGCGTATATATACATCGATTCCATCACGCAAAAAGGGGTGGAGCTTAGCTAGAAATAGTCGTGGCATACCTAGAAATGTATCTCTCTATTGAAATTGTCATGAGCAAATTGAGCATTACATGGCTAATACCAGTTGGTAATGCGTGGCCCACACAATGTGGACCACTTGTATTAAGAGACCACCCATATTTATAGGTCACATATTTTAACAAAGCCAATGATAGATTGTGCCCTGAATACAATGTACTCGTCCTCTGACTGAGGGGTGATAATTATTACCACTTGCTAATTGGCATTTTCATGTTGTCTATCCATCATATTACGTCATATGATGTCATTATCAACGACGTGGCGTATAGGATGATCATGACGTCATGACTGACTCAATTTAGTCCGTCTTAAATGCTTAATAGTCCGACACGTTGTACGAATTGTATGTCTTTGCTATTTACAAAACATGCTGGTGAATATTTTGAAACTAATTTGACTGGGCGATGTTACTGCCACAAGCAGCAACAGCACCCAGTCGAATTGGTTTCAAAATAGTCAACACCTTACCTGTATAGTTTTCTGGAAATTGATAGTCAAGAAGCTCAGAGATCCATCGATACCAGCACGAGCGCGGTATTAATGTATTAATATACCATCCAGATTCAGTGACCGATTGACTAACGTTAGGCCTATGGAAGTCATTTCAAGCAACCGCCACAAAAATATGACTTACTTGGGCACAATTGTGTTTTTCTAACAAAATCCTTTAGAATGTTTAACACCGAAATTTCAATATCTCAGATAAAGACAACTATACGAATATCTTTTTAATACTTTGACTGGTAGCCCCAGGGCCGTATTTAGATATGTGGGGGCTGTAGGGCAAAGAATTGGGGGGGGGGGGTGGGGGTGGGGGTGGGGGGTGAATTATGGCGCTTTCTTTCATTGTAAAATTTGCAAATTTTCGTAAATAACATTGTTTCCGAACACCAAACAAGAATTGGGGCCCCCAAAAATATTAGAATAGAATTATAATGCATGATTAAGAGTACTAAACTAATAAAGTTTGCTTTAAATGTCCTATAACTTCAAAAAAGGGCACGATTTTTTTTTTCATTTTTAAATTGTGGGCCCCTTGCTTGTGGGGGCCCCGGGGTTTTTGCCCCGCTTGCCACCCCACACCCCCCCCCTCCCCCCTTAAATATGGCCCTGGGTAGCCCACCCACCCTGCCCACCTACTTGTTGCTATCATAGACCTGTATTAAGTATTGCAACGATAACGACTGCCCATGTAAGCCTATCATCTTCTCTTAATGTAACCATTTCATGAGGAGGCCGCCAAAACCGGCGTCTACAGTGATCTTGAGGATGTTAATTTGCAGGTCAAGAGAAGATCGTTTTTGAAAATTCACCACTGAAATGACTGGCTCGATAATTGAGCCAGTCATTTCAATAGTAACTCTTCAAAACAGTCGTCTATTGGGCTGCAAATAGGCACTCAATAAGCACATTTCTTTTTTATTCTTGGCTCAATTTAGGTAATACAGCGTTAATAAATTATGAGGACGACGATGATGTACTATGTCTGTTTAACCTTTCCCGTATTATATTATAGTATGATTCACATTTGTTGCATTCGAAATAGGGTAAAAATTACAGACTTGTTACACGGTGTCTTGAGGCGTACTATGTGTGTGGTAAATTTCAAAAGAAAAACATGCATAATAATATTGTAGAGGGCGAAAAAGTAGACAGAGTTCGCTAACAATAACGGATCCATCTAAAAATAAAGGCCTGGCTTCTTCGAAACTACACCTCTAATGTAATGACCGGTCATTTTCTCATGTTATCACAACGACTAGACTGATACACAGACTCAACTTCGGATACCAGACAGACCCGGACCCAGTCTATCTCCTTAGCAGACTGTAAAAGCAACACTGTGGATCGTGAAATCGCTACGTCAATGGCTACTCACTAGGCCCCTATATACGAGATACATTTCTCGATCTCGTATCGAAAGAGAACTCGCGAGATACGAAAGAATAATGGGTGTGTGATTATCAGTAGTATACTTTTGTCTTTAATCCATCCGTGGGAATAAATCCATGTAGGGCCAATGCAATTATGTAGCAGTATTGATAGACTACCAATGTTCCAAATTTCCAGTCAAAACTGCTGTCAATAATATTGTAGCAGATTGTTGAGTACAGAAATCAATCGAAAGTGTAGGCCTATGCATGTGCTAAGTTAAGAACGTCTACAGGAAATACGGCCACAGAATTGCAACCATAAAGTTAGATAGGTATATCAATACGCTAGTGAAGTAATGGATTGAGGTTAAAAGATTTTTTACCATGAAGTAATTTTGTAGTGCACAATTTCATACCGAAAATTTGCTAAATCTCCGGTGATTCACAGTTTTCAGTGCCCTATTGTCTGTAGTATGTTTAGCCCCATAATTTCACCTACATAGACTTGAGCTGTAATATACTAGGTATATTCCGAATCTAACAAATTCTAGATGAAATAATTTTATTAAAGTTGGCTTAAATGTTGGGTTTTTCGTGCTTTTCGGTGCCCTACTGTCTGTATGTAATATGGTCAGCTCCAGAACTTCGCTCACATAGACGTAGCGGGATTTGAATACGATAGTTATAGTGGGAATTAAAAAAAATTCGACCGTGAAGTAATTTCGTAGTATACGATTTCATCGCGTAAATTCGTTTCAATTTTGGCAGATCTGCGGGTTTTCAATGCCCTACTATTACCTGTCTGCAATAGGTTTGGCCACATAATTTCACCGATATGGTAAGATAGCGATTTGAACACGCTAATGAATCTTGAGTTTTCTACCACGTAGTAATTTCGTAATATTCAATTTAGTAGCCACGGACAGTTGTCAAATGCCAACAATTTACTATATTCGGTATCAGAATGTCGGTTCTCGATTTGTAATAATTTTTTTAATATATGGATGTATATAACTCAATATGAGCTAGTGCTTTTGCACAATTCTACCATCAAGTAATCTCATCGTAGGTAGTTACATATTCGCCATATGGCCCCATTATAATATGGTTGGTTCACATTCACCACATTCAGATAGGTGTCAGTATGTCCTGGCATATCGCTCATAATGGATTCCGCCCCAGAATATCACCCATATGTTTAGATAGGTATAGGCATACACTTACAGAGTAGTGAGATTTAAAACTATCTACCATGAAATAATTTCGGCTCAAATTTAGGCTGATTCATGGTTTTCGTGCACCCAGTCAAATTAGTTTCAAAATAGTCATCAGCTTACCTGTATAGTTACCTTGAAATGGGAAGTCTGGGAATTCATTATTCAGCGTATATATATATACATCGATTCCAACACGCAAAAAAGGGTTGAAGCTTAGCTAGAAATAGGCGTGGCATACATAGAAATGGACCCCTCTATTGAAATTGGCATGAGCAAATTGAGCATTACATGGCTAATACCACTTGTTAATGCGTGGTCCACACGATATGGACCACTTGTATTAAGAGAGCACCCGTATTTATAGGTCACATATTTTAACAAGGCCAATCATAGATTGTAGACCCTTGCCATCACGAACGTGCATAGACCCAAATACAATACACTCATTCTCTGACGGAGCGAGTGTAATTAATACCACTTGCTAATGGGCCTTTTCAGGTTGTCTATCCATAATATTACGTCATATGACGTCGTAATTAATTAAGTGACGCGTAGGATAACGACATAGTAATGATGTCATGACTGACTCGATTTAGTCAATTTTAAATGCTTAATAATCTGACACGTTGTATGAATTGTATGTTTTTGTTATTTAATAAAAATGCTGTTGAATATTTTGAAAGTAATTTGACTGGCCGCTGTTGCTACCATAGGCAGCAACCGGACCCAGTCAATTTAGTATCAAAATATTCCACGGCTTGCCTGTATAGTTTTCTTGGAAATATATCGCCCATTAGTTCAGAAATTCATCGATCCCAACTCGAGAGTGGTATGGGTGGAGTTTAGCTAGAGGTGGACAGGACATAGCTAAACTGGAAAGGTTCATTGTATTAATAAACCACCACAGTTTTCGGTGCCCTATTATCTGTAGTATGTTCAGCCACATAATTTACCCCACATAGACTTGAGCTTTAATATGCTAGTTATATTCCGAATCTAACAAATTCTAGATGAAGTAATTTTAATACGCAAAATTTAGCTTAAATGATGGTGTATTCGTGGTTTTCAGTGCCCTACTTTCCGTAATATGGTCGATTCCAGAACTTCACTCACATAGACGTATAGGAGTTTGAATGTGCTAGTTACACTGGGAATTTAAAAGAATTCGAACGTGAAGTATTTTCGTAGTATACGATTTCATCGCATAAATTTGTTCCAATGTTGGCAGATCTGTGGTTTTCAATACCCTACCATCTGCAATATGTGTGGCTACAAATTTCACCCATATGGTTAGATAGGGATATGAATACCCTAATGAATCTGGAGATTTCTACCACTTAGTAATTTTGTAATATTCAATTTAGTAGCCACGGACAGTTGTCAAATGCCAACAATTTACTATATTCAGTATTAGAATCTCAGTTCTCGGTTTGTAATCATCTTTTTTTACATATAGCTGTATATAACTGAATATGTACTACTGCTTTTGCACGTTTCTACCATCAAGTAATTTGGTAATATGTAGTTACATATTCGCCATATGGCACCATTGTAATATGGTTGGTTCACATTCACCACAATCAGATAGGTGTCGATATGTCCTGACATATCGCTCATAATGGGTTCGTCCCAGAATATCACCCATATGTTTAGATAGGTATAGGCATAAGCTTACGACGTAGTCAGATTTAAAAATTTCATAACGTAAATAAGCTCAATTTTAGGATAATTCATGGTTTTCATTGCAATACGTTCACCCCCAGAATTTCACCGACAAATACTTATAGGAAATATGCTAGTTGTATTCCGAATTTAAAAAAATTCTACAGGAACGTAATTTCATAGTACACAATTCCATACCGAAAATTGGCGCAAATTCTGTCAGATCAACGATTTTCTGTACCACACTGTTTGCAATAGGTTCAACCCCAGAAGTACACCCATATGGTTAGATACGTATATGAATACGCTAATAAAGTATCAAAGGTTTAAAAAATGTTTACTATACAGTAATTTCGTCATATGCAATTTAGTAATGGCACACCATTGTCAAATTCCAATAATGTACTATATTCGGTACCAGAATATCTATTCATGCCTTGTAGCCAGTTTTCGAACATAAGGCCATGTAGAACTCACTATGTTCTCGTGCTGTGCGAAAGATTGTAATAATTCTACCACCAAATATTTATTATAGTAATGTGAAAATATTTCTATATATCCCATATTATTAGCCACGTGTACTGGTAGAACCTGACTTATCAGGCTAATACCCTAACATTTGTACATATGGTCAACAAGATCGTCATCATTACAACGGTTGAGGCCGATTTTGGCCTTTTTGTCGAGCAAAAATATTTGATTTAATAGTTTGTCACTGTTTCCAGTAAAGATATCGTTTAATAGGTGACATAGATATGATAGCTAAATCAAACAGATCACGATGTCGTGGCTGTTTCCCACTGGGTCTTCAGTCAGAATGTGTTCTGCTATATCACTTTCGTTGGAGAAAACTAGGTTCACGGTGTTGGTTCTATCCTGGCCACTTAACTTTGTTGAAAAGGTTATCTGTCGGTACAGATCGGGGTCCTGCATTGCATCAAAAATATCTTGCTTTGTGCATTTTACTAGCATTGCAGTGTATATTTCACCAATATATTTCCGGGTAATAAACTCTTCATGTCTGTTTAAGAAGGTATCAAGAATTAGGTTAAAAATATTCTTTACAGTCTTCTGTAATATGTTTGAATGGGTGTCAGGGTCTGTACTGCTACTTGCGCTGATCTTCTACTGACTGGGTTGCCAGTTCTGTTGATTTCTTTATCTTTACAAGTTGTTGATACCTAATGACCCATATTAGATCTGTCACTCTCTGTTGATGCACTAGTGCAATTTTCTCATCACTTGATGCTCTTAATTTTGTCTGTTCCTCTCTCTGTTAAGGAATTTGGCCTGGAGAAAAAGGATGGATGGATAAATTGTTGGACTGACCAAAAATATAAGCTGCATTTCCTAGCCCATAGCTAATACTCCCCATATCTTTTTGCAAGAAATATTCCTTCTTCTGTGTTTATTGTCCGCGTATATTTTTTCATGAAACAGTTGAGTTTATTCTCAGAATCATAATAACCTCCGGGCACGCTATTTACCATTGATGCCTTGCATCAATATGTGTACTTTTTATAGCCTTTGATCCAATTTACGGGAAACTAGATGTGACGATCACGTGATTCTTGTTTTGAAAGCACGTGATTGATCGGAAACTCAGTCAATTTGTATATGGGTGGAGATTTGATGCTGTTGACTGTATGTATTTGATGCGAAAAATAGAAATATATGTTTTCCTTTTTCTGTTCCTTAGAACAGCGTCCCTTTATATGCACGTGGTCTTGTACATGCGTCGCCTCTTGCGTGTAGTAGGGTTATTCCAGTCCATGTTGATTGGTGCCTGAAATTTGAAGGTAAGAGAATATTTGAAAATATCTGCAAAGCATCCGCCTCTTTGGGTAGGACTAGTCTCATCTCACCTAGACCAAACTTAAATATTACGGTACAGCTCGGAAAGTGCATGCCATAGTTTACAGTTTTACAATACCATCGTATGGAGATTCTGATACAGTCATCATGAGTGTCTGTGTCTCTGTTATGTTGGTGAATTTGATCGATATGCATGATATAAAAGTTTTTATTGCAGTTATGGCAGGACACTGCGATGCTTGTGGTGTCAACTTTATCGGACATGATGTATTTCACTCTGTAATGGCAGAGTCCTATGATGGGACAGAGTTACTTTAGAGTACGGATGACGTACATGATGTCGTACTTGAATCAGACCATTATCGATTTTCCGTTTAGTGGCAAAATCCTACTTGATACCGACGGCAGACTGCGGGCATCTTGCTCTCTTAATAATATTGACTGTTATTACGTGTGATTGAGGTATCTTTGTTTAGCTGATTACGTATGATGTTTCCATGGGGAGGGGTGGGGGGGGGGTGTCCCCTGTAGCGTGTACTGTAGATGGCTGCGATGTTGTCCCTCCTTTCCGTATGATCGGCTTTCCGCACACCGGATAATGAGGTGCTTGCGGAAAATGTTGGCTCGTGCTGATGATGCTGGTGTTCGGTTGTAGGGACGGTGCGGTTGCTGTGTGGCGCTGGCATAGTGTGAGGTGGGCAGATCCATTTTCCATGCTGGGGAATGCCGATTCTGTTGTTGTTGCGGAAAAGGCGGGTTACAGTGGGTTACGAACTCACCACATTCGTGCAGTAGGGAATGTTGCGGAAAAAGATGTCTAACATTTTCTGTTATAAAAGGTAGGTGCATGCTTTCCAGGTTGTTCGTGATGTTGAATGTCTCCGTTATACTGTCTATATAATCCGGTATGTATGTAGTGTTAGCACGATGAAGAATTAAAGTATCCAGCCTTGAAGGCAAGTGTGTTCTGTATGCTCCTGGCTTTCTGTGTCTTGGTGTGATGTTCTGACTGCTCACGGGGCTTGGTAGGGCGGTTGTGGTCGGGGATGCCCTTTGGATGGGGATGATCATCTCCCATTACACGACGGTTGGTACTCTGTCATAGTTTTTAAGTACCGGGAATATTCGATCCGAGAGTCTGTTGGGCAGGCTGCTTCCCTGCCCACCACCTGTGGTGGGGGTGGGGGGCCGGGGGGGGGGGGGGGGTAACTGTGGTGCGGGGTGCCATCTCCTCTGTAACAGCTGACTCTCTCATATCTGAAGATTGACAGTCAACAGATGACGAGTGGAGTGTGAAATGGATGGGACGTTTGATGTCCGAACTCGTTGCAGAGATTAGAGACGCAAGTTGGAATGGGGTTGGTGTTGCTAATGAATACGGTGCAACATGCAGTGGGAGTGGCCCTGCGATTTGGGGGATTGGAATGGGAGTGCACCGAGTTGTGCGGTTTTCCTGTTCTCTGCAACATGCCAAGGCCTCATTAAGCCTCTTCACTTCCATGCTATTTATTATATGTTCCACCCCACAGGAAGCATGGCCTCGGGCAGCCACAGCTTCCGCTTGTGGTAACTCTATAATTGGGGTAATAGCATGACGTGGGTGGGAATGGGAAGAGGTCGGCAGAACAACTTTTCCATCCTTCCCCTTGGACAGCACAAATGAGAAAGTCTTCAGATACGACTTCCCAGATCGTGTGGACCCGCTCTGAGGAGGAAGAGGGCGAGCACGTATCTCATCATCGTCCTCAGCGTTAGTCATATGTTCGCTGGACTCATGGCTTGGTAGGAAAGGGGTTGAACGGGCACCGCAGTACCCAGGGCTAACGTTGGGAATATTTGTTTCTGTAGAGACATCTGTCTGGGTACCGGTGTTACGTGGAATGCCCAGTCCGAGCTCTGGTACTGGGTCATCACTAACACAAGGTTTAAGTCAATCGAAGTGGATGACTGAGATCAGGCCATCCAAAGTGCGGATGCAGTAGGTCGCTCCGACTTCTTACCTACTATCACATAGGGGCCTTTCCACTGGTAACTCAGTTTACTCGACACGTTTACAGAACGTCGCGAATTGTGAACCCAAACCATTTTTTCTGCCTCATATGGGTCTCCATGCACTCGCCTTTCATGTCACATTTTCTGACGCCAGTGTGCGGTGGATAATCTTGCTCTCACTAGCTCATGGGCCTGTTCTATCCATTGCCACATGAGCTCTACATAGAGAGATGGTGAATTTTTCTCTCCTGGTATTCTGGGCATGACCAGATCTAGGGGTAAGGGTAATTCACGGCCTAACATTAACCGAGCATGGGTATAACCCATGCTGGAATGTGTTGAAGTGCGGTATGCCATGAACACATATGGGAGTTGTAAATCCCAATTGCGACAATCAAGGTGTATTTCCTAGTCAGCATTTCCGCCAAGGTTCGGTTGAACCTCTCTACCATCCCGTCACTTCTTGGATGATAGGGTGTTGTGCGAGTCTTGACTACATGAAACAATTTACAGAGCTCGGAAATCAACTCAAAATTACTTCCTTTGTCGGAGTGCAATTCAAAGAGCATACCGAAGCAGCAGAACACATTGCTAGTCAGGACCTTAGCTACTGTGGATGACTCTTGGTCCAGCAAAACGAATGCTTCTACCCACTTTGTAAAATAATCTTGTAATCCGAGCATATACTTGTTTCCTTCATCCGCCGTATTCAAGGGTCTGAGCACATCAATAGCCACTCGCTCCAGTGGTGCACAAACAATTTAAACTTGTAATGGTGTGTAATAGTGCTGGCCAACAGCACGTCTTTGGCATGGGACACATTTGGCGACCCATGCCTTCACACTATCGCGTATCCCGAGCCAATGGAATCTCTGTTTGATGCAATCCGCCATTCTCTCTATGGCTAACTGTCCAGCGTTGTCATGAAGTTGTTCTAAAATCCCGACCTGTAATGCTCAGGAATCACTCTCCGGTTATTAATGTAGAGGATGCTACCTTGCATATGACATTCTTCAACCCTTTGATAGCAATATTTGGCCATTACGGTAAGTGGCGTAACAGATTCCGTAGGAGGATGTACCCCCTCCTGGATCCACACATATATATTCCATGTTTGCGCATCTGTTGCTTGTTCATGAGCAACTATCTCCAGATCCCACTCTGCGCACTGCAGTTTGGGGAACACGGGAGATGGCTGTGTTGTATGTGTCACGGTTGTGCCACTTCTTGTTCATCCTCGAGCCTGATTCTGCTCAAGGCATAGACAATTCTATGCAGCTTGCCGGGTCTATGAACAACATTGAAATTAAAGTCCTGCAGGGATTCCTGCCACCTCGCTACCTGGCCCACTGGATTTTTACGGTTTCTGAGCCAGCATAGTGAGGCGTGATCTGTACATAGTGTAAATGGGCGCCCGTACAGAAAGTGTTTGTAGTATTCGACAAAATACACCGCAGCTAACAATTCCCTCTTAGTGGTTGTGTAATGTTTCTCTGTCTTATTTAGAGTACGCAAACCATAACCCTGTACCTGCTCCATTCCATCTTCTAAGATAGAACTGCACCTATTGCATAAGCAGATGCATCAGTGTCTAAGATGAAATCGAGGTTAAAGTTAGGATGAGCAAGAATTGGAGCGGTCATCCAGAGTGCCTTTAGCGCCCTGAAGGAACCTTCATACTCACTCGTCCACTCGAATGGTCGATCCTTTTCGGTGATCTGGAATAATGGTGATGCAATCTCACTAAAGTGACGAATGTATCGACGACAGTACTGGCAGAGTCCGAGGAAACTCCGAGTGTTGGTGACTGAAGTTGGGGGGGTGGGGGTGGGGGGGGGGGGGTTTGCCACTCCGCTACTATGCTTTAGTTTTGGAAGGTTGAGTAGCTACTCCATCGGCGGATATGACGTGTCTCAGGAACTCGACACTCTGTCTGAAAAGATGACACTTCTTGGGTTTGAGCTTAAGATTGGTGCCATGGAACCGCATTAAGACCATGCCCAAGTTGTAACAGAGACAGATCACCCACTGCAGGGTAGTTAATACCTGCTCAATGAGATGCTCAAACGTTCCAGAAGCGTTGCACAAGCCATAGAGCATCTTGCAGAATTGGAAAAAACGTATCTACAAACAAATGCAGTCTTCTCCCTGTCAGCCTCATCCATGGCTATCTGCCAGTACCCACTAGCTAAGTCAAAGGTTGACTTGACTCCAGACAAGGAATCTAAGGCCTGATCTATCAATGGTAACAGATATGCGTCTTTGACGCTGAGATCATTAAGGCGGCAGTAGTCTATAGAAAGCCGCAAAGATCCATCCATTTTGCCTGCTAGTACTATGGGACTGGCCCTGGGGGGATGCTGAAGGATCTATGATGCCTGTCCACAGCATGTCGTTTACTTGTTGATGTGCCTCCGCCTCCTTGTGAATGGGAAGACATCGCACGGGTTGTTGAATGGGTCAGTTGTTTCTGGTGTTGATGGAGTGTCACACAAGATGAGTTTCCCCCAGATCCATGTCTCTGGCCGAGAAACTTTCATGATAAAATATAATATTTTCCGTACGTCACTTTTGTGAGATTGCGCTAATCCAACTGTGGCGCACAAATGAATGTCATGCAGATGTTCCGGTAAATCATCAGAAGTTGTTGATGGTGTAGGTGCGGTAGGGGGTGTCTCCAGTGATATCATATCCACCAGATGGCCACAACGAACTCCCGGTACTAGGGTTATAGTGTCCATTGTGCCATTGAATACCCGAAATGGTATACGATCCATATTGGTGGTGTCAACGATCATCCAAGAACTGGCGCATTGTGAGGTGAACATGTAACCAGGGTCGGGTTCCAGCATAGCTGTGTGTGTTGCTTCCTACCTGTGATGCGGTGGCCCATAAGATGTCCTCTTGTTCCGGATAAACTGAGGCCACACGATCTCAAGGACTTAGTCATTTCATAGAAACCTCTCTCATATGGCACTATACATGCGTACTATCCTACCCAGGGGTGGGGGCGTGCTTGAAATGTACCCAGCGTGGTCGTTCCATACCCAGCCAGGCTGTTACGGTCCCATACCTGTCCGGTCGATCTGCGCTGCAAAACCCTAGCCATGTCAACTTTGTCTGAAGTTGATGAGAAACTAGATCCACGATTTCGACTAAGATCAGGTAAATCGGTAGTTTCCTCGATATATCAATTATAGATCCGTATTTTTGTCTGGGGGAACGGGATCCCGATCACGACCAAAATTTGAACTTTACATCTGCACGGTAATTATCTCTAGTATTAAAATTTGAGCTGTATGGTTTTAGTAGTTTCTAAAAATCCATACGTCAGTAATTTAATTCAAATCCAGATTCTGGATTTGCATCTGGTTGATGTCTGAATCTTCGCAAGTCCTCAGTTATGGCAACGCCTCTTCTTTAATTTTGCAGATAATTGCCAAACTTTGGAATTCCTAGTTTACTGTAAGAATCTTGTTGAAGTTAAAATTATTAAAAATCGGACTACTAGTTTCCGAGTCCGCCTACAGACGGACATTAAAACGGACATAGAGACTAACAGGGAGACGGACTCAAATGTAATACCCCCTGCTTCCCCCGCCAGGGTCAATGCAAAATTTTTGTCTTTCATAATAATGTGCGTTAATAATATTGTACTTACGATGATTATATATGTGAATATATTTGAAAATAGCAGAAAATGTCTTCACATGCGTTTCGAGCAGTTGTGTTCCTCTGCTAAATGCATGTCAGAAATCACAATTGCGTGACAGCACTGCGAGCAAAGAATATAATCGTTTTTGGAACCGGGGGGGTGTACTAAAATTCCTTAGTTTTCGTTCTCGCATGAACCGCAGCATAATTTCACCATCGCTTGTGCCCCAGCGTGCATTGACATATTGCTTAAATAGGTAAGTAATTTTTTTGCATTTGCTCTGTTACTTGTAAACACATTAATGTATTTCGACCTTTAGTTGGCACCACATTATTTTGGCGGTCCTTCTTGAGGAGCTAAACTAATAGTTAGTTATTGAGTCCAGACATATAGGTGTGTATGCCTCTAACGGCTTACACCAACTTAACTTTGATAACGAGTTTTTTCCTGGTGGATGAGCCCAAGTAGCCATCTCGGCACGTACCCATTGAGCTACGCCCTCAGGCCGGCGGTGACTACATGTTGTCTGGTCGATGGGCCCAAAGTCGATGAGCGACTTGTTAGCACAACTACAAATAACAAGACAAGGACAGGATAACATGCAGAAGCATTGAATAAGCAGCGCATCCAATTATAGCGAGCCGAAGCAGGGGTTGGCAGACTATGTTGACCTTCCTGGAAGGCATGGAGAGCTGATTAGCTTCTCCCAGTCACTGTAGAGTAAGGGGCGGTTTATAGTCAGTCGCATTTACGTCGCACGATGGTCGTGCGACAGGTTAGAGATCGATGTTGCATCACGATTGATTTATAGCTAAGTACTTCTGAGTGATGGCAGTAGCAAGAAAGTTGTGCGTTCACTGTTCCTTCTGGGATGTGTGCATGCGCGTGTGTGTGTGTCTGTGCATGCTCGGTAATAATCACATTACATTTTGAACGGATCACATTTATTAATATGTTCCTATGTTCATCACAATTTATCCTCGCCCCACTGGAGGTGGAGGCAGGGGCCCAGCTCCCTGCCTGCCTGCCTGCCTGCCTCTCCAGCATGCTGCCTGCCTGCCTGCCTGCCTGCCTGTCTGTCTGTCTCAGCAGACCTTCATAACCAGCCGGTTTCATAATAAGGTAGCGGGTATAGAACTCAGACTCTGCCAATTTCATTTCATTCAAGAACGTGTGGTATTCTCCAAATTCACGTCTGCATTCTAATATAATACGAACATAACATGATCTTCTTCGTAAGTTCCTACGTCTTCGAACAAGATGCCATGTAGCTGCTGTTAATAATGCAACTGCATGCGACTCAGTCATTGTGAAAGTGACAACGCGCGTGCAAGTTTATAGCCAATAGCACGATTTACATTGCGCTATCATCGCTATAGATCATGTAGCTGTCGTGCCACAGCCATCCAATGCCATGCGATGGCGATATGACCACGATATGATGGACTATATCTCGGCCTTTAGTCTGTGATCTGCATCTTTTGCCGGCGCCGAGCGTGTCGAGAATGACCCATGTTAGATTCGTACCTTTTGTTAGGGACTAGGCCTATATTTGACTAGGTGTACAACTTGGAAGATTCCTGATGACCTTAGATCAGTTCATCTTGAGCATTTTTATTTAAGCTTGACCTCAAATACAAATAAATAGATATAATAACCTCCACAGTTTACCATGTCAATGATATATCCTATATATTCTATTGTCAAGTATCAAAATATTCCACTCATAAATCTTACTGATGATGTTCCTATTAGACTATTAGGTCACCAATAAGAAAGAACGGTCAAACAAGAATTCAATCTTCATATGGAAACTTGATTATAGTCATCTGATTCATTCCCAAACAATGTGGCAACGATGTGTAAGTTACATGTACTCACAAACGTCAACAGTCTGATGAACATCATGGTACTAACATACGCCCACTCGCATCGCTTCGCTGTTCGAGGCCGTATTTGCAAACGCACGGTTTCTCACTATGTTGTTTGTAGGTTTTCAAGTAGCCAATTAGATTTCTGCCTACTTCAATCTCGCTATAAATCTAAAAATAGAGGCGTAGCTTCATGTCAATATCGATGGAGAGCTTGCTAGGCACGAATGTCAGTCTACGTGATTGACAGTATATTAGTAGGATGATAATAACCGAGCAATTTTATTAGGCAGTAGTTGACTGACCTCATTTATGAAGTTTCGCGAACTTAGCTTAGACATCAAAATCGTGCAAGCACGGGGCTCGATACGAGGTTAGTGGGAGTGAGAGACCATGCGATAGGATGATGGATGAACATATGATGTAAACTTGATGCCTAATCACGTGACACTACAGATAATTGTGGACACGCCTTTCCTACCGTCGGCCAATCAAAGGAAAACAACCCATTTTGAAGAACTTATGCTTAGCACACACGGGACAATCTAGCTGAGCTCCCGGCCTCACAAGGCATTATTTCGTACATTCTTCAAAACGCTGTCAAATCGCACTTGGTTCCCGCCAGACCATCCTGCTGAATCCATGTCCACACACTCTCCTGCCTCTTGCCGTCCTCGTCCTTATTCCGCATGCCTGTCTCTCCCGCGCACGAGCTGGGGTTCTACACGTGGGCTTTTTACCATTTTACCGCAAAACAATCAACAAGATTATCTTCTTTTTAAAATCTTAATCAATACATTTTAGTTAATACGTCCATGTATAAACTATATATTCCTATTAATATTATTTTTCATGAACCCGAGGATGTCTTATTTAATTTCAAAGATGATAATAGTGCATAATGCGTAATGTCAAAATTCACCACATAACAACAGTCCAGTCTAAGCAACGAAGCATAGTGCTTGCTAAATAACAGTGTAGCGTAAACAGAGACCTTGCCTATTTATTTACCATCAGGTCTAAATCGGACTGGACAAGTGGAGTGGCAGGTGTAGCTCGCGGGGATATGCGCTGGTCCGCCATTAAGTTTCCGCCTATCGCACCGCAAGTGCGCAATAACCAGGATGGCTGGTTAGCTGCAGATCTCGGGGTTGTGGTTCTCATGTGCCATCTCTCTGCGGAGTACATAGACAGACTTCTAGAGCCAGTGGAACAATGATGTTCCAGTGGGGCCGTGCGACCATTGCCGCTGAGATTGAACCACATGGTGTGGTCCCAACTGTTTGTGTCACCAGTGTGTCTTTCCATACTAATTTATAGAATGGAGTAATTAGAATAATATACTTAGCATATAATTAAATACTATACAAATAGAGTGAATCGTTTGACAGTAATATGAGCACATTAATACACAATATAGAGCTAGCTGGTGTCATTTCTATGTGGTGTCGCCGGAGGTACCACACAGATCCTTGAATCCATAGAAGCATCCGCATAGGAGATCACTGAGTAACTTAATATAAGTTAATAAACCCCTAACATACACAGAGAACATTATTGCTGCCTCGCGCAGGCCTCCATCACCGAATATTTTTATGATGGTGTAAGAGAAAGGTGGCCCGCGCAGGCCTCCATCACAGGAATTCTCACAGGAAAATGCCTTCAACGCCGAAGCAGAGGAAAAGCGTTGGCAAAAAGGGCCACTCTTTTGTTCATCAGAAAATGCTATGTGCTAAAAAATCCTGGTGAAGCCATAATTAACGTGATGCGTACTGGTTTACGTGAAGGCAGAATGAGCGATTTCTGAATAATTCCCATGTCACTGTCTTATGCAGTTCCAAGATGATGTATTGGTAGATGCCGCTTTATTTATGCGGGCCTTCTCTTACGGTCTAACCTACCATTTAAGTATTAGAAACGAAAACTAGCTTTGGCCACAGTGGCAGAGATTCCTACCTATCGTTAGATACAGCTGGGTTCCCGTAGGTCGCTTTGAAAGAGCATCCACCTTCACAGACGGTAAGCATACATGTTACATCGCAAGGCATCCGAATTTGATGAGAATCTGGGTACCTTGCTTCGCAACCACATAAAACATCACCTGGACAATGGCTACATTTCACATAAGCAAGTTTGATTACTGACATATCGTTACGGTGGGGGTAGAGGCGAATATCCACCGCGAGCGTCCTTCCCGTGAGGGCATGGCAGATTCCAAGATCCTTCCCAGACACTCCGATGAGTTGGATGGAGATGCGCGTCTCGTCCGTCACCGTTTCCTATGGATATACCTTTTGACCTGGCGTTAGGTTTGTTGCAATATGCCCAGATATGCACTGCGGGCCGGAAAAATAAACCTATCAAACTGACATTTATAACTATATGTTTTCGCAGTGCTTTCCTTCGTTGGCTGGGTTATCTAGCTAACAAGTATCCGAGGATATGGGGGAGATGTATGTAAATCAGCACTTTAACCATAGCCGCTCAGAAACCTCTGATGGTTTCCCAATGTGCTGATGGGACATCCAAACAATTAAGAAGCCATGCATGCGGCTTAGTGGATCATGGAAAGAGACAATAACTTTAATGCATACGAGGCGCTATGTGGTATTTGGCCAATTTTACACAACCTTGCCGGAGTGCAGGGCTACATTACTGCAACAGCCGGAAAAGAGGCGTACACTATATGTCTCTTAGCGAAGAGATTGTCCCTAACCACTTCAAACCTATCCTATTTGAGCTGAATAGTAAAGTTTAGTCGGTAACATGCCGGGCTCAAACAGTTAGAGCACGGTCAGTGACCTCAGTGTAAAATTGATGGTGGTAGAGATAAGTGATGCGGATATAACGTTGCTGTTTAGTATTTCCTAGCGTACTGTGGTCTAAGTTTTCTATAATTAAACAAAACATCTCAACGAAATGGCTATCTGCCATAGACAACAGTATCCAATGCAATGAACGATGACAATTTATATAAATTATTGAGGTAGTATATCAGGTTGAAAGACCTAAATGGTGCGGTTAGTTAAAGCACCCACAGTAAATAAGGATAATATAAACTGATAAAGAAATTATAAATTGCGGTCCTAAGACCGGGAAGGCACCTATTAGTCATTAGTGCCATATACGAAAATAATAATTAGATGTACAATAGTATAGTTACTTGAGTACCTAATAGTCGTCGGTACGGAACAGGCTACTATGTTATGGAAATTGAGGCGCTAACATATTCATAGCACGAGTTGACACATTCTCTGGAGCTGGAGAGGTTCCCGCAGGCGACTTCTGCAGCTGGTCTCCGCAGGTTGGATCCACAAGGTGACTCCTTCAAGCAGGGTAGATACGATGCATACTCATGACAGTGAAACAGAACAGCGAAGTAGCATCCATTAGATAGTCTCTATAACTAAATCATAATTTATACTGAAGTGAGAAAGTTCTCCGTCCGGCGGCAGAAATAATACAGTTAGAGGTTGCCCATTAACAGAGAGGGCTGTATAATAATGTTAAGCGGATACATAACTAGGCACATGGTGCGGGATGCATCGCATAGCTCTTGCTGCGCATCTAGCAAAGTCCACTAGACTGTGGTCGAAAAGTTACTTAAACACACACGACACGCAGTGCGGAATTTAGTGTTCACTTTTCAGCGTGATTGGCAGATCCGGCGAGTCGTCGACCAAGAATCACCGCAGCTCTACATAGCGTAGGATTACATTCCGGGGCCCGCATGGCCCCTTCCGCAGAAGTTGCGTTAGGAAAGTCTGGATGCGCAAAGTCTAACTTTAAATTTAGTTTATTACTCCTGGATGGCCGTCCGGGAGTACCAAAATTCCGTGGAAGCCGAGGACGTCCTACACCGCAGATGTGCCGGGATCCGTAAGACACCAGTTGAAGATCACTGGTAGGTCAGCAGTTCACATCCATTATCCAGGTGGTCCTGTCGTTCTGTGCGGGCCGGCTTCTATGCCGGCGATGCTCTTGATCCTTGGTTCTTCACCCATTTTATACTTGCTGGGACGTCAGGGCTGGGCTTCTCTACCAATCAGCAGCCGAGAGCCAGCCAATCAGCGTGCTGGTATGCTAGTGGCGTATCGACCACGTGTACACAGATCTTTATATTTAGTTTAATATATACTCGCGGCTATGACGTTATAGCAATATTCCGAGTATAATTTAGCGGGTAGCTTCGACGATAACTCAGCCGTTTCTGGGCCGATTTTAAAATAGTTTACAGTTTTGGAAAGCTAGTTTAAAACGAGAACGGATAGATTATAAGCATTTACTAGTACCTACTCAGTACACTATAGGTAAGCACTCGCTTCCAATTCCGAGACAAGTTGTCAGAGAAGCTCTGACGTGCGCGCATGCTCACCACACGTTCTCTCATATAAGGCTTACATACGGTTATTGCTCTACCCAGGGGGGGTGCGCTTTAGAACGAATCCGGCATGGCCTGTACGTACCCAGCCTTGCTGGAATGACCGGTACCTGTTCTGTCGATCCGTGCTACACAGGGAGGGCAGGGAAAGGGTGGGGTGTAGAAGGAAGGGTGTACCAAATAGAAATACCATCCTTATCTGCTTTAGGCTTATGTAATTGCCCTGAGGTTCACTGCTAGGCTGCTCCTATTATAATTAATGTTTGCGCAGTGAATCCTACTTTGGCTTAAAGACTAGCTAAAGGTACCGGTGAAGGTAGGGGGAAAGTGAATGAGACGTCGCCGTTTCAATTCTAGCCTGTCAAGAAACCTTAGTGATTTCCGGGGTCGACTCTAACCAAACCGACTCTAACCAAACCGGTGGAGGGAGTTACCAACCAATTAGTTGGCCAGAAGGCCGGAGAGTCACAGAAAGAGGCAGCTGCTCTAGAAGTAATTTAGAAGGCCGTAAGGTTAGTGGACAATTATCGAAACATGGTTTGATATGTAGCTTCTGCATAGCCGGGAAAGAGGCTTTACAATCGACAACACTCCTTCAGTCGAGCAGTTGTCCCCAACTACCTATGTCCTAAAAAGATATTTGAGTTAATACTAGTTAGGATTAGTCGTCGTATCCCGAGTCTCTTGGTACAGACACGAGAGACGACTCTAGTGAAAACGTGTTGTTGTATTGAGAAAAGTAAGTGGTGCAGTTAATGAAGCTGTATAGTTTAATTTTAAGCGTTGTGCGGTTTAAAAGATATATAACTATTTAACTTAACACATGACAAATAAACAGTGTCTTAACGGCACTCACCGTGTTACAATTCTATACAGTACAATTAGGTCTAGCTGACTTACTGCGCTTACTTATAATCAGCGCTTGAAAAAGAAAATAACTATGTTACAATAAAAATAAGCGCCTATTAGTCATCAGCGCGTTGCTCATTTAACGTCACAGTAGCTTGTTGGCGCCTGTTAGTCATCAGCACTTTTTGGTACAGTAGTTAGTTGGCGCCTGTTTGTCATCAGCGCATGTTGGCACAGTAGTCTGTTGGTGTGGTACTCACGTGGATGGTATTAACCAAAAGACAGCGTTACTTCAAGGCCCCTGAGATGTTTTAGTTGTTTTATTGACCCCTGAAGAGGGCTTCTAGAAATTCATTGGCACCGTATTTCAGTCTAATATTGGTAACTTCCCCAGCTTTTACAGCCATTTATACTCCTGGATGAGAGAGGCAACGAGGAGTGAATGAGGTTGCTTATGTCTTCAGCGATCGTCAGTTGGTCGAACAGAGACGCGATCCCTGGGTCGCCGGTTTCACAGCTCTGCCCGTTACCGCCTGAGCGACCATCTCCTCTAGACAGTGGAATACTGCCAATTCTACTTCTTATACTTACTGTATGGTGACCAATCAGAAGTCACCATAGCAGAGCGAGCCAATCATCGCACACTTCGTGGAGAGGCTGGCATGATGGTGACACATGTATGTGACGTCACGCTACCTTCACCCTAACAGCACATGCGCGATGGTGATCTAAACCAACTTAGAAGAATTAAAAGGTCAATTCTTATTTGTCTGATATCTCTGCCATTCCTGGGCCGATATCATTTCTGTAAGTGGATTCATTTTTCCCAACGAATCCGAGTGGTGATTCAGCCCAAGATGGATGAAAAAGGCCTAGTATTAAGGATTCCAAAAAATACAGGCAACTATATACATAGGAATGCCATTTCCCACACTCTGCACAGCGTGGGTAGGCTACCTCCTATTGGCGCGCATGCGTGATAGGCGTTCTTACAGACTATTAATATGAGCTCTCTCATCTGTGGCTACACGCGCTGGCCTATGAAACCAAGGGTGAGGTTGGAGCTTCTCAGATCGGGTCATTGCATACCCAGCTAGCCCGTGTTGGTTTGTACCCGACTGAGTAGTCCACGCTACACCTATACGGAGAGGTGACGACGCAATGAACTTTGGACTAAAGGTCAAAAGTCAATATTATTGTGATATTGTAAATGACCGATTTCTTTTTTTTTAAAGATTAACAGTTTGCGTTTAGCTCAACTTATTAGTTCATATCTCATGTTTGGTTAATCAAATTAGACCCAAACTTAAACACACGGTTCCTTATACTAAGAGAGCATAATACAATATCCTTCGGGGTTAAAAGGTCAAAGGTCATTGAGCTCTTAGGAAAACATGTGTGTCACCCCAAAAACCAGACGAATACTGCACTGAGTTTTGTGTCACAATCGTGTCACGCACGTTCGTGTTATGATAACGCCTTACTCCAACATACACAGGCAGACAATAAGAGAGGGAACGCTAACTAATCTTGAACCAACAACGTCACTCCTGACAAATCCACGACAACAAATAGATTTAAATAGAAATAGGTATTTTCTACAAAATATACAAATTTGGAAACGAAATGCATAAATGAATAAATTTATTAATGAATTATAAATGATATAATATAAAGGTTCACGTGAGTCTATTTGTGCACTTGGCTGATTCCATGGGACGTGGAACGAGTGGACGGACGGACGATCTCAAACAGATTTACTTTATGGTAGACAGGGATGAGAACTATGATGTTCACGTCTTGTTGCATGCGTGTCTGGCCAAATCGCACATACACCACCACGTGAACAATAGGCAGCAAATGACGAATGGCACGTCACAAGAGATGGGTTTTGTTTGGGCGTAGCGTGTCAGGAATGGCCGCAAAATGGCACGTGTTTCTAAACACTCACCACTGAGGTATTTTCACATTTTGGCAACTTCGCGAGTAAATTTACTCTACGGAAAAGTCTCAGTCGAATACAGCCAATGTGACAAATAGCAAATCATACAACACTTGAAAATAGTTGTCATGGGACTTTTCCGTAGAGTAAATTTACTCGCGAAGTTGCCCAAATGTTCACTAAGCAAACGTACCAGTCGAATGAAAAACCCCTAACAGTATGGAAGGTGCAGAAATCGACTGAAATCGCCTAAATTTTACTATCTTGATAATAAAATCCACCTTTGAGCACTGTTTTTAGACATAGTGAATACTGAATAATAGTAGAATTCAGCTCCTAAGTCCCGCATTTTCAAATTTTGCATCACGTGACATACTTCACGAAACATGCCACACATTTTGGCCCTTACTTGTTTCGTGCTCTATCCTTTTCAGGGAAAGACCAGTCGAGTAATAAATATACTCTACTGCGCCAATATAGGCCTACTCTAACTGTTCGCCCAGTCGAATACAGCCAATCTAACTATCTCGTAGACACCTAGGTTACGGATTGTGTATTTATACATAAGAGCTACAGGGGTTTGATAACTGGTAACAGTCGTTGATATTTTAACAAATTTAATAACTACAAGCTACCTGAGGCATGACCAGGGAACGTTGCAAAGATCAGCAACACTCACACAGGTAGAATAACGCGTTGTGGCGAGCTTAAACAGCAGCATAACACACATGCATACTCTGTTAGGTACAGAAACGATAATAACTGACCACAATGATTGACATACCTTTGACTAAGTACCTGACCAGCAGGTCCCATGTTTCTGAAGCTGTTATTAGGATAGCGACGTCGTTACACTCATGTTATGCTATTGGAGTAACGATATCGCTATCCTAACGATAGCTTGGGGAACATGGGCCCAGCTACGGGTAATTTGCTTAAAAATGCAATGCAATCCTCATATGGATCACTAACACGATTCACAAAGGCTGCGTACAATACAGACTTAAAGTTGAAGTAATACAATAAATATACAATAATCTGAATTTATATAATAAATTCAGTAATGTCAAACTTTAAATGTGACACACATTGGAGTTAAAGTTCAAGGTCACTGTGTCCTTGCTTAAAACCAAGGGGTTTTTTAAAATCAAAACTATCATTTTGTGTTTAGGTCAACATAGCAGTTTATGTCACATGTTTTGGTTAAGGATACAAGGAGATGACTTATAATGAGATGGCATGGCACAATCACCGTGGTATCAAAATGTCACGGTCAGTTTGATAATGACAAAATTCAATTTTTAAGGGTTTTCTCAACAATAACATTTTGCTTTTACCGCAACTTAGCAATTCATATCTCATGTTCTGTTAATCATGCTGCACCCAAACTTGGGCACATGATATGCTCAAAAGGTCAAAGGTCCTGGTCATTCATAAGCATATTCATAATATTTATTTCCTGTTTGAAGTAAAAAACATCTATGCCAAAACTATGACAGTTCATTGCAAAGTCGTAAAGTCGAGCTTCATAGTTGCATTGGAACCGCATACCTGGTTCAGTTAGATGTTGTAGAAGTATGTATACTGTGATCGAGACTTGCGTGATGGTAGCGTATCCTCGGCATAATTCACCTTTCCAGAGTATCAATCTATCATCTGACGTCATATGACGTCATAGTCAGCTAGGCGGCGTGTAGGATGACGGCATAATCATTATGTCGTAAATGATTCTATTTGGCCCGTCTTTAACTCTTACTATAGTCCGACACGTTGTACGAATTGTATGTCTCGACTATTTAATAAACATGCTGTTGAATATTTTGAAACTAATTTGAATGGAGGCTGTTGCTGCCATAGGCAGCAACAGTGCGCCGTCAAATTAGTTCCAAGATATTCAATAACTTACCTAGTTTTATGGAGATTGATAGTCAGCGAGTTCAGAGATCGATCGATCCCATCACGAGCAAGGTGTGGTTGGAGCTTAGCTAGAGATGGGCGGGGCATAGCTAAAATCATGCTAAATGTTGGCTTCATTTTGAATTTACCTGAGAATAATACAAAGACTTCTGTTAAGACTTATCCGTAAAAAGAGAACTCAATCATTTTATTCTTTGTTGGTTCATTTTGCTCTTTTGCTCTCTTTCTCAAACAAACCTTTGCATAAATTGGCTGCCATTGGGTTATAGAATGAAACAACAGACATGATTTTTGTAAAGCAATATGTATTGTCTTGATATTTTATTAACCCCCACCCCACCCCCCACCCCCACCCCCCCCCCCCCCCCCAGCATTCTGAGGGGCAGCACATCTGCATCTTGGGAACATCAAGGGAAAAAGTTACAGAAACAAAATTATTTTTGTTTTAACTTGAAGAAAGTTTCAAAATATTGACCGATGCCACATCTTGGGTTTATCTGTTACGTTTCCTCGACAGTATTAGCCAAATTGTCTACCAGCAATCTGAGGGCAAGTCCATTTTCATGTGTCACATTCAACCTTTAAAAAATAACAGAAGCCTTGATTTTCATGTTAAGTCCCCCCCCCCCCCGCCCCCATATGCAATTTAAGTTAATAAACAACCTTCATCATAGTCCAGTAAATGTATTACTAACATCAGTAGTAATGGTGGTCGCTGTGAGCTATTGTTCTCCTCTCAAAATGATTAAGGGGGGTTTTAATGAGACGACACACATTTTAATTGGTCGAGGCCCCTCTCCTAAGCCACGCCCTGTATGACGTCGCAATCCAGTACCAGTGTCCGAGTTCAATTGATTACACTGCTCCGCTTAGAATTCCGTATGTGTGGGGGTGGGCGGGGTGTGGGGTGGTGGTGCCTGTCTGTAATAATAATAATAATAATAATAATAATAATAATAATAATAATAATAATAATAATAATCATCAGGGGGAGGTTCGGGTGTATATACGCAAAGCTTTTGAATGGCTGTCCGCTATTGTTTTCCGAAATGATGAATCGGTTAATTATGCAAATTGGGTCACGTGAACTTGTATTTTAACCCATGTTTGTTGGAGGCGGCGGGTTGGGGTTGGGTGGTTGGTGTGTTGCCTTTGACCTTTTGACCCCGCATAGTATACTGTATGTGGAGGTGGGGGTGGAGTGGGGGGGCAAGCATGTATAATTATTCTAAAAAAAGATTGCAGGTTTGTGCGTTATTGTTCTGGCAAATGTAGTGTTTGAAATTCGATAATGCCCTTTGGGTTACACAGTAGTCACAGTAGTCATTTGGTCTACACAGTACTGAGACGTTATAGCCAGGTTTTTACTATATAATTCAATCAAACCTTTCCTAAACGACCACCTCATGGGCCACCATTACGTGTTGCACGTTTATGCACTATTGTTCTCATGTCATCACCACTCAACATGGTCTAAAATATGGGTCCATGTGACCTCAATTGCATAATTTACCAATTAATCATTTAGGAGAACAATAGCGGAGCTTTATTTGTCTAAAGCTAAAGACCGATCCCAAAAACGGCTGATCCAATTTGGCTCAAATTTATCACAACAAAGGGTCACACCGCAAAAGAGGATGTCCAGACTTTGGCCATGATCTGGATAGGAAGAGTCGGTCCGGATCGGATCAAATCCTGGATCTATGGGATGGATAGTCCTATCTCGGAAACTGCTGGTTCGATTTCGCTCGGAATTTACCACAAGAAAGGATATGACTCTACACTAGGAGTCCACAGCATTAGCACTGAAATAAATAAGCAAAAATAAACAAATCCGATGATGTGGAGCAATTTACAATGTGAGAATAATGAGAGGGGCACGGGGAGAGGGAGGGGAAGGGGTGTCTGCAATGTCTGACTTCTCTTGTTGTTATTCTGTGACCTTGCAGAATGTGGTTGAAGGTCATTGCAGTGTCTATGGTGGGCATGCTGATGTACTATCACTACTCTGATGTACCACTCCCTATGGACCTGACGTATGATTCGTCAAATCTCTGGTTCAAACTCGAGAAACAAACATTAAGCTTGGTAAGTTGGCGAGACAGATGTTCAACCCTTTAACACTTGTACAAAGACAAATTATGATACAAAGACTATTTGACAGTTGAATGTTTAATTTGACTGGAAGGTTCGACTGGAATTAGTTTCAAACAATTCAACAGCTCTCCTGTTGGCTATATTTGCCATGTAATGGAGGAAACCAGCTATGCCCCGCTCACGCTTCGCTCTCTCTGAATCTCAGTCTCCAGAAGACTATACAGGTAGGCTGTTGAACATTCTGAAACTAATTTGACTGAGTGTTGTTGCTATAAATAGTAGAGACATACAACTAGTACAACTTGACGGAGTATTAAGCATCTATGGCTGACAAAATTGTGACATTCATGACGTAATTGGACATTCATAAAACGCTATGCAGAGGACGGTATTTATCAGCTTGTTGATCAGCTTGCCCCCCTAAGGCATTAGTATCTTATCTTGTCTCAAGACCGAATGCGGAGTCTCTACTGCTTGACAAAACTGAATATTAGATTTCAAAGGCCAAATACACAACAAAATGTGTGAAAATAAAGTTGTTCAAATTGCACACTTTTAGAAGTTTAAACGATGTATCTCGAAGTAATGGCATAAATATTAACATATGAGGATTTCATCCCGTATACATTAATATGATGTGTTGTGAAGTTGAATTAGGGATATGTGCCTATTCAATTTGACTTAAAATATTTTAATTTAGACGGAAAGAAATCGTCAAATATTAAGATTTCTTTTGATTCATTACAATGATGAGTCAGTCCTTCTTCACCTTTGCCCACTGTGTTTTGTCCTCAGCCAAAATCTTAACTTCCTCAGGTCCATTCTTGACTTGAGTGTACCGAATCCTGCTTTCTTGAGGTTATCTCATAGCACCTTAACAGATGTATACAATGGCGTCCTCTCATGGCTTTATATTAACAGTCTCCCGGTATCGTCCAGTCAATCTAACCCAAAAAGAAGCATAACCTTGAAAACGTTGTAATAGAAATGAAATGACTTTTATTTATTTTATGAGTGTCTACTAAAGGACATACTAAAAATCTTCCAAAATCATTTTAGTGGCGCATTGTATGCGTAAATATCAAAATCTTAAAATAGTCATAACTTTTTCCTCTTTTATAGTCGGGATATAAATTTGGTGTCTATGCCTGTGTTTTCATGGTCTTTGATCTATCGTTCACATAAGCATGGCTAGAATCATCTAAGATTATTCATAAGTGCTAAATTATTGGATTCCTTCCCCTAAATCACAAAATTAAGGTCATCGCGATACGATACAAATCATAAACATTTTGTTTCCTAGACAGAAAGAACGTATGATGTCTGAAAGTTGACTGTCACTTATACCATGGCATCACCAGGCAATAAAACCTTAGTAGACCCCCACTAAGGTAAATAAAATAGCTTCATAAAAAGATTTGTGATAATCGTGATACGGACCAATGGCATGAGAAAGTGAAATCTATGATAGTCTTTGTTGAACACCTTCATGCAGCTGATGTGGTGCATTATAAGATTTGCTGCACAAACTACATAAATAAGAAGCAAATACGCGATGCTTTGCCTAATGACAATGTGTAAGATCTGAATTATTCAAAGTGCAGATTTTGGATATAAAAGATTACTCTGCATTCTGATTTTGAATTCAGCATAAGATGCATGGGCTATAGGGCTAAGCCGTGGTCACAGCCATTACGACGATTGCCTTGTTGGCGTACAACAAAGGTCAACATAATGGCTGGACATTTACTGATGACAGAGACCATTGATGTTATCGTGATATGAACACTGCAGACATTAGTCTTGAATCATTATGGCCCTTAAAGGTCACAATGGCGCTCGAGTGCACGGATCGGTCAACAAGATGACATCAGTGATGTCTACCACAGAGTTAGGAATGATGGCGCTCGAGTGCACGGATCGGTCAACAAGATGACATCAGTGATTTCTACCACAGAGTTAGGAATGATGGTGTGCCGGGCCAGGATTGGCTGAGGCGAGGGTTGATGAGCGTGCTATATATTTGCATGTCTTGTGCAAACTGGATCTACTTTTTGACATCACTCTGTAGATTACTTTTTGGTTCACTTTTCGGTCCACTTTTTATATAGGTCGTTTTGTTTATGTATTTGATGATGATATAGCAGTATACTCTGAGTGCATAGAAGATCACGCCGAACATTTAAGGCTTGTAATGCAACGGCGTGAGGACTATAACCTGCAACTTAAGAGAAAGAAATGTGAGTTTGCAAAAGAATCTGTAGATGTATTGGGTTACAGAATATCCAAGGATGGGGTTTCACCAGAAAAACAAACGGTTTAAGTAATCGAAGAAATGCAACCCCCAAGAAATGGCAGTGCCATACATTCTCTGATGGGGATAGCTGGTTATCATAGAAATTGCATTCCAAATTTGACTAAAATAACCAAATCCCTAATAGATCTCACCCGAAAAAGTGTTAGATTTCTATGGGGACCACCTCAGTAAGACGCTTTTGAACAATTAAAAGACTTATTATGCAGCGACACCATTTTGGCCTATCCTAGACTTGAATAAACCTTACAAATTATACACTGATGCATCAGCATATACTGTGAGCGACATTTTGGTTCAAGACGATGACGGGGGTACCGAAAGGGTTATTCAATATATATCATCGACCCTAAAAGACAGTCAACTTAATTGGCCCGTAATCGAGAAAGAGGCTTATGCAGTGGTATATGCGCTTAAGAAATTAAGACCATATTTGTATGGCGTGAAATTCACTGTATACACCGACCATAAACCTTTGAAAAGCTTGTTTATTGGCGAAGTACAAAATACAAAGGTCCAACGATGGGCTGTTCTGATCGCTGAATACGGCTGTGACATTCAGTCCATCAAAGGCACTAAGAATATAAGGGCTGATATGTTGTCTAGATTGCAAAGACCATCAGAAATGGCCACGTTCGACACAGGAGATTATGCAATTCCTGAGGTAGAGGACGGCGTTTTGCCTCACGTACCACTGGAAGCGTATAAAATTGCCTATGGCGAACTACGCCGTGAACAACAATCAGAATTTAATGAAATGTTTAAAGAAGTACCTGAGGGATGTGCAATACATAATGGGGTGGCATACTCTACGAAGTGTCCATCTGCGTTAGATGCTGCCTACCTGAGGGTAATTCTGCCATCAAAATTTAGAAACAATGTATTGCAATCAGCGCATGAACGGTCAGGTCATCAAGGTCTTCATAAGACATTAAGTTTAATTAGGGATTCCTTTGTCAGGGAAGGAGTGCGTAAAGACGTTATCCAGGTGGTCGCTAGATGCCCAACTTGTCAGAGTAAGAACGGGTCCAACGTACACTGAAATGCCCCTTGCGAAATATCGAGGGCAAATTATTGGTATAGACCTTATTGGCCTGCTAATGCGGTCGACCGAAGGTAACACGTACGTATTGCCTATTGTAGATCACTGTTCTGCATGGGCTGAAGCTTACCCCATCCCATCCAAGTCCGCTCGTTGCGCAGATGTGAAAGTCGTTAACGAATATTGCGCGCGTCATGGCATACCTGAGATAGTAATCACTGATTTGGGGAGGGAATTCAATGCCAACGAAATGCGAGATAAATATATAGCCCTAGGTATCGATCACCGCAGAACAACACCCTATCATCCACAGACGAATGGAAAGAAAGAACGTTTCAACAAAACAATCACGGAGATCCTACAAAAACTGGTTAATAACCAGTCAAGATTATGGGAAAATTAACTCAGTGCAGCCCTAATGGCGTACAGGAACACTAGACATTCAAATACTTATATATGCGTGCTATGTATCTGCATGTCTTGTGCAAACTGGATCTACTTTTTGAGATCACTCTGTAGATCACTTTTTGGTTCACTTTTCGGTCCACTTTTTATAGTATAAACATAAATGTTAGATATTAGTTAGAAGTTTTAGTCAGAGTATAGTTATGATTGTTACAGAGAATAAATTCACAATATGATACAAGTTTGAAGTTGCTGTTTGTATTAGTATTATAGGTAGAGTGATGCAACAAGACCAGAGAGAACCACTTTGGCACGAATCAAAGAATCTTCCATTTAAGTCAGATGGCCCGGGGACGGATATAAATATTTGATCACAGAATCAAAGGCGAGCCGCGTCCCCCACTTGAATTCAGATAAATTTGAAAACGAATGAGCATTTATAAATGATTCAAATAAGAAAGACTTGGAAAACCAAAGGATTTGGAAAATGAAGCTGCTCTTCTGGGTATCATGGAACAGTTCGAGGCTAATGATGAAGAGCCATAGGCAGTAACATCACCAAGTCAAATTAGTTACAAAATATTCAACAGCTTACCTGTATAGTTTTGAGGAAACTGATAGTTAGGGCACTCGGGGATCGATAATCCCAACACAGCGATGTGTGGATGGAGCTTAGCTAGAGATGGGCGGGTATGGCTAAAAATAGAAAGGTCCATTCTCATGAAAAATTGTGACCATTTTCACTTTAAATTCTCAGGAACATTTCCAAGTAACCAACAGACAGCGAGGTAGAGAAGAGGTGAATAGTTGAGACTGCAGAAAACACAAATAATAATGCTATTAAAAAATTTAATTCAGTCTAATGATGTGTATTCGAGTACCGTTGAAATGTCGTCCCTTTCGGATGCAACATCATTTCTGCTGACCTCGTTGAAACATTTCCTAGATAGTCTACTTGTTGGTAGGGACAAAGGTTTAAAGATCGCTTCAATCAATCAAGCTGTAATGCCGGCAACTCCCGCAGGCGTTCTTATGACCCCTTTTCAGCTCTGGCGTGATGCACATATGCATTCACATTTTTCATCTCGGTTTCTTGTTGGTACATTATATCAGCATGGAGTCAAATGTGCCTACTCAGAGGTACAGAGACATAATAGGAGTGGAGCTATTAGCACAAGGATTGACATTCCATGATATGTCCCTGGTCATTTCCGGCAGTATGTGGCGGACACTGTAGATAACAATATTCAGACACCGGTTGGTAGTGGTACGTGTCATGGCATGGGTATTATAGTCAACAACATACCTAAGATTAATCAGGCTTCTATTATCACGCATGTGGTTGTGTCTGCTAAGGATATAGCTGCAGTTTGGGCGGATAAATATCCGATATTTAACTCCCGAGCACAATGGGATGGTTTAAGTTGAAGCATGAACAAGTTCAATCTGTGAACGGCAAAAAGACTTAGACTAGAATGGATCTGGTGATTTCACATGGTGGACATCTAGAACTGTCATCAGTTTTGTTCCTACCAGTAACAGGCACGAATCCAAGTGAACTAACATGTATTTATTCGACTTTGATCTCTGTAGCAGACCATCCCGGTCGCTATGGTGTAACACCTTTAATTACATTCGATTAGCCACTTTGGTTGAGGACAATGACAATAATTGAAAGTGAACCAGATATTAACAAACCATGTTCCTTCGTACAAAGACAGAAGTCTTTTACACACTCGTGAGCTTTCTAGCATGTATTGGCCACTTGATGGCAGGATCGGTTTTTCAGGAACTGCTAGAACTGATCTTCGCACCTAATACTGTCACCAACATTCTAAGTGGCAAAGCTGTGTGCAGATGAATCTGTGGTCACATTTGGCTAGACATCGCTCTTAATGCAAGCCACATATCCAAGGTATTTGCTTTAAAGAATAAAATGAAACGAAACTCTGAAGATAGTATGGGAGACGAACCTTAAGGAGAGACTAGTGCTGCAGCTGTATTACCACTGGACTGTATATTGAATGGATGCTGGTGGGGAAACAGCCATTACAAATGAACTATATGTTGCTAGTGATTTATTGGACAAACTGATAGACATTTTGTCCTATGACGTAGATTCGTCTGTGGACCGGAAATCGAGCAAAGTCATGATTGAGAATGAAATCGACCAAAGGGCAGGAATGTTGTCGCTCATGTACATGCAATTAAGTAACATTGTTTATGGATTTTTTCTATCAAAACGCAATGGTGACTGGACCATTCATGACATGCTGCTATATTTTGCTGCATACCGTCACACCTTATTAACTAAATAAAACTGTGATTGCCCCCATCAATGACAGATAGGACATCAGCGAGTAAGAATCGATGTCCAGCTAAAGAAGGATTTCCGCTCTAATGATGGCAACAAGCAAACATTTATCAATATGCTCAGTGACTACCTCGAATCCGTCATGTATGCCTTTCACATCTAGAAGAGATGTAGACAGCCGCTGTTTCACCATTGTATACAGTTACACACCGACCCCATACACCGGTGTGACTACATGACTGGAGATTGACTTTCATTATGGATTTCGGAACTAGCACCATAAAGTGAACGAACAGAATTCATAAAATCTACTTTATGTAACAGAAATTAGGTCGTAGCATTGTCATAACTTTGATTGTCGGGCCAGATTTCTATTTCTTGGCCATCCTGAAGAACAATCTTAGTTAGTTCCAGTTCGAACATTTATTCTCACTTAGTAAGTCTCCAGCTCCTGGTAGCACAGATTAACGTAGCGGTGCAATTGCAACATCACCAGTATCATCAGATTCTGGCGGCTCGTGGCCAATTTCGGTTCCGGATCTATTTGATAATCTCTCGGGATCGAGGATCGGTTCAACATTATCAATACCATCGGATCCTGGCAGCTCGTGGCCAATTAGACACGAGTCTTCAGCGCCATTTGTGTCTATCATTGTATATTTAATAAAGTGTCGTTTTGCTTAGCGCGTTCGTTTGGATGCACCCGTATAGTCTTTTTCAAATTCCATATATTCACACAGTTTTCATATTGGGGTTGTCGTCATCCAGTGAACATTTCAAACCACACAAAATTGTCTAATTCCATCGACGACATCAATGCACGGATCCTGCATACAGGTCGTATATTATTGGTGTATTATATTTTAGAGTTTATATCAATTATTATTATTTTTATAGTTATTAACATGTGAGTCAGGTTGATATTTCAAATCTAGATTCTGAACCAAGAACCATTAATTCTACATTTTGAGTGAGATAAAATCATACATGTTGTTATAAAGTCAACGGATTATCCATTGGTCCATGTCCGTCCTGGGTTCCAAATGATTCAATAGTCGATAGTGGTCTACATTGACCAGATCGAATGGGGGATCATTTTCAACTTGGATAGGGGATGTACCCAGATCTCATCTTCAGTTAACTAACAGAATTTATGATTCTGAAGTAAATTAAATGGTCTGTGATATTCTTTCAGGATTGATATAAGTGGCATCAAATCGAAGGATTGTCTTGCTGCGATTAATATCAGGAATCGAAGAACGAGACGGGATTGGATCAGCCAGAATCACTCGTCAACTGATAATGGTTGTTTTCAATCAAAGATACAACTTGGTCATCATAGGGTTCTTGTTTCTTTCAAATTGGTTTTACTGATATTCAACAGAAGTTTCAATAGAGGGATTCAGTAGTTATTTCAGATTACAGATTCTGAAACCTTGGTTCAATAGAGCCATATACATCTTCATACAATACATCATTTATAAGAATTATTTCATATATATATATATATATATATATATATATATATATATATATATATATATATATATATATATATATATATATATATATATATATATATATATATATATATATGTTTACTGTGTCCATCTTTTGATCCAATAGGTCAAAGTTCAAATATTACTGCAGATCACTCTTCCAAACATCGATCCAAGATAAGGAAGTGTTGGAATTTGTATCAAATCGGTCCTTCGGGTCATTCATTATGGAAATCATATAGCCTACCTCTAGATATCTGTTTTATCATTTCCATTTCGGTTAAATGTTTGAGCAATAAATATAGGGTCATTATTTGGTTAATGACCTCATAATCACTACGAATGTCTAGTCTTTTGATAAAATATATTGGCATTTCGCATCATACAGTAATCTGACCCATGCCAACGAAACGTAACTCCCTTACACTATGCTCGCCCATCTTTAGCTAAGCTTCACTCACGCTTCGCCCGTATTGGCATCGATCGATCTCTTAGCTCCCTGACTATCAATTTCCAGAAAACTATACAGGTCAGCTGTTGAATATTGTGAAACTAATTTGACTGGGTGCTGTTGCTGCCAGTCAAATTTGTTCTAAACACGGCTACTGCTACAATTGCCTAAGAATACATTTCAGGTGAACCACGTCTAACTAGTGGCTGATTTTTGGCGTCACCCTATTTTCGACAGGATCTCAAATCTACGAAAATTGTATATGTTATTCAGTGGGGCCAGTAGATAGTATCACCGCCGGTTTCATTTCTATTACAATTAGTCCCCGGTCAAACCGTATTTTTGACTGAACTACATGGCCAAACATGAGGTACATAGGTTAGTCTTTGAAAAGTATACAATTGTGACGATTTTCTTTTCAAGCATTTTGGTGTGAATGTGGACCTTTAAATTGAATTTCTTCAAGAATAAACATCTAATAATTATCCTCACGTTATGGGGATATAGTAATTGCCTCCGTCCGTCTGTCCGTCCGTCCGGCACGCTATCTCCTCCAAAACCGTTGGGTGGAATTATATCAAATTTGGTATGTGGGTTACCCATATGATTCCGCTTTGCAGGATGATATTTAAATTTGGCTTTGCCACCCCCTCCCCCTCTCCCCCCCCCCCCCAGGGCATGGGTCAAAAAGTTCAAATAAGTTGTAACGCAACTCCTCTGAAATCGTTAGACGGAACTCAACCAAATTTGATATCTGAGTCGCCCATATCATTGCAGAGTGCAAGAGGCCATTTACATTTGGCTCCGCCACAGGGGCTGGGGAGGGTTCAAAAGGTCACATATTGACCTGCTGAAATTGATTGTAATGCATCTCCTCTGAAACCGTTGGACAGAATTTAACCAAATTTGGTCTGTGGGTTACCCATATCAATGTTGAGAACATGAGCACATTTACATTTGGCCCAGCCCCCAGGGGTGGGTGGGGGTCTGGGATTCACAAATTGATTGTAATGCAACTCCTCTGACACTGTTGGACGGAATTCAATCAAATTTATTATGTCAGTTACCCATATCAATGTGGAGTATATGAGCACATTTACATTTGGCCCCCCACCCCACCCACCCCCCAAATTTGATATCTGAGTTACTCCTATGATTGTGGAGTGCAAGAGGCCATTTAGACTTTGCTCCGCCCCAGAGGGTTGGAGAGGGGTCAAAAGGTCAAATTCTAACTTGCGGAAATTGATTGTAACGCATCTCCTCCGAAACCGTTGGACGGAATTCAACCAAATTTGGTATGTGAGTTACCCATATCAATGTTGAGTGGAAGAGCTCGGGGATGGGGATGGGGTCAAAAGATCAAGAAATTGATTGTAATGCAACTCCTCTGACACAGTTGGACGGAATTCAATCAAATTTAGTATGTCAGTTACCCATATCAATGTGGAGTGGATGAGTACATTTACAGTTGGCCCCGCCCCAAAGGTGTGTGGGACAGGGGTCAAAAGGTCATGCAATTGATTGTAATCCAACTCCTCTGACACTATTGGACGAAATTCAACCACGTTTGTTATGTGAGTTACCCATATGATTGCGGAGTGCAAAAGGGCATTTACATTTGGCTCCATCCCGAGGATGGGTTGTGGGGTGTGTCAAAAGTTCAAAGCGGTGAACGTGCGGATTTGCGATGACGGGTCATCGACCGATGAATCTAGTTGATATTAAATGTCCGTTATCTCGGTGGAATCAATCTGACAGCGGTTTTGTTTTACATTCTAGGCAGTCAAAGCTGCAACAAGCCTGGGATTTGATCGAGTAAAGGCATTTCGGTCATCTTTGGAAGTTTTACAGAGCAAGTATGAGTATACAGACGATTCTATGCAGGTATCATTGTGATCATAAACAATATTTGAAATTCATTATTAATATTCTATCTTCAGCCCATAGTGGAAAGACGGTATTGTATTCTATTCGAGTCTGTCTGTCTGTCTGTCTGTCTGTCTGTCTGTCTGTCTGTCTGTCTGTCTGTCTGTCTGTCTGTCTGTCTGTCTGTCTGTCAGTCAGTCAGTCAGTCAGTCAGTCAGTCTGTCTGTCTGTTGGTGGCTGTATACCAGAAGAAACTGCTGATCCGATTTTGGTCGAATTTTAACACACAAATGGCAGATGTTGTGAACAAAAAACTCGAAATATGGTTATGATACAAACACGAAATCAGAAAACAAACAAATTGCTTGCCGATGGTTTATGATTGATTTCTGCTTGTTTCGTTGTATGAATTTTATAATTGGGCCTACGTCCTGCTGCTACTAACGCATAATACGAGTTACAATACCAAATCAATGTTAGTAGCAAATATAACAGGTTACCGATGTGATTTGGTGTGACCATATGTTGTGGTTCTTACAAATGATGATCACAGAAAATGATTGATTTGATTGGATGTTAGAGTTCTTCATGAGAGCCGGCAGTTTTGATGCTTTTTGTGTTCTATGAACACCTCAAATATACATGGTTTGTCAACCTTATGTAGGACCTGCATTCTGTACAATATTATTATTTTGTTTTAATTGAGAACATATATAATAGTCTTCTATATTATTTAGATGTTCGCATTACCGCACTTTAACATATGCCAGTTGAGTACTTATAAAGCCATTTATTTCCTGTTTAAGGTGAAAGATGCAATATTAGATGGTATTTCAGTTCGGATATTTACACCGAAAATCAAGTCCTCTTCTAAGTTGAGATCTGGAATCCTGTACTTTCACGGTGGTGGCTGGGTGATTGGAAGTCATGGTAAGTAGACACATATGAGTATTAATTTTTTAATGGCTTCTGCTGTGGCTTTGAGAAAATATCAATTAGCGGACCAAGAGAATACCATTTGGTAAATTCATCACTGGAATCACTCGCCCAATAACAGAGCCAGTCGTCCATAGAAGTTTTCTTCAATATTAGCCTCCTGTCCGTCTTTCTTGGTCTGCAAATGAATATTTTTCAGGATATTGCAAGGGTCGATGTTGCCAAACTTGACCACTAAAGCGCTACGGTTCGTGTCAAGCAGTATGAAGAATTGCAAGCTTCAGATTTTTAATAAATGAAAATAGCACATTCAATTCCTCCGAAAGCTTGGTGGAAATAAAATCCTTAAAAGTTGTTAGTAGCAGTTAAACTGCCCGAAAATTGTAACGTTTTTTTCTAGCATTATGCCCCGCGCAATCTATAGTACTTATTCTTGTCCATCCGTTTGACTGTCTTTCGAGCCTTTTTATTTGAGATCTTAGCAGAGCTCTCCTGAATAAATCCTTAACAAACATATAACATTCAAATTTATTTTGGGTAACATTGAAGGCTTCATGGCTCAGGACTCCATTACATCCTTCTGGTGCCCAATATCAGGCGAAAGCTGTGGGTTAATTTGGAAGCGGTTGCTTTATATCAATGGATGATATGCCCCTGGCATTTGGCACTATAATGTAGCACGGATCGACGGGCGGGTACGGATCATCCCAGACCATCTGGGTACGTAGCCGCCGGGAGCGTTCCAAGCACGTTCCCCTGGGTAGAATGATACGCGTGTGTAGAGCTGAATATGAGAGGATCGTAAAATGACTAAGTCCATGAGGTCGCGTAGCGCGCATGCGCGGGCGTTAGAGATTGCTTAGCCACGCGCGTTAGCATTGGGCATAAAAAGCATCTCATACAGTACCGACTTAGTACTCGTAATCTTTTCAGATTGCATCTTTCTCACGGTTCTTGACCAGAATAAAGCAAGGATTTCAAAACTCCTTACCATTTTAAAATCGGTTATGAATTGGCCGAGTTATGGCTAACTGAGCCAGCTTATGTTATTTCAAAATATTGAACCCCCCATAGGCTTAGAGCATGCATGCTCTTAGTGCATGGGTACCATAGCGCGTCACGTGACCCGCTTCTCTGCCTCTGAAGCGTGCTCGCTGATTGGCTGTGGCGTGCCATCTATGACGTCACAGGCAGTATATAACAATATTCAACAGAAGTCAGGTGGTGGTGAGGTTCCTGGTCTGAGAGGACGAGCGCAAGTCACTGCACTCTATAACGCAGATATCCAATGCAGATATCCAACGTCTGCTGCGGAACCTTTCGGTTTTGAGGTTCGTTTTCTTTGGGGTACCAGTTTTTGGAAGCTGCCAAGAAGAAATCACCCGGGGACAATAAAGCGCATTAAACTCAGGTATCCCAAGCATTTACTTCCGCAAAGGGACCTTTCGTGCGGATGGGCCTTTTGGTCCTGATGTAACTCGTCATCCAGTATGTGATGCGAGTGGCGTGCTCTGTGATAACTCGCCAGATCTGCCGTACCACGCAACCAGTGGTGTAAATTTATCCGCACATCATTGTGTTAGCCTTTTGACATTTTCGACCGAAGTTAGGGGAACATTGCTTGATGCATCGTGTGAGCTATTCAATGCATCTCGTCTTGTGAACCCCCATCAGCATTAATCAGCATCAGCATTAATTAACATTCATCCGTAGTCCTTCAAGAACTACAGGACAGCTTTCAACTTCCGCACCCATACAGAACTTTTAGCCCACTCAGTTAAATTAATAACTATTCATGTACACTTTGCTATATACTAGCCATCTGCCTCCGCGAAGGTTCGTCTTCACTTTCCTGAGAATGAGCCGTATCCGCAGTGTGCCTGCAGTATTTTCCTAGCAGCTAACCTCTGCATCGTGCCATCTCGCGTTCCAATTGTGTTGCACTTCAACTATCGCGAATATAGATCTTCTTCCGTACCAATGACTAATACGTACTCTATTTTATTATATTATTGTATTGCTTTTATGTAACAGGTACTGATGACTAATAGGTACCTCCCGGTCATTTGAGACCACATTTTATAGTTTTTTATTATGATGTATATATTATCCATATTGTTCGTGCTCATAAGCACCGTAAAGTCGAGTGACCTTCTATTTACTGTATTTTACATCCATGTTAATTGTTTTGTTTATTATAAAAACTCTTGGACGGCGGTATCACTAGGTTACGCTATACAGCAACATCCTCCGCACCAGCTTGTTCCCAGCACAGCATCAATCTTTCACTGAGGTCGCTGTTCATGTTCTAATTACGCGAACATGATATGCAGCCGACTAAACCTGGATTGTTCTAGCTCGATAGGATAGGTTTATCATAGTAGGGACGATTACTCGGTAGGAGACATTTTGTGTTAGTATCTTTTCTGGAGTGGCGTATATGTAACACTGCACTCTGGGTAGATTGTATAAATTGGCCATTTACCATAAGGCCTCCATTATGAGTAACTGTCTCTGTCTTCGCTCCACCAGCCTTCGGGCTTATTAATTGTCTCGACCTCTCCGTCACGTTATCTAGAGTTAGCTATGGAACTTTTGGGGTTCCAGAGTGGCTAGAAATAAAGTGACGATCACCACATACACCCCACCCCCTTGTATCCTCGGATACTGGTTAGTTAGAAAACCCCGCCAAAGTAGGAAGCACTGTGTAAAGCTCTCCGGGTAATCCATACCCAACACTCTGGTGACGGAAATGATCCAGCTCTCCATCTAAGTCTACCAGTGACTGGGCGCGGTCTTAGAAACCAGCACGCCCTCCTGGGAAGGTCACTATAGTTGGATAGCTGCATCTTCGTCCCCACCGCAAACCTTAAATGTGCTTTTCAAATGCTTATGTACCGTTATTTGTCCGTGTGATGTTATGTGTGGTCATGACCTGACGGTGACAGGATCATTATATGATTCTGGATCTTTCATCTCATGATAAGTATGCACACGTCTACTGAGGAGGATGTTTCCGTAGGGTGGCCTCATGGTCACCGAACGCTCTCGCCCATTATACTTATATGTTAAAGAATAGTTAGCTTACATTGACAATTGTGGCTAAAACTAGATTTGGACCCAACAACTAAATGATAGGGTAGGAATTAGCAGAAGGACCACATAAATAAAAGCGGCATAAGATGGCGGTGTTGAATTCTGCGGAAATCATCCACCCCTCCTTTACGTATAACAGTGTGCATCACAACAACCATATGGCTTCACTAGGTTGACTCGTTTACATAATTTGGTTTTAACAAGAGTGGCCCTTTTTGCCATCTCTCTTCCTCCGCTTCGGCGTTGTAGGCATTTTCCTGTGACGGATCCCCACGCGAGGCACTTTCTTCTCGCAACAAAATAATGTTCGTAGGGGTTAATTTGGTTTATATTAAACTAGTTAAGTAGCCGCACTAGGACCCTCCTTTACGGGGATGCCGTACGGATCTTACTATGTTAGGTACCTCTGGCGACGACCACGATGATGAGTCGTCAACCCAGCCCCATGTACTAGACCTCCTCCAGGTAGCAGCAAACAAGTACGATTGTTTGGTTGTTACTTCGATAATTATTGTATGTATTTTTAATTATATCCCAGCTGTAAAATGGAGCTGTGGAACCGTCACACGGGTGATATCAATAGAATGGATGAAACAGTGAGGTTCAACTTTGGCGGCGATGGTCACATGGCCCCACTGGAACGTGAACATTCCACCGGCTCTAAAAGTTGGTTTCTGTATGACCCAGCAGTGCGCAACACCAGATCCGCAACCCCAAGATCCACAGCTAACCAAATGTTTCGTCGCGCTGTACCGCATACTGGCGGTGCTGCGGTACAGGAATGTCCGGCGGACCAACGGGCACTCCGAAGGCAACAATAACAACAGATTCCATTAGACAACATTAATGCTGCATTGATTAATTTCAGTAATTTGATTATTATTATTATTATTATTATTATTATTATTATTATTATTATTATTATTTTTATTATTACTATTATTATTATTATTATTATTATTATTATTATTATTATTATTATTATTATTATTATTAGAGGGATATCACCCATTCACGCGTCGCCTGGCATTAGATACGGATGCCATTGTCATTTCAGTAGAGTAAGTACAATATCAGAGACAAAAGCAGCAGCGGCTGCAAATAACAAGTAATGCTGCTACTAACAATTACTACTGCGACTACTAACACGTACTGCTGCTACTAACAAGTACTACTTCTATTAACAAGTACTGCTGCCACTAACAAGTACTACTTCTCCTATCAAGTACTACTGTTAATACCAATTACTGCTTCTGCTGCTACTACTACGTACTGCTGCTACCAACAGGCACGGTACTGCTGCTACTAACAAGTACTGCTGCTACTAACAAGTAGGTATGCTACTAACAAGTACTGCTCCTACTAACAACTACTGCTGCTACCAGCAAGTGCTACTGCTACTAACAAGCACGGCAATGCTGCTACTAACAAGTACATGTGCGATTAACAAGTACTACTGCTACTATCAAGTACTACTGCTAATAACAAGTACTGCTTCTGCTGCTACTACTAAATACTGCTGGTACTAACAGGCACGGTACTGCTGCTACTAACAAGTACTACTGCTACTAACAAGCATGGTACTGCTGTTACTAATAAATACGATTGTTACTGACAAGTACTGTTGCTGCTACTACCGTGTACTGCTGCTACGAACAAGCCGCCCAAGGGTCTGTGATGCTCACCTGCATTTGAACAATTTGCATTTAAATAGAGATGATGGATAAAAAAAATGGACCAATCAAGAGTCTTGTTCGATATGGCGAATCCTAACGTCATAGAATTGTTTCACCCACGTTTTGTTGAAATCAGGACATTGATTAAGGAGTACTGTTTTTAAATGGTTCACTGACCATAAGGCAGTGGAAGTGGAGTGAAAATACCGTAACCAGGCGATGGAGAAGCTGTTTGCGGGAGCGTATGCAGTACAGCAAGGCAGGTGAACATATCCGCCAAAAGGAGGCACACCGACAGCAACAGATAGCTCAGGCCACTCAGAATATGGAAGAGGCAGATGCGAGTCCTCGCGAGTACTACGAGGCTGTACAGCTCTTCAAGCCAACACTCAACTACACGCATTCGACAGAGCAGAAGGTAGCAGAGGTCACAGTAGTCGTGGCTGCAGTGGCCATGATGGCAGGAGTCATGCTCAATGTACGCTCAAGCTGAATACCTGTGGTGTGCGACACACAGACCTTGGCATAGACGAAGTAGAGCACCATCACTCGCACTGCCCTGGTACCTGCTATGAGGCTCCCAACATGGCAGCTGAACTGGTTGCCATGATTAGGTGCGATGCCCCTACCACCGAGGTGGCACGATCGGTTAATCCTATTGGAACTCAACTTGAATACATGGTTACCTATCAGGTTAGGAAGGAGCATGATAACATTGAGGTCACAAGGTTAAAGGTTCAGGTCACTGTGACAAACAGGAGACGGGCGAGACATTTAATACCGCGGAATTCTTGTTGTATTAAGATTCTAATTTTTACTAATAATAATCCTTATGATCCTCCATGTCTACATTCCTGCAGTTACCGGCTGTCACCTGAACATATCTTCCCAGCAGCGTATGATGATTGTCTGAAAGTGACGAGACACCTCCTGATCAATGCAGAGAACTATGGCATAGATATGACTAGGATTGCATTGGCTGGTAAGCAACAAATATTTGTTTATACCACGTGTCCTAGTTTGGGTGCAGTATGATCAACACAACATGAGATATGAACTGCTAAGTTGAGATAAAAGCAAAATGTTATTGTTGAGAAAACCTTTGATTTTTATCATTATCACACCGACCATGTCCTTTTAAGGTAAATGTGATCACCTCATTATAAGGAAGGATGTGTCGGAATGTGGGCCCTGTATGCTTAAACAAATATGAGATATAAGCTGCTAAGGTGAGCTAATCGCGCAAAATGTTAGTTTTGATAACAACTAGGTTTTAGCAATGACACAGTGACCTTTGACATTTTGACATGTAATGTGTCATATCCACTTGTGATAAGGAAGCATGTATCCAACTTTGGCTCCAGTATGATTAAGCAAACATGAGATATAAACAGTGAAGTTGAGTCAAGCATAAAACGTTACTGTTGAAACTAGAGCCTACTGCCATAGGGTCCTTATAGCCATATTTGGTTTAAATCCACTGAGCGGATAAAGAGTAGATGGATTTTGACAATTTGCGTTAAAGTTTTCATAAAATATAAGATTTTCAGCCAAGAAATTGACCAATCAAAATTATGAATAGAGTTCTGGAGCCTAGCACCATATAATGCTCACAGGTAAATTTGGTTGAAATCATTCAAGCAGTTAAGAAGGTGATGCGTTTTGACAATTTTTGGTAAATTTGTCATAAATCTAAGATTTTCAGCCAAAACATTGACCAGTCAAAGTTCTGAATAGATTTTCTGGAGGTTGCCACAATATTGTCCAAAATTGATCAATCAAAATTCTGAATAGAAATTCTGGAGCCTACCATCATAGAATCTGTCCAGCCAAATTTGGTTGAAATCGGTCTAAGCATAAAGGAGAAGATAAATTTTGATGGACGGCGGAGCAAAAACATGTCATTAGCTCACTTGGCCCTCTCCAGTAAGGAAGCATATGTACAGGAAGATTAAGCAAACAGGGGATATGAACTGCTAAGTTAAGCCAAACAAAATGTTGATGTTGAAAAAAAGTTACCAATGAGACAATAGCCGTAACCTTTAACCTTTTGACCCCAACATCATTGTATAATGCTCTCTAATTACAAGGAAGTATGTATCCACATTTGGGTCCAGTATGAATAACCGAACATGACATACAAACAGAAAAGGTGAGCCAAACACAAATTGGAGAGGCTGTCTACATCTAATAAGGTCTGCAGCAATAGGTCTTGATTGGTACCTAACCCGTCTTTGAACCCTGTTGACTCTACGCCATTGAGAAAGTTTCCAATCTGCATCGTACATACCAGTTCAAGCTCAGTCCTCACAAGAATGAAGTGCATTCTGTCTTCTGGGGCAGTATGACATAGTTTACATGTTGGGTCAGTTTTGAATTGGTCCTGTCTTGCCTGATTTGCCTGGAGCCAGTAAGTCCATGTGTGTACCTTGGCTTTGATGATGGCTTTACGCTGCTGATTATTGCTGGAAACTGTAGCTCTCCAGATCCTTGCGACATTTGTAGTCCTGATGGAGGTTGAGGAGACATATTTCAGGGAAGATTTTGTGGTCAGCTCAAAGGCGGTCTTATCCTCTCAGAGGCTGGATATTGCCGGTTTTACGTCTTTGCATCTGGTTTTCGAAGGTGTGTTTTCGAGCAAATCATGAGCGGTTGGGAGTTTGTACTTGTGTAGGATTCCCTGGACGTATGTGAATCAGCTTGATGATGCAATGTCCTTCACAGCTACCTGGCGCACAGCTATGTCAAATTCTATGCTGTCATCTAATGCAATGCTGTTCCTAAATCGCCTTAGTGCACGCTGGTCAATGTAGGCCTTAATTGGTGGTAGGACTCCCACTAAACCGCAGACCGCTATTGCAATGGTCAGGTAGGGATGGCAGCTTTCGCATAGTGGATGTCCGAAACCGTTCCAAGCTTATTATACTCTTAGATGTACAATGCCAGATTTCGCTCCCATACAGAAGAATCGGAAGCATACAAACTGTCCACATATAGACTGAAACTACTGGATTGAGTCCGTTTTTCCATAAAAGCCAGCATCAAATAGGGTGAACTTTGCATCTATTTCTCTGTTTATATGGTTCTTTTAAATGACATAAGTGTGTTGCTGTTATAGACCGTTCAGCTCTTTTGACTGTCGTTGTTGATTAGTCTAATATTATCTGGTCATGTGGACTCAGCAATTGACTAAGGAAAGCTGTATCGTCAGCATGATCAACTGCGGGGATGTCAAGATGGCCAATCTTTGCACCTAGCCTTGTGTTGAGGATCTCATCCAGGAGTGGGTTGGTATACACTTTATACATTTCGGTAGAAAAGGTTCTTCCCTGTTCTATTCCTTGATTGATGCCAAATTGTCTTGATAGACTGAGCAGTTCGTATATCCATACAATGTCAAATGCTTTGGCTGTATCCATAAAGACTACGGGGAGCTGTTCTTTGTTGTCTATATACGAGTTGCTAATTTCGGCCGCTATCAGAGCCGCATGGAGAACAGAGATCAAGTCGGTGAAGCCACGTTGTAGGTTTGATTGATTGGCCTTCAATGGGAAGATGGGCCATTGTATCACGACTATCTCGAGTACTTTAACGAGCAGTGAGTTAACCTGTATACCACGGTAGTTTGAAGGATTATTATTTTCTTTTCCTTTCTTGGACACAGGGTGCAATATTCCATCCTTAAATGATCCGAATATGGCTAGTAGCTCGCTGATCATATTGAAGGAATGTGTTATTACTGGTATTATACTGTTTCCGGCATATTTAAGGTGCTCAGAGATGATTCCGTCTTCGTCATGAGCCTTTTTCAGTTTGAGCTGCCGTATGGCTTTTATAACATCATCGTCTGTGAAGGGTTCCATATCCCCTTGTAATGATTCTGACAGTATTTCCGGATCCGCGACCTGAGCTTAAATATCAATCGTGTGCTCTTCGGCAAATGAAGGAAGCTGTTCAGGTGTTGCTATTTTCTGGAAATAGTTATCCCACCCTTTTAAAATGCCTTTGTCTGCTCTTAGCTTGTTTGTGCCAATGATCAGCTCGTTGGTGGCAATTTGGACAGTTTTCCTCTGGGTGCTGACAAGTTTAAAGAACATTTTTCCTCTGGTCCTGATAGACTGAGTTCTTAATAGCTTGTATTTCCTTCATTAATGGATTCGCTGGATCTTTCCCACGCTCTTCCATTCCCAGAATCTTTGCATACAGGTCGTTAGTTCTTCAAGGATGTAATACAAGTTTCTTGTTCATATATGTTTTCTTTGGTATATATTCTGTTGTGGCAGTCGAGAGAGCCGTTATGGTGTCTGCAATTAGGATTTCCAGTGATGCCATTGAATTTATCTTGTCTTTGCCTAGGTCCTTCATTTTCTCATTGATACAATCAGCATAACCGCGGAGATCACCTTCCTGCCATTTGAGGAGAGTATACATACTACTGTTTTATGGTCGGATCCGTTCCAGGATTCGATGTCGACATCGACATCTTCGGGCACAACTATTACGTTGCTCAAGCAGCACTTCCCTCTAGATATGATGTAGTCATATCTATTGGCCTTCTGCGGATTTTGTCTGTTGCCTTCGTCATCAGGGAATCGTTCCGGCTTCTCTGGGTATAGATTACATAGGGAGAGGTGTTTCATTCCCGAAATCTGTGTAGTATCTTGTCATATTCTGTTGGGTGTTCTCTATGTACTGATCCGTTTAGGTGTCACATTAGGATAGCGCCTAATTTCCGTGTTTTTGGATGATTTCCTTCATTTCATCAAAAACCCAACCCAGCCGATGGCTTGTATACGTTAATGATGCACAGTATGCAGTCATTGTAGAGGTTGGACTCTTCTGTCTAGACTTTTGTTCCAGAACATGGCTACACCACGCTGCCCCCTTAGACTTTGAGAGATGTTCGGGTTATCTCGGTCATAATATTCTTTAAGCTTATATCACAATAAGTCGTTTTACTTGGTAAAGTCGAGCTAAAAATAGTCTTCTCTTGATCTGCAAAATGGGGCTCCTCAAGACCATTGTAGAATCGGATTTTGCCAAGCTAGACCGTCAAAGGGAGAAAGACCCAATGTCTTTATGTCTTTAAGAGACAGGTGATCAGATGAGCCGGGTGGACACGTGAGACAGGTGGTCACATAAGATAGGTGTTGTTGTACATAATAATATGTTGTATTTGCTATATATTCTTTTCTAGGGGATAGTGCTGGCGGTAATCTGGCAACTGCCGTGAGTCTGGGCTTACGAAATTCACATCCCGATCTGAAAGCAAAACTACAGATCCTGATCACGCCTGTCACTCAATGTGCCGACTTCCAACTGCCATCTTATCAACAGAATGACAAACTAACTGGATATTTCTTATCTACTAATATTATGGTGTATTTCTGCCTGACCTATGCGCTTGGGGCGCATCATTCTGATCTTACCGAAGCCGCTTTACAGAACCGTATTTCAAGCTCATTGTTTAAGAAGGAGGTGCGATTTCGCGACTATCTCGCCAGGAAGCACATTTCAAAATATCTTTTCCCAAGGTCATTTAATGAAACGCAGGAGAACCCCCTGGCAGGTTCAAAAACAACAAGCAAGCTTTTGTCACAAGTCACCAATCCCTACATGTCACCCCTGTTTGCCAGAAATTTGCAGAATTTACCAGAAGCCTACGTCATGATCGCAGAATATGATGTGCTAAGAGATGACGCGATTCTGTATATTAGGCGTCTGAAGGAAGCAGGTGTGAAGGTCACAGAGGGCTATCATAAGACTATCCATATTGCAGCCGTCTACACTGTCCCTGGTATGAACTACGTGACACTTACGGATGGTGTCATTGCTTATAACGATTTGATCAAATTCATAAAACAGAAGCTATAGGCATAGGGTTATACCCTTAACCCTTAAAGTTGTTAAATGTCAAGAGTGGCCAAAAAATTGACGTCCTCCATTCGTGAATGTCTATTTGCAGACGAAGTGTAGACGAGTTTTTGAAAATCTATTACTGTAATGACTGCCTCGCTCATCGGATCAGGCATTCGTCGTAAATTTTCAAAATTAGTTTTATTGACCTGCAAATAGCCATTCCTCAAGACCACTGCAGAGGTTGGTTTTTCCTGGCTTGACCATTGCAGGGTTAATGGTCAAAAGAGACCAACAAATATACATGTACATTCCCCAACAGATGATGTCTATGTACAGGCCAACAGAATATTTTAAAAACTTTACCAATGGAATGACTGACTCGGTTATTGAGCCAGTCCTTCCAGTGGTCAATTTTCTTTGTCTGAAAATAAACATTTCTCAAGACCACTGCAGAAACTGTTTTACGCTGACATGGCTAAATTATTGTCTGTTTTGTGCTACCAGGTTAATGTTTTTATAAAGATCAATGGGAAGCAGTCATACAATAATTCCGTGGAATTAGTTGTGTCGCTTATGCTCAGTTTTGTCGAGAAGTAACATTGTAAGAAAATCTCCATGGACTTTCTGCTTCACGGACAAATTATTGTACATATATCTAGCTTTTGAATTCGAAGGTGACACGATGAATCTTTCCTATTTTAGCTATGCCCCACCCCTCCTTCGTTAAGCGGGACTCACACCTCGCTCATGTTGGATCGATCTATCAACGACTATAAATTTCTAGAAAACTATACTGGTAGGCGGTAGCATATTTTGAAACTAATTTGCCCGGTGCTGTTGCTGCCTATGATTATTAAATAGTAGAAACATACAATTCGTGCAACAACGCTCAGTCCGTCTTCCCTTCCAGTTTTAGCTAAGCTCCACCCACAGTCTCTCACCTCGCTCGTGTTGAGATCGAGCGATCCCTGAACTCCCTGACTATTAATTTCCAGAAAAGTATTCAGGTAAGCTATTGAATATTTTGAAACTAATTTGGCTGGGTGCTGCTGCCTATGTTTATTAAATAATAGAGACATACAATTTGCACAACAACGCGTAGTCCGTTTTCAATTATGCGTTCGTGACATACGTATCTACATCATTCATGACATCATCCTACACGTAGTTGATTATGACGTCATATGATGGGTGGATAAACTGAAATGGTCCATTCAAATTTTAATCACTGATTTCCATAATAATTAAGTTAAGAAAGCTATTCGATTTAATTTGATAAATAACATTAATTTTATTAAATTCTTACCCAAATTTTTATTTTTTTTAGGATTATTTGGCGTAGGCAGAGATACCTGAAATATACAATACCCTACCCCTTTAATGTCCAAATCTGGTCAGAAAATTACAATTTCTCTTTATCGAATGTCCATTTACAGGCCAAAAGAAGAGTATATCTGAAGATTTACCACTAGAATGATTGGCTCAGATATCGAGCCAGTCATTCCAGTAGTAAAATTTCAAAAGTACTCTTCTCAAGGCCTGCACATGGATATTCCTCAGGACATTGCTTGTGGGTATATATACACCTGTGCAAAAGTTAAGCACCACCCTATTTTTACGCACATGCGAGGGTATATTCATGTGCTATGAAGAAAGCAATAGCATAAACATTTATGTACCCATCCATCTTAGTGCAACAGGTAATAATGCAACTAGAGGAATGCTGATTATGATGGTGGGGAAACACTGTATGTTTTTGTTTGAACTTCAAAACGAGGCCTGAATATGGTTACGTTGACACAACTGACAACTATTGCCCTACAGTTGACACACGTGGCTAGATTGTCATTAATGGTGTCTGAAAACGAAGTTTAACATCTGTGCACGAGTTTGAGACTGTCATTATTAATACCGGGTATATCCACCTTGTGCCTGGATGACGGCCTGGACATGACGTTTCATGCTGGTCACCAACCGACTGATACGCCATTGTGGTATTCGTTGCCATTCAAGATGGAGTGCGTCTGTTAATTCCTGTAGGTTCTGCACAGGAGGATCCCTCCTTCTCACCATGTTTCCCAGAATGTCCCAGATATGCTCAATAGGGTTCATGTCAGGGCTCCTTGCTGGCCATGGTAGGGTTTCGATGGCATTCTGGCGGAGGTATTCATGCACAGCTCTAGCACGATGTGGTCGGGCGTTGTCATCCATGAATATAGGGTGGGTTCCAGGTGCATGATTTACAAAATGAGGGACCACAACTCTATCCAGTATGGAATCTTGATATCTTTGTCCATTTAGTGTTCCAGGTACAGTCAACAGATCCAGCTTACAATCAAATGAGATGCACCCCCATATCATAACGGAACCTCCACCAAATGGAACTTCTTCCATGATGTTACGTTGGTCGTACGCCGTGCGTCTGGACCTCCATACACGAGTTCGACCATCTTTGGCATGAAGCAGGAACCGACTTTCATCGGACCAGTGTACTCGTCTCCAGGATCTCATGTTCCAGTGTCTTCTTTCGTTGCACCACCTCAGACGCTCCTCTTTGTGGTGTGCAGTGAGGAGAGGACGTCTGACAGGTCTCCTAGCTTTCATGCCAGCAGCATAGTCTCCTTTTGACGGTAGACATTGACACTCTATTGCGCGTTTCCCATTGCTGGCTGAGCACTCTGCTGTTGGTGAATGGAGATCTCCTAACAAGGCGTACTAGGGCTCGATCATCACGGGCAGTAGTCTTCTTCGGTCTTCCAGATCTAGGCCTGTCCTTCACCTCGTTAGTTTGCCCATGTTTTGCAATCAAACGACTGATTACAGTATGGTTAATGTTCAGCTGTCTGCCAATCTCTCTGCATGACATACCAGTGGTATGCATGCCTACGATTTGCCATTTCACACGATCACTTAACCTTCGTCTTGCCATAGCGGTTCACAATCAAGAGCTAATTCTCTCTGTACAAATAAACCACGGTCATGAACACAAAATTCCTAATCTTGTCGCCTAAATCTGTATGTCATGTTCTACACCTCAAACTGGACTTTTACATAACTGAACACGTGTGCTGTTTCCCGCCACGCACGGACATCAAGCGGCGTGAAGTCATGCATGCATGTGCATTTCGTACTTGGAATTATGTCAGCTAACGCGGGGACAAAAAGTATGGCAGCCTAGTTGTATCATCATGTTTCTACGTTCTATTGTTTTTGCTGGTGCTTAACTTTTGCACAGGTGTATATGTGTACATGCGTGTGTGGATGCTTACGCGCGCGCGTGTGTGTGTGTGTGTGTGTGTGTGTGTGTGCGTGCGTGCGTGCGTGCGTGCGTGCGTGCGTGCGTGCGTGTGTACAGTTTGTGTATCAATGGTGCGCCCTAAAGAAGAGGCCCAACGCGTTAGCGTTCACCTGTACCATTAGAATTTGAACCATTAACATTTGAACATAATACTTTAAATTCAGCAGTAACAAGGCATAAAATATAAAATTGGGAATTCAGTACAATCGGTATTCAGTGCGAATTTAATGATGGACGATGACCACACAATCAGTTTGAACCTTTGGTTTCTCTCCATTTCTCGGAAAATTCAAGATGGCCACCCCAAAAATTGATCAATTAGAATTATGTATACATGTTGTGAAGCATACCACTCGAGGGTCCTTCGAACCCAAATTTGCTTTAAATCTGCCAAGTGGTTACTGAGGAGTAAGCTTTTAACTGATTTCCAGGAATTTTTAGAAAATGCAGGATGACCGCCAGAAAAATTGGCCAGTCAAAATTCTGTGTACAGGTTCTGAAACGTAGCATCATCACGTCCGTCATCATGATAAACCAATGAAAATTCTGTATACGGCTTCTTAAGCATACCACTCTAGGGTCCTCCCAACACAGTTTGCCTGAAATCGTTCAAGTTCAAGCGGTTAATTAGGACTAGCATTTTAACTGATTCCCTGAAATGTTCAGAAAATCCAAGATGGCCGCCAGAAACATTGACCAATCCAAATTCTGTTCTGAAACCTACCAGCCTAGTATCCTTCCAGCCAAACCTGGTTCAAATTGCCCGAGCAATTAATGAGGAGTAGCATGTGAAATGATTTACCGATATTTATCGGCAAATTCAATATGGTCACCGGAGATATTGCCCAATTAGAATTCTGTATACAGAAGTGTTGAAGACTAGAAGCATAGAAATAGTCAACCCAAGTTTTGTTGAAGTCGGGCCATTTATATTGGAGGAGTAGCATTAAAAATAATTTCCGGAAACTTTAGGAAAATCTAAGATGGCTGACAGAAATATTGACCAATCAAAATTCTGAATAGAAGTTCCAGAGCTATCACCAGAATTGGTTGAAATCGGTCAGCGCATAAATGAGATGCGACTTGATGGATGGACAGACGGACAGACAGACAATGGATGGCAACCATGCCATAAGCTCAATTGGGTCAGGTAAGCTAATAGTAGAACATCCATTATCTAGCTATGCCCCGCCCATTGACAGTTAAACTCCACTATTAATAATGTTAAGAAACGTGGTTATAATTTTTTATACAGTTTGGCGCATGTGTTGGAGAAACCGAACACGTGTCTCCCTTCTTGTGTTAGTACATGTAGTGGTGTAATGCGTTATACTGGTTTTAACACGTATAAAATGCGCCAGCTAACGCTTCGCTGATGAGCCTGCACGGCTAGCAAGACCGCTCTCTGGATGCTTGCATCCTGAGAGTTAGAGCCATTCTCTCTGTGAACTTGTCCTAACAGTTCTGGAGCAGGATGTCTTTGATTTCCTGCCATTTGTAACCGTCTTAGTACCTGCGACTGGATTTGTACTAGATCCTCGGTTATTCTGTCTTGTATTTTCTGCCTGTTGCAGATGTTCTGCTAAACCGTTTTGCTGTCTTTCTATATTCACTAAGTTGGTTTGTTTTGCGCTTGCGGGCAAGTCCAAACCTGGAGGCGGTGTTTGACAGTGGTGAGAACTCTGAAGAATTCTCTAAGTAGTTATCAGCCCCACATCGTGCGCCAGTTGTGGCGAACGCAGGTGTCGAAAACTGCAGTGGCTGACTGGCATTGACTGCAGAGGGTGGTGCCGAGGTGACAGGCATCAGGTCATCATGGACCTCCACCTCGAGCAGGCCCTCACTCAGGGTGACGTGATGCGCCTGTAGCTGGGACATCAGCTCCGTGAGCTGCTGCATCTACTTGGCCTGCCCCTCGACCTGCCTCACGGATTTGACACGAGACCGTATTCGTCGTTCGCCACAGGAGATATGTCACAACCATATATATGTGTACATTACCAATTCTTGGGTACAGGAAATCCATTCTTGGGTACAGGGATTCTCTTGCCTCTAGACTATGAGAGTTGGTGCTACTTTGTATTTGTAATTCGAGGTGCCGAAAGGCTAAGAGAACGCGTACCAGAGTATGAAGACTCTGTACGGGCTTCGTCGAGTTCTCTGGGGTTACCACGTCGGGAAAACCCTGCAAAGATATGGTGACTGGCGTGCATTTGATGCCGTATTGAATTCTGTTATCCAATGAAGCGTGGTGGCGTAAGACGTCAAATGCATAGTTGGCATGCGTCTCACTGAGTGAATCCAGTTATTCATGTGACAATGGGTGGTGGCGCTGGAATAGTCGCATTGCTTGCTAACACACTGGTATTGGCGGGCGTCACAGGTGCATTGCTTGCCATTTTTCGACCAGGTGTGCGTAGGAACTTATGCTTTTGGGTGCCCGCTCCACGGGCACGCTTCTATTTATTGGTGTCTAGAATTGCCTATAGGCGTGGCCATTTCGCGCAGGGGGTTATGGGCTGTGTCTCGCGAGATCTTCATGGATACGAGATCTAATAATTCTCATCGCGAAGACACAGCTCTATTTTTAGATTGCTGGATATCTCATAATTATTATCTTCATGCGCGTGAGTCATGGCGAGTTCTCTTATTTGTCCTGGTCCGACCTAATAGAGTTTGCGCGGCGATGACCGCTTAATTATTTTAATAAACAGCCAAAGGAACTCCAAATAACTACTCTGAATAAGTACTCTTCTTTTGCTGGAGGACTGCGTACAAAACATGTTTATCATTCCTTCTGCAGATGAAAGTACTCAAGCATATGTCCACTTTAGCACTCTATCAAACTGACCACAAATGGCTTCTTGCGGTGATCGTGAGAAATGTCCATTTGCATTAGCTACTCGCCGGAGAACTTGTTTTGAGAGTTTACCACTGGAATGACTGGTTGGATAACCGATCCTATAATTCCAGTAGTAAATTGCAAAAGAAAAACCGCAATGGACTCTTGGACGGCAATTAGACATAGGACATTTTCTATGATAACGGATCTTTCTGCTATGTTTCTGCAGTATATGACGTCATACTTATTTAGGTCAGATGTAGCTGGACGTCACAATCAAAATGTGTAATGAATGACGTATCTAGCTCCACCTGGAACATTGAATAGCCAGTCAAGTATGCGAATTGCACGTCTTTACTATTTAATCAACATGTTGTTGAATATTTCGAAACTAATTTAACTAGACGCTGTTCGTATTGTGTGTCTTTGCTATTTATTCAACAGTCATTTCTATGATAATGGCTGCATTCGATCTGTAACTGAAGGATATGACGTCATAATCAATTATGTCATATACAGGCTGATGTCACAATCCAAAATGTGTAAATGAATGGCGTATCGAGCTCAGTCATGAACATTGAATAGTCCGGCAAGTGTACAAATCGTATGTCTTTACTGTTTAATCAACATCATGTTGAATATTTTGAAACTATTTTGACCTGGCGTTGCTGCGGCCAGAGGCAGCAAACTTTTAAAAGCACCCAGTCAAATTAGTTTCAAAATAGGCATCAGCTTACCTGTATAGTTACCCTGAGATTGGAAGTCTGGGAATTCATTATTCAGCGTGTATATATAAATATATATATTTTTATATATATATATATATATATATATATATATATATATATATATATATATATATATATATATATATATATATATATATATATAATATTATATTATATTATATTATGTTATATAAAATTCTCAAATTTAGGCCAATTCACGGTTTTCGTTGCACCCAGCCATACAAATTAGTTTCAAAATAGTCATCAGCTTACCTGTATAGTTACCTTGAAATTGGAAGTCTGAGAATTCATTATTCAGCGTGTGTATATATATATATATATATATATATATATATATATATATATATATATATATATATATATATATATATATATATATATATATATATATATATATATATATTCCAACACGCAAAAAGGGGTGGAGCTTAGCGAGAAATAGGCGTGGCATACCTAGAAATGGATCTCTCTATTGAAATAGTCATGAGCAAATTGAGCATTACATGGCTAATACCACTTGGTAATGCGTGGCCCACACAATATTGACCACTTGTATTAAGAGACCACCATATTTATAGGCCACATATTTTAACAAGGCCAATCATAGATTGTTGCCCGGGATACAATATACTCGTCCTCTGACGGAGGGAGGATAATTAATACCACTTGCTAATGGGCATTTTCATGTTGTCTATCCATCATATTACGTCATATGATGTCATAATCAACGACGTGACGTATAAGATGACGTCATAATCATGACGTCATGACTGACTCGATTTAGTCCGTCTTAAATGCGTAATAGTCCGACACGTTGTACGAATTGTATGTCTTTGCTATTTACAAAACATGCTGGTGCATATTTTGAAACTAATTTGACTGGGCGATGTTACTGCCACAAGCAGCAACAGCACCCAGTCAAATTGGTTTCAAAATAGTCAACACCTTACCTGTATAGTTTTCTGGAAATTGATAGTCAAGAAGCTCAGAGATCCATTGATGCCAGCACGAGCGCGGTATTAATGTATTAATAAACCATCCGGATTCAGTGACCGATTGACTAACGTTAGGCCTATGGAAGTCATTTCATGCAACCGCCACCAAGATGTGACTTACTTGGGCACAATTGTGTGTTTTTCTACCAAAATCCTTTAGAATGTTTAACACCGAAATTTCAATATCTCATTTAAAGACAACTATACGAATATCCTTTTTAATACTTTGACTGGTAGCCCACCCCACCCTAGCCACCTACTTGTTGCTATCATAGACCTGTATTAAGTATTGCAACGACAACGACTGTCCATGTAAGCCTATCATCTTCTCTTATTGTATTTTAACCCTTTTATGAGGAGGCCGCCAAAGCCGGCCTCTACAGTGATCTTGAGGATGTTAATTTGCAGGTCAAGAGAAGATGGTTTTTGAAAACCACTGAAATGACTGGCTCGATAATTGAGCCAGTCATTTCAATAATAACTCTTCAAAACAGTCGTCTATTGGCCTGCAAATAGGCACTCGGTAAGCAAATTTTTTTTTTATTCTTGACACAATTTAGGTAATACAGGGTTAATAAATTATGAGGACGACGATGATGTACCATGTCTGTTTAACCTTTCCCGTATTGTATTATAGTATGATTCACATTCGTTGCATTCGAGATAGGGTAAAAATTACAGACTTGTTACAGACAGTCTTGAGGGGTACTATGTGTGTGGTAAATTTCAAAAGAAAGACATGCATAATAATATTGTAGAGGGCGAAAAAGTACACAGAGTTCGCTAACAATAATGGATCCATCTAAAAATAAAGGCTTGGCTTCTTCGAAACCACACCTCTAATGTAATGACCGGTCATATAGAATATGTAATATAGAATTATTAACTTAAGCAAGATAAGCACACATCCCTCTGTCATGTTTTTCCCTGTAAATATGTAAATTGTCATACGTCTATTAACTGTTGGACTGCTGGAAGCCAGCGGACAATAATTCCAATTGGCAATGACTCTGGATTGGCTGAGTATTTTAGAAAAAATTTGACTGAAAGTTGCTTGTGGCTTAGCCGCCGACAACGTTCGGTCAAATTGTTTTAGAGGTACTCAGCATACCCTGAGTTAGGCTCCATGGAAAATGTAGACTGCAGAGGCTTGGCAGCGAGACAGTTAACTATATGTATATATAGGACTATAACATGTTAACCTTATGTATTCAGTATTCTCATGTCATATACTGTTGTTATATGTTATATGTAGGGGTCCACCGCCACATAGGCTCTGCCTTTGGTGGACTACCTGTTGTGAAACTGTTAATGTATATTCTATATCAAAATAAATAATCTTGAACTTGAACTTGTCATCATCTTACGTTATCACAATGACTAGACTGTTACACAGACTCAACTTCGGATACCAGACAGACAGGGACCCAGTCTATCTCCGTAGCGGACTGTAAAAGCAACACTGTGGATCGTGAAATCACTACGCCAATGGCTACTCAATAGGCCCATACATACGAGATACATTTCTCGATCTCGTATCGAAAGAGAACTCGCGGGATACGAAAGAATAATGGATGTGTGATTATCAGTAGTATCCTTTTGTCTTTAATCCATCCATGGGAATAAATCCATGTAGGGTCAATGCAATTATGTAGCAGTATTGATAGACTACCAATGTTCCAAATTTCCAGTCAAAACTGCTGTCAATAATATTGTAGCAGATTGTTGAATACAGAAATAAATCAACCGAAAGTGTAGGCCTATGCATGTGCTATGTTAAGAACGTCTACAGGAAATTCGGCCACAGAATTTCAACTACATAGTTAGATAGGTTTATCAATACGCTAGTGAAGTAATGGATTGAGGCTAAAAAATTTGTTACCATCAAATAATTTCGTAGTGCACAATTTCATACCGAAAATTTGCTAAATCTCCGGTGATTCACAGTTTTCAGTGCCCTATTGTCTGTAGTATGTTTAGCCCCATAATTTCACCTACATAGACTTGAGCCTTAATATACTAGGTATATTCCGAATCTAACAAATTCTAGATGAAATAATTTTATTAGGCAAAGATTGGCTTAAATGTTGGGTTTTTTCGTGCTTTTCGGTGCCCAACTGTCTGTAGGTAATATGGTCGTCTCCAGAATTTCGCTCACATAGACGTAGAGGGATTTGAATACGATAGTTAGATTGGGAATTTTAAACAAAATCGACCGTGAAGTAATTTCGTAGTATGCGATTTCATCGCGTAAATTCGTTCCAATTTTGGCAGATCTGCGGGTTTTCAATGCCCTACTATTACCTGTCTGCAATAGGTTTGGCCACATAATTTCACCGATATGGTTAGATAGCGATATGAACACGCTAATGAATCTTGAGTTTTCTACCACGTAGTAATTTCGTAATATTCAATTTAGTAGCCACGGACAGTTGTCAAATTCCAACAATTTACTATATTCAGCATCAGAATGTCTGTTCTCAATTTGTAATAATTTTTTTATATATAGATGTATATAACTCAATATGAGCTAGTGCTTTTGCACAATTCTACCATCAAGTAATCTCATCGTAGGTAGTTACATATTCGCCGTATGGCCCCGTTGTAATATGGTTGTTTACATTCGCCACATTCAGATAGGTGTCGGTATGTCCTGGCATATGGCTCATAATTCGTCGGCCCCAGAATATCACACATATGTTTAGATAGGTATAGGCATACGCTTACGGAGTAGTGTGATTTAAAACTATCTACCATGAAATAGTTTTGGCGCAAATTTAGGCCAATTCACGGTTTTCGTTGCACCCAGTCAAATTAGTTTCAAAATATTCATCAGCTTACCTGTATAGTTACCTTGAAATTGGAAGTCTGGGAATTCGTTATTCAGCGTGTATATATATATACAAATCCCCCGTTCTGGTCTAAGCAGCATGTCATCCTGAAGGCAAGCAATATTAGCGAAGCCGTGAAGGAGGTCAAAGCCAAGGTGCTGCAAGGCCTTGAGAGCTACACCCGCGAGCAGTGACTTTGAGAAGGATCTCTACAAGCTGATGAATAACGCTGTCTTCGGTAAGACCATGGAGAACTTGCGCAAGTGAGTGGATGTCAAGCTAATGCGGTCATCCGAGGAGGACAAGCTGTGCCGCCTAATAGCCAAGCTTAACTTCTCCCGGGCCAAGGTGTTCGATGATGATCTAGCTGCTCTCCACATGTACCACATGTACAGGAGCCTGCTGCTGAACCGCCCGACCTATGTGGGAATGTCCATCCTGGACCTCTCGAAGCACCATGTGTATGACTTCTACTACAACGAGCTGAAGCGAGTATATGGTGCCAACTGTGAGCTCCTGTACACAGACACTGACAGCCTCCTGCTGGAGGTTCATACAGAGGATATCTATTCTGAAATGGCTGCGAGGCGCGACATCTATGACACACGCGACTACCCAGTAATACACCCACTACACAGTACTGCCAACAAGAAGGTCCTGGGCAAGATGAAGGATGAGTGTGCCGGAGTGCCAATCCAGGAGTTTGTTGGCCTGCACCTGAAGATGTACTCCATCAAGCGGTCGGATGAGCAGGAAGTCAAGAAGGCAAGGGGTGTGTGCAGGGATGTGGTTAGACAGATTTGCCACGAGCAGTACAAGGAATGCCTCTTCGAGCGAAAGGTCTTCCACCATGGTATGAACATGCTGCGAAGTGAGGGTCACTACCTCTACAGGGTCTACCAAAACAAGACAAGCCTCAGCCCCTTAGACACAAAGCGATGGATCGCTCCCGATGGTATTCACACCCTCACTTATGGTTGTCATCACTGCAATGGAATGTTGAAGAGCTGCTGGGTAATGTATGAGCATCATGTGACATCAACCAACAGTCAGTGGAGAATGTCTACTCGACGTAAGCACTTCCAGTGGAGGTAGTTGGCTGTCTGTAGCGATAAGGTGGAGCTCCTCTCGCACAAACGATCGCCCAGTGTAGGCTGTCCAGGCGTATCCACATACCTGTCAATCTTGTGTGCATCTATCGACCAGTTGGGGTTCAGTCGCCCGCCTACATCCACCCTCAAATTTGCCAGGTTCATACAAATACCGAACCAGGGAATCGGATGGAAGTCTGTTCTCAGAGCATAGCTCTTGAACAGACCATCGAGTTTGGACCACAGAGGGTCACTGAATGGCCTTGACAGGCTTCTGTCCTATCAGCCTAGTAACCTCAGCATTGGATCTCTCCACCACAATGGGCAACCCTCTCACCCATACCCTGGAACGACCGCCAGTCAGGACGACGACAGCCATCTCCTGAGCATACTGATGTGGGAACAGCCTCTCTGTCAGTGTTCGGTTCCACTGCTCAACGATAGCCTGGGCACGGTGATTTCCGCATGAGGGCCACAGTTTCACCTCTAAACTCCTTACCCTCATCCACTTGCAGCAACTCTGGCCACTGGAGGGGATTTTGCAGGTCTTCATAGATATTCTGGAACCCGTAAGCCATCTGACCCGCGGATTTATCCATGAGCGGCACTGCCGCCTTGTATCTACTGGTGACATCGACGATGGTGAGGGCATACTTGTAGGTCTTGCATGTTCCACTGGAACAGACCCTATCATGCGGAAGGAACAGCACATCAGCCTGATGGACTCTGTTCGGGACAGGTTCATCGGAGTGTGCATACTGAATGTGCCATGGACAAGGTCTGTAGATCTGTCACATCGCCTGCCTTGCAAGCCACTGGCTAACCATATCCAAGATGAATCGAGCAGCTGGTGAGGCTCGTGATAATAGCCGCCGGGCCGGTAATAGAGATCTTCAAGACAGGTAGTCAGGATGACTGAGACCGCAGGTGAACTCTCAGACTTCACCTCTGACATCGACACCAGTCCTCTCCTGTACAGCTTGGGCAAACTCTAGACAGATGAACAGATGATCGTCGTTCATCCGACAGCGGTCCCCGTGGCTGAACACTTCTTCGAACACCTCTCTACACTGCTGGCTAATCTCTGTGGCGCTAGCGCTGTCACTGAAGGGTAGCTTATCGACAAAGGCTTGCCAGTTAAGGGACTTGATGAGGCCATGCAGAGAAGTCATCTTATATAGCATGTCTTAAATGTTCGGCAGCCCAGATGACTGCAAGTGCTATTGCAACATATGGGAGCCATGGAACAGCAATGTCAAAGAATGTGCCTACCCACGAGGTGATGGCAGGAATAGTCTCAGATATCTTCTCAACTCCATGGAGAGCATTATTGCCAATTTTACAGACCGTCTCGCCAGCCTTCATCGTGAACAGAGCAATCAGAGCCCCAACTGCTGTTAGTGGGCCAAGATGGCCCTTCATGTAGGTACGATAAATTCTCTTGGCTCAGTGGATTAGTCAGCGGGATTCTGGCTCTTCATCATCACCATCATATTCCTCATCATTGGCGTCCTCATCATAGGCATCCTCATCATTGTCCTCGTCTTCATCATAGTCACACTCATCATAGTCCTCAACTGGATCCTCGAAAGCTTCCGGTTCATACATTGATGGTAGTTCTTGTTGACAATATGGTGAATTTAAATCACCTGTATAGACATGGTATCTGCAATCTTGAATGCAGGCATGTTTGCGTTGGTGAACTGGGGTCTCAGCTTCGCTGACTATAAGGCAGCAGAGGTAGAGAGAAAATGTCATAACCAGGCAATGGAGAGGCTATCTAAGGAGAAGTTTGAGTACAGCAAGGCGCTCGAGCATATGCACCAAAGGGAGGCACGCCGATGGCAACAAAGGGCTCAAGCCACCAAGAACATCATAGTCCTCAACTGAATCCTCGAAAGCTTCTGGTTCATACATTGATGGTAGTTCTTGTTGACAATATGGTGAATTTAAATCACCTGTATAGACATGGCATCTGCAATCTTGAATGCAGGCGTGTTTGCGTTGGTGAACTGGGGTCTCAGCTTCGCTGACAATAAGGCAGCAGAGGTAGAGAGAAAATGTCATAACCAGGCGATGGAGAGGCTATCTAAGGAGAAGTTTGAGTACAGCAAGGCGCTCGAGCATATGCACCAAAGGGAGGCACGCCGATGGCAACAAAGGGCTCAAGCCACCAAGAACACCCACGAGGCCGATTAGTGTCTCGATGAGTACTACGAGACTGCAAAGCTCCCCAAGCCGATGCTCAACTATGAGGCATCAGGAGGTCAGAAGACGGCCGAGGCCATAGTAGTAGTGGCTGCTGTAGGAGCACTGGTAGCTGGTGGAGTTATGCTCCATGCGCGTTCAAGCTGAATACCAGTGGTGTGTGATACACTAACATTTGCATACCGTTACTCCGACCGGGCGAGTGCCCCCTCGCTCTCCGTGCAGGTTCCCAATATGAAAGCTGGGCTGGTTGCCATGGTTAGGCGGGATGTCCCTTCCTCCGAGGTGGTACTGACATTCGAGCGCCGACTCAAGATCCCTGTGTCCACTGGTCAGGCGGAGTAAAGCATACAACTTCATTTGCTGTCGATAGAGACAGCAATCAGCCAGATCATGCACCTCACCGAGAATGTTGGTCCCAACCACCACAAGTTTGAAGTCGTCTAGCTCTCCCACCTTCTGGACCACCCCTCCCTTCTGAACCAATACTGCTACAGCTACGCAATCCGAGGCACCTCGTTGCAATGTCACCTCTAGACGCTGGTTACCTGTGGCCTGGATCCGCTGATGCTCTCGCTCTACATGTAGGATTCATTGTCTAGAGCCCACACACTAGTTCCTAGTCATTCTCATTATGCCAGACCTGAAGTCGTGGAGAGGTCTTCGTTACATCCGGAAGATGTTTGGTGTGCACCCTGAGGAGCAGCTTGTCCTGCATCAAGGCCGGGTTCACGCGTGTGTTCTCGAGGAGGGAGAAGAGAACAGGTGTTTCTATGTCTGGCTTAAGTTGAATTCTGTGAAACCATTACATCCGACGGCATAGTACCCTTTCCCCTTCGCATAAACCGGTCCACGAGCCAGTGGAGCCAGGACCCGGTACTCATCGTTCACATAGGTGGTGTCCAAGGTGTTGTTGCCCTGCATAATCTCCCACCTACTCACCACCTACGGGAGCTCTACCTCCTTCGCCACTGTGCTCTTAAGCGTGAACTTGAGCGCCATGCTCCTAATCTCATGGATCTGTCCCCGAGAGGGTAAAGTCGATGAACTTCCCCGCTGTGGATAAAGGGTTCGCATCATGGATACTAGTTCGAATGACTGGCAGACACTCCTTCTGAGGATTAGTGTGGTGCGAGGCCGTGGGTTAAACTGCCCCATCTGGATGCTGTACATACTGCTGCATGTTTAACGTCTGTATATACAGGTTTTAAACGATGATGTTTGGTAAAGTTCTCCAGCAGATCGTCTTTAGAGGGCAGAAACCAGTTGGTGGCGACACCGCCTCCAAGAAGAAACCAGTACAGCTGCCGATTGACAGGGTCCGATGACTACTTCGTGACATCAACATTATCCACCAGCGAGCGAAGGTCCCACCTCCGTCTGATGTGGTGATACTGACTGCCATAGAGACCACACCGGCCTGTAGTACGAAGGGATTAGTGACTCGGATGCTCTACCAGAAGTTTGACAGTACCCATGGCAGGTCACTAGATCTCCCCAGGACACCCACTAAGAGTCCTGTAATTCTAGCTCTCCAGAAGCCTAGGGTTGATCCCAAAGATCTCCTAACGGTAGGGAAGTGGGCTGGCATATTCAATATCCATACCAATGATGAATACCGGAGGTTGGATGATATACAGGCTGGGGCCATAGATTACTTCCGAGAGGAGATTGGTACATGTGTGACTGAGGGCCATGAGGCTGGGCATGCCACTGGTCACACCGAAGGTAGAGGAGGCGTTGGCTGCCGGCCATAAGGAGACCATTGAGCACATCTTCAATGAAAGAGGGCGCGAGCAGATAGAGTAATCAGGAGGAATTTCTAAAGTTCCCCGAGAAGAACTACCAGGACTACCCCATCAAAAAATACCTCATCGTAAATTCTAAGAAGGCATGGGCGAAGTGGATCTTCCACTACAAGTTTCAGAAGAATACAGCCATAGCATCTGATCCTCAGTGGATAGAGTTTCATAAACACCTACCCAAACCCTCTGGGGCAGCGGAGTCTATGGACGAAGTAGTGGAGACCGTGGACGAAGTTCCTCAAGTAGCGGAGACCACGGATGAAGTTCCTCAAGCCTGAAAAAACATCCTGGCTGACACATCAGGCATGTCGAGATGACTGACATGTGAGCTTCCTGGCGGAATTCAACTTGTAGCTGAAGTTCTGATCCTTCTCCAGTGAGGGCTTGAAGTGTGCGAGCTCCCCTGTCTTCTTCTTGCTGAAGACGAAGAGAAATAGATCTGCGACCTTCTGCACGCCTGCAATGAAGTCTTGCTTGGTCTCGTTGAGGGTCAGGCTGTCGTATATCGTCTCAAACAGGGCACAATCACTCTTCGAGTTAAAGTACAGGAGCCTCACATTTTGCCAGATATCTGGCGATATCTCACGGGTGTACTTCTGAAAGAGGATGAAGACAGTGATCTTGGTGTGCCAAATGCATCTGGTGATGTGACTGTCTTCTGGTCCATCGCGGGGTCGTTGATAACTAGAACAAGTGGCTCAGTTAGTCGAGACGCGAGCAGCTTCTCCATCAGTGCTTGCAGGTCGTGCATCTTGGTGATTGGACCGTTGTACGACTGATCGTTATTGTCGACCGCTTTGGCGGCGGAGTCACACACCAGGAGGATGTATGTAGACTGCAGATGTTCGGCGAGCAGGGCCCACAGCAAGATGTTTTTTCCGTGTCCTGACGGGGCAATGATCAACACCACCTGACCGGCACCATTTGGTCTATTACTGTATGGCACTGACATGTTGCACATGAAGGATGGTGAGCACCTGTTTGGTTGTAGCCTCGTCTATATCTGGGAGATTAAATGGAAGTACTTCCTGTACCAGCCCTTTTGCCTGCTGTGTGGGTAGCGTTGTACCGCCGGCGGATATGAAGGAGACGATAGAGGCGTCAAGCATGAAATCCCAACAACAGCTGAGAAGGTAACGCAGAGGGCCTGTGTCAGTATCCGCAGCGTCTAGCACCTCAAGTATCTGTATGATGCAAGCTCGAGCAGCCATGCTTATTATGTGATCTTAAACAGCAGGCCAAAGAATCCCGACTTCTTCACCTCGGGTAATTGGAGCAGTGCTGTTGCATTCGCTTGGCCATCCACCGTGATATGGCTCAGGCCGATGGTGCCTACATTGAGATTATCCCCATCTTGTTGGAATGAGCTCCTTGGTTTCAGATCCGTAACCAGGTCCTGTGCATAGGACCAGCCTCATCGACTTCGAGCATACCTCGCATCACTGCCCTGTCTTTGATGCCCATCCCATTGTATACAGTCTTGGCCTTGTCGAGGACTGATTTTTTGCCAGTGTTTCTGATGAGATCTGGCTGGGATGGTATCTCTCGAGGTTCTCCCTTCTCATCGAAGTCTAGGAAGGAGATGGGGGCAACAGTCTCATCTGAACTGAGGCGTGCCTCGCCTAAGTGAGCGAGATCACCTAGCTCTTTTCTCTCTAAGTCTGTGAATGACAGAGACATTGTTGGGGTATACATATGTCTTAAAGCTAGACATAGGCCACAATGATCTCGGCCATAGCACTCGTCACTAGCCCTAGAACCGTGGCTTCCATTAGAGGAATACGTTCGCCCATGATCTTGGCGCCAACAGTATAGGAGGTGCCAGCGATGGCGATCTTTGCGATGGGATGTGTTATTCCTAGACAGTGATCGACAACCGTACTCGCCACTGTAGCAAGGACAGCGGCTCCAGCGGCAGGAATAACCTCATTACCACCTGTCATCTTCACCATGGCCTCATTCGTGGCTACATTATTGGCGACATGAATGGCCAAGGGCTTAGCCTGTGTCAGTAGCTTCTGGGTCTTGCTTTTGAGCAGCTTCTCCACCTTCTGGAGACTCGCCTGGCTCTCCGGGAGTTGCTTTACAATCTGTACCGTTGACGTCATTGTTTAAGACTTGTGTACACAACACATTTAAACGTGTATGTTCTACCTCAAGAGCGCTAAGCACCTATAACCAGTCTGCATCTGCCAGCTGCTTAAATTGGTACTCGGGCATATCTATACAGTTCTGTGCTATACATAGCGGCTTAAACCACGGACCTACTAGTACTATGTACTAGGTACTATGACGTCTTCCACACCGAATTGAAGGACCATAAGTAGTCACCAGATGAGCTCACCCAGCTCTCTAATGCTGAGGTAGCAGAGGAGCTGACAGCTGTGAAACTCTACCTAGGATTTGGTACAGGGCAGATCTGCTTCATTGAATACCTCATTATGGGTGGCAGTATAGTAGAGCAGCGCCTGCATACTAAGGGATTCTACAAAGATCGGGAGTATCTGTCGGACATGTTCTAGCAGTTGCAGACATCCATGGCATCTCCTGACTGAGTTAAATAAGGCTCTGCACTACTACAAGCTGAAAAAAGGCTGTACCACCGAACCATACAGTCCTTGGGTCTGTATGCTGACAGCGTGTTTGGGGGCTATCGGGAAGGCCAAGCTAGTTCAGGCAATCTCATTTGCCATGACTCCCGCACCAGAAGATCTCATGCTCTACGAGCAGGATCTACTAGCAGTGGAGAAGACTGTTGACGAGCACAGCAATAGCCAGATCTGACACCACTCGTAGGGCTATCGTCTTGCTAGCACTGCCGGGCGGGGTGGTGGGTGTCAGCACGGTTCGCTGTTTGTTGTCCAGCACTCCTGCTATTCCAGTGGTCGGAATGAGTCAGAATGACGGTAGCACTAGCCCTCATAGGAGACCACAGGGACCTAGGTGTGATGAGCATCGGGACGACATGCACAGCTGCATTGATGTCAGTGTTAAACCCGAAGTGCACACCTGGGGAATTCCCCTATACTATCATATTATTGTAGCCTCTGACCTTTAGATCCTTGACATTCACGATCATATTGCGCGGAATAAGTCATAGGTGTGGCGATATAGTGAAGTCGAGCTTACGACGGGCCTTCTATACGGCTTGCTGGAACTTGGCAATGAGGCTACTGGGATCTGCAACAATGATCATGTCCTCAACGAGACTGCTGAACATAGCCTGCACCTCTTTTCCACTCACCCCATCTATGGAGGTGCACAGCTTGGTCTGGGCTGTCAGGAGACAATAACATAATGCTTCTAAGGACTGGTTGAATCGAACGATAACTGTTGGTGTGAGCCCTGAGGTTGTGTGCGACAAAGTATTTCCACGCATCTGAATGGTCCTGCCTGATTCCGGTGATATGCATATTCTGCACCAGTGCCCCGGTCTCTGAGTCTGGATCGAATGAGAACGTCGCTGTCTTCCGACAGCCAATTTTTTGGGGTGTTTGATAGGGGAAGCCTGAGTAGTCTCGTCTCGGGTCGCCATACATAATGCCTAGATCGCTGTTGTCTCCACCATGGAAACGAGTCTGAGTGGGCATTGAACTCTCGCTGGAGTCTACTGGCTGCTGAGAGGCTGTAGCTAGTGGCTCCTGCGGTCTGCGGATCAAAATCATTCGTATCAGGCAGGCTTACACCCAGCTCATGGAGGATTCGTCTCACCGTGTAGTACACATGGAATCTGAGACAACTGGCAATGAACACAGCTTCGGGGGTACCAGAATAGGAGTGCAGCAAACCGGCGCCGACGCCGCACCCCGCTGTGGCACACCACAAATCAAAGTTCAGCTGTTGGTTCCAGAATGAGATTCAGGCCTGCCATCCCGGTATGAGCTTTCTTCGCATCCTTGATTGTGATTGCAAGGTTGGTCAGTGGTCGTGGATTGATGGAGAAGTTTATGCGGGACAGCCCGTCGACTGTGATCGAAATAGGTGTTAGGTCCGGTATGTCATCCAGAGACCATGTGTCGAGCGGGTCCAGAGTTTACCCAGGAGGGAAGGCCATCTATAGTAGTCATCTTAAAGCTGCTGTTCCAGCCGCGGACACAACATACTATTTGGTACCATAGAGATCTTCGCTGCGGCCCGCCGCAGAATCTCATTTTTTAACTCCTCCATGTCCACCCGCCCGCTGGAGCCTTTGAGGTATTGCTGGCATACTTTGGGTTTATCTGTGCGGTACAGGGTTTGGAGCTTCAATATATGGTGGGACTCTTCATCCAGCTTCCTGGTGATCTGACGCTGTCCAACCGCCAAGCTGGTGGCCAGAACAGTAGCTGCAAGGGTCACACCATCCAGCGGGATAGCGACGATAGCACCCACACCTGTAGCGAAGGCGACAATGGCGGCCACACCAGCACTGGCTCCAATCACACCCGCAGCTGTGGATGTGCGTGCCAGACTGTTGTAGGCCATTTTATATCGCCTGCGTGTTCTGCAGTACTTTTCTGTCTCATGAACAAGATTCTGTCTGATGGTGTCAATCTGCTGGAGTCACCAGCCGTGGACTGTACCACCCTCCTCCGGTGCTAATGCAGGATATAGTTCAGGCTGTTTTCACCACTCCGATTTAGCCATGGTATACCTAGTTCTTAAACGCGAGCTAGCTCTGCATCACCTGTAGGATCTGCTGATGAGTCATTGTAGGATTCATCTTGGAAAGCCTAGCGAACCGAACTAGCTTGTTGGTGTGGAGACATACCTCCCTCAAACACCCCTCATCCGGAATAATGTCAGGGGCCAGTTGCTTTCGCAGCCATGACATCTGGCACTTCACCATGCCACCCTGATAGTACGTCCGCCTTTGGTGGAATTTCTTGAATTTATACTTCTGCACCCTCTCCTCTTCCCACTACAAGGCTTCTACAGACTCGTCACACTCGTCATCCAAGTAATCATACAAGTTTGGCCCTACGGTGCTCTCATATTCTTGGACAGAGTTGTAGTCTCTTCATCTCCTTGCTTCTCTGGCGTTCTGTTCATACCAGCTCATCCGCTGTAGTCGCTCGCCTTCTTGTCGACAACGCATTTCCTGTACCGCTATATCTGCCTTCCCGGAGGTGTGTGGCTCCTCCATCGCCTTTTTTCACAACTCAGCAAATGCTTGATAGGTCTGATATGATATCGTCATCATGATGGGGATAGGTCAATAAGTAGCAGCAGCGTACTCTAATTGGGCATCCGACACATCATCCATGCTGGCATATAGACTAATGGTGGAGCTGTCAAACAGGTGATTTACGTGGGTGAACATGTTGGGGCTGATCGCTTTCCAGTTTGCTGGTGGCTCCTGGCAGATATTCTATCACGTCTAACCCTACTTCAGTCAGTGAGCTGTGATAGGTATTTCCCGGTGGCAGATGTAACACATCGGCGTGTACGTACGTGGTGGAATGCTGAGCTACCTTGAAGAGAACCCATTCTATGCGATACTGAACCGCATGTCTACCAACTAGATATGGTCTGATGACATTCTCCCCATTTTGGAGTACCAATCGGACAATCGGCATGGCTATACACTCTGCTTAAAGCACCATATGTATGTATACATATATATATATATATATATATATATATATATATATATATATATACAATGAAGCCTATATTGGCTCACTCAACCGTTCTAGTTGATCTCGTGGATGTGTATGATGTTGATGGCCCCAAGGTTAAGGAAAGGGATGGCAAGTCGTTCGTCCTCCAATATGGAGCAGACTCCAAGACATTCTCCCTCCATCACGTCAGTGGAGATGGTGTAGAGCTGCTCACTGACCTAAAGGATGTCTCGAAGGAACGTCTGGATCGAGAGAGACATGGGGACAAAATAGTGTTCCGCTATGACTTCCCGAAAAATAATTTCATCCCCCACCACCTGATAGAACAGTCACCAGACACGGTTGGGGATGTTAACAATTTGGATGCTGATCTCAGCTTTCATGTTTTAGAGCCGACTGTGAAGCATGCCCCACCGATGTCACATGATGATGTGGTGTTGACCCTGGTGAAACAGCTGCAGGTAGTCTTCGAAAAGAACGCGGTGGTATCGCGCTGAACCTGGTGGTAAGTGGCGAGCGTGCGTGCCACTATATAGACCTCCAGCAGTTATTGACATGGAGGTCACCCCACTCCCCATCGTTGTGAAGGATGGCACGGTCCAAAAGTTTTATACAGGGGGACATCTTTCCTGACCTATATAGGACAGGCCACAACTCTAGTTGCAGGGGATCATAGGATTGGGGTCACTGGAGGAAAGCTCCTGCTGCATCGCCCCTTTGATGGACCAGAGGAAGCTATCAATATTCAGGAGGGTGTCTTACGAGTTCACAGTGTGTCACACTCCTCGAAGGCAAAGGGCTCAGTGACTCTGCTCGAGCGTATCGGGCTCACAAGTCCGCAAACAACACCTATTGTGATAGAACTGCGGTTTCTAGCTGGTGGTAAAGTGAAGCAACTAAGACCTAGCCCAGATGGGATGAAGATCGGCATTGAGGATGGCACAGGGCTCGATATCATACCTGTGGTGGTTGCCTCACAGACAGCCATGATATTAGATGCCAAGTGGGCCCACTTCCGAGACGAGCCCCAGGACAATCCTTTCTGCCACCATCTGCGGAAAAATATCTGTGATCGATTTCACCCACGTGAGGAAATTGAGTCTACCTGCTACTTCTATGGTGTAGAAAGGCCACATCTGCCTCCTGAATAGGCTGAATTGTTGCTGGTTCAAATGATATATCGCCACTCTCCACCTGCATGTAACTGACCGTTCTTGAGTCTTCTTATAATTTTCTATTCCTTTCCTTTGGTTGATTAAATTCCAAATTAGAGACCAATGATTGTATTTCTTTATGTTTCCTCCATTGTCCAAAGTGCTCTGTAACTCCTTAAAATATGTGTTGACATATTTCAGCTTTCCTTGTCCACCACTTTCCTCAACAAGATATATATATATTGCTCTGTTACAGCATACTCAACATATGTTGTGTCTAAGTTTACTGTTGGCACGGCTGCTGTGATCGCCATAACTAACTATAATACGTCCGACTTCAACAAAATTCAGTTTCAGATGCATATCAATTCATCATGCCTCTACGTGTGTTAGCGGCTACCTGCAGATATGAACGTATTTGTACAATGATTGATGTCACAGACATCACGTGATGGTTTCAATGTGTTATCAGCTAGCTCATGTTGATAAGAATGTAAGGATTTTGAACCGTCATATTAACCCGTAATAGTTCATTAATTGGATGACAACTTGATGATGATGTGGATGAAGGTTGTTGCTGCCTCGGTGCTTGAATGTTCATGAATTGCCACGGCAATGTGTTCTCATTTGTCTAACTTGTATTATGTACCAGAGTACACACATGTCCGTAGGTTGACTGTGAAAACACTACTATGCTATGCTATTCAGCTATATATACACACACGCCAGATAAGCTCGCTCAGCTCTCTTGAGCTGACTATACAGACAGAATGACCTATATCTTGACAAAACAGATAGATAGCTGAGAGTAAGAGCTTGGCTTATAAAATAATAAATTCTAAAAAGTGAATGTTGGGCGGGGCATGTATTTGTGATCCAACATTATGTCTATCATCATCACCATCATTAGTAGTTATAAAATAAGGGTTTCCAAACAGAACGCAGTGGGACCCACCACCAGGTGATAACCGAGCCAGTCATTCCATTGGTAAATTTTCAAAAATAGTCTTCTCTTGGTCTGCAAATGGACATTTGGAATGAATAATTTTTTGAATAAATTTAAGCGTAAAGAGGTCACACGCCATCACAATCTTCCCCGGGGCTGGGATGAACAAATTTACCTCCGTGATGAGAAGGTAATAAAGTCAGCTATGTCGTACACTTTTCTTTTAGGAGGATAGTCAATGATGTCTACCAGAATTTTCATTGGTAATTGATTCCCATACTTGAAAGTACAACTGCGGAACCGTCAATAATCCATTCGTGTATCGACCCGGACGTGCAGACTAGATGTATATCCTCATCAGTCACAGATATCGCCTCGTTATTGTTGGATTTATCATAGTATTTACCTATAGGCTTTCCAGCTCCATCAAATTTATGATGTACGCGGACCATAGGGTTACCTAGCAATGCCCCATCATTCACGAATGCTTTACCTGAGATTCGATCCCGAGTCATGTTGACTACTCTCAAGTTAGGCGTTGTAATTGATGTGTTGATGATTCCAATGTTTTTCATGGATCATCCGATGGACCTCATCGGAGAAAGCTTTGTTTATATAGTTAAACAATGTGTATAGATTACTGGTTTTCTCATCAGGCTTAGCAACCCCCTCATACTCGAAGGTTGGATATATCTGAACATGAAGTTGAGGAGAGGAATTCCGACCATGGGATGCTGTTAAGTGGCTTACATGCTTCTCTCCCTCAAAATGGTAATGTAATGGATAACGATGTCCATCTATCATGATAAAGACACTCGCGTCCTTAACGTGATGTTTCTCGGCTCGAATATGGGACCAGTCAATTTGCTTTTTGAAAAGCGGAAATAATATCTTCAACCCAAAGGATAGACATATTGTGGCTATGTTGTTTCATAAAATGTTTCATAAGATGTCTCATAAAATATATTACAAGATATACTTAGGAAGTCATTTCTCTAATACGGATGTTCATGCGCCCTACCACCAGGTGATGCCCTATTAGAGAAACGAACTGTATAGGTAATCAAGCTAACTGAATCTGAAACTCAATCATGGGGTACCCCGAAGAGCTATGGAGTTACATGCATGGTGTAGGCTGTGCGCCACGGCGGGAAAAAAGTGCCAAGATCATTACATTACCTGGGCGACTATGCAAATAAATCGCTTGAGTCCTGGAGAGCTTCTCCTGACCTATCAGTCACAATTGTAGTAGACGAGTTACTCGCCCGAAAAAAACCCCACCAGGCACCGAGTTAGGGGTTAGACGCTATCCACTGACAGCAATGGCAATGACAGAACTAAGACAGTATTTAGATCATCTGTTAACGATCCACAGTAGATGATGCTATCGAACGATTTTATATATATATATATATATATATATACATATGTGTTGCTAGGTTTTTTATTTTGGAATAATTTCATCAATGAGGCAGTCGAAGCGCATCTTGCGTGGTTGTGTCTCTACAATGTAATACACCTCCTCATCTGTGAGTTTCTTGTGCAGGTGTTTCTCTGCTTTGGGCTTCCTGTATGGGTGCAGGTGTGTCTCTGCTTTGGGCTTCCTGTATGGTGCTGGAATGGGTGGCTCACTGTGAAGGGTCGTGGTGGGGCCTACATTGTAATACACCTCATCTGTGAACTTATTGTGATTAAATGTATCCATGGTTTGGAATCTTATGAGTAAACCTTTACTAATAGTATTTGTAATGGAAGTTTTGTATTTTCCTGGCATGAATAAATTTATGATGTTGTAGGTCTAAATGGAAGTTTCGTACTTGCCTGACATGGGGGTGGGGGGTGGGGGGTGCGGGGTGCGGGGTGCGGTGGTCCCTACATTGTAAAACACATCACAGCCAATATATATATATATATATATATATATATATATATATATATATATATATACACCTGTGCAAAAGTTAGGCACCAGCAAAAACAATAGAACGTAGAAACATGATGGTACAACTAGGCTGCCATACTTTTTGTCCCCGCGTTAGCTGACATAATTCCAAGTACGAAATGCACATGCATGCATGACTTCACGCCGCTTGATGTCCGTGCGTGGCGGGAAACAGCACACGTGTTCAGTTATGTAAAAGTCCAGTTTGAGGTGTAGAACATTACATACAGATTTAGGCGACAAGATTAGGAATTTTGTGTTCATGACCGTGGTTTATTTGTACAGAGAGAATTAGCTCTTGATTGTGACCCGCTATGGCAAGACGAAGGTTAAGTGATCGTGTGAAATGGCAAATCATAGGCATGCATACCACTGGTATGTCATGCAGAGAGATTGGCAGACAGCTGAACATTAACCATACTGTAATCAGTCGTTTGATTGCAAAACATGGGCAAACTAACGAGGTGAAGGACAGGCCTAGATCTGGAAGACCGAAGAAGACTACTGCCCGTGATGATCGAGCCCTAGTACGCCTTGTTAGGAGATCTCCATTCACCAACAGCAGAGTGCTCAGCCAGCAATGGGAAACGCGCAATAGTGTCAATGTCTACCGTCAAAAGGAGACTGTATGCTGCTGGCATGAAAGCTAGGAGACCTGTCAGACGTCCTCTCCTCACTGCACACCACAAAGAGGAGCGTCTGAGGTGGTGCAACGAAAGAAGACACTGGAACATGAGATCCTGGAGACGGGTACACTGGTCCGATGAAAGTCGGTTCCTGCTTCATGCCACAGATGGTCGAACTCGTGTATGGAGGTCCAGACGCACGGCGTACGACCAACGTAACATCATGGAAGAAGTTCCATTTGGTGGAGGTTCCGTTATGATATGGGGGTGCATCTCATTTGATTGTAAGCTGGATCTGTTGACTGTACCTGGAACACTAAATGGACAAAGATATCAAGATTCCATACTGGATAGAGTTGTGGTCCCTCATTTTGTAAATCATGCACCTGGAACCCACCCTATATTCATGGATGACAACGCCCGACCACATCGTGCTAGAGCTGTGCATGAATACCTCCACCAGAATGCCATCGAAACCCTACCATGGCCAGCAAGGAGCCCTGACATGAACCTTATTGAGCATATCTGGGACATTCTGGGAAACATGGTGAGAAGGAGGGATCCTCCTGTGCAGAACCTACAGGAATTAACAGACGCACTCCATCTTGAATGGCAACGAATACCACAATGTCGTATCAGTCGGTTGGTGACCAGCATGAGACGTCGTGTCCAGGCCGTCATCCAGGCACAAGGTGGATATACCCGGTATTAATAATGACAGTCTCAAACTCGTGCACAGATGTTAAACTTCGTTTTCAGACACCATTAATGACAATCTAGCCACGTGTGTCAACTGTAGGGCAATAGTTGTCAGTTGTGTCAACGTAACCATATTCAGGTATATATTTGCACCTGTGCAAAAGTTAAGCACCACCCTATTTTTACGCACATGCCAGGGTATATTCATGTGCTATGAAGAAAGCAATAGCATAAACATTTATGTACCCATCCATCTTAGTGCAAGAGGTAATAATGCAACTAGAGGAATGCTGATTATGATGGTGGGGAAACACTGTATGTTTTTGTTTGAACTTGAAAACGAGGCCTGAATATGGTTACGTTGACACAACTGACAACTATTGCCCTACAGTTGACACACGTGGCTAGATTGTCATTAATGGTGTCTGAAAACGAAGTTTAACATCTGTGCACAAGTTTGAGACTGTCATTATTAATACCGGGTATATCCACCTTGTGCCTGGATGACGGCCTGGACACGACGTCTCATGCTGGTCACCAACCGACTGATACGACATTGTGGTATTCGTTGCCATTCAAGATGGAGTGCGTCTGTTAATTCCTGTAGGTTCTGCACAGGAGGATCCCTCCTTCTCACCATGTTTCCCAGAATGTCCCAGATATGCTCAATAGGGTTTATGTCAGGGCTCCTTGCTGGCCATGGTAGGGTTTCGATGGCATTCTGGCGGAGGTATTCATGCACAGCTCTAGCACGATGTGGTCGGGCGTTGTCATCCATGAATATAGGGTGGGTTCCAGGTGCATGATTTACAAAATGAGGGACCACAACTCTATCCAGTATGGAATCTTGATATCTTTGTCCATTTAGTGTTCCAGGTACAGTCAACAGATCCAGCTTACAATCAAATGAGATGCACCCCCATATCATAACGGAACCTCCACCAAATGGAACTTCTTCCATGATGTTACGTTGGTCGTACGCCGTGCGTCTGGACCTCCATACACGAGTTCGACCATCTGTGGCATGAAACAGGAACAGACTTTCATCGGACCAGTGTACCCGTCTCCAGGATCTCATGTTCCAGTGTCTTCTTTCGTTGCACCACCTCAGACGCTCCTCTTTGTGGTGTGCAGTGAGGAGAGGACGTCTGACAGGTCTCCTAGCTTTCATGCAAGCAGCATACAGTCTCCTTTTGACGGTAGACATTGACACTCTATTGCGCGTTTCCCATTGCTGGCTGAGCACTCTGCTGTTGGTGAATGGAGATCTCCTAACAAGGCGTACTAGGGCTCGATCATCACGGGCAGTAGTCTTCTTCGGTCTTCCAGATCTAGGCCTGTCCTTCACCTCGTTAGTTTGCCCATGTTTTGCAATCAAACGACTGATTACAGTATGGTTAATGTTCAGCTGTCTGCCAATCTCTCTGCATGACATACCAGTGGTATGCATGCCTATGATTTGCCATTTCACACGATCACTTAACCTTCGTCTTGCCATAGCGGTTCACAATCAAGAGCTAATTCTCTCTGTACAAATAAACCACGGTCATGAACACAAAATTCCTAATCTTGTCGCCTAAATCTGTATGTAATGTTCTACACCTCAAACTGGATTTTTACATAACTGAACACGTGTGCTGTTTCCCGCCACGCACGGACATCAAGCGGCGTGAAGTCATGCATGCATGTGCATTTCGTACTTGGAATTATGTCAGCTAACGCGGGGACAAAAAGTATGGCAGCCTAGTTGTACCATCATGTTTCTACGTTCTATTGTTTTTGCTGGTGCTTAACTTTTGCACAGGTGTATATATGTCGCCCCTGTTCTGACAACCCACCTCCCTCCTGTAGCCGCCGATCGGCGATCAGCAGCTCCCACCGATTAAAACAGTCTACAACAGTCGGCCTCCTGTAGCCGCCTCTGTTCTTACAGCCCACCTCCCTCCTGTAGCCACGGATCGTGGATCGGCAGCTCCCACCATCTTCTGTTCTGACGCCCCTAGTTTATAACCATTCTAATGTAACTGAAATGTAACTTTAGTTACATTATGCAAAGTGCCTGAAATGTAACTAGTTACATTGCTCAACAAATGTAACTGTAACTGACATAGTCCAATGTAACTGTAACTAGTTACATTTAATTGTAACTGGCCCTAGGCCTGTCAGACACATACTACTCGCTCAAAAAGTCAATTAAACACCTAAACTAAGTCTTAATCGTCGGACGCGGTACAACTCCAATCTTCTTTCAATACAAAAAATGGTATAGCTATAAAAAGTAGATTTTATTTGCATATCACAGTCAATGCCTAGGAAAGTGGACATAAAATGATTTAACTCTTTAATCATCAAACTTGTTCAAGAAAATTTAAAAATTTTCTCAGCAAAATTTAAAAATTCAATAATTTTCTCATAGAAAATGTCCACTTGCAGACCATGAGAATACTATTTTTGCAAATTTGCCACTGGAATGACTGGCTCGGTTATATGCCAGTCACTTCAGTGGTAGATTTTCAAAAATAATTTTATCTTGATCTACAAAATGACATTTCTCAAGCCCACTGCAGGCGTTTTGAGTATTAAAGGGTTACTGTTTTCCAGCATGCCACAGAAATATTACATCAAATAACTGCTACCAGCCATGTCATAATATTCAGCAGAAAATGGTACATGTAGCGTGAGTACGTTGTTCAAAACAATAATACACAGTATCTAAATGGACAGTTACCTATCACTATGAATTGGGTTTGATCAACTTTCAGGTGCACAGGTTCGCATGGTAGGGAATAAGTATACAAAATTTCAGAGATCCATTGAAAAATGCCTGAATGCATCTCCGAACAAAATTCAGATGGACAGACATTTCGGGGGGGTATAATTATAGAGAATAACTAAAAATGATCGCATGTTATATCACTGCTATAATAAGTTATATATTTGATGCCTGCATATTCCAGTCTAATTAATCTATTCCTTTAGGGTATGCCATCTGCTTAATATACACTTAACCCTTTAAACCTTAGAATTTCAGGGGCCATATTCATGAAAAATGTCTAAATTAAGCACCTGCCTAAATGGCCGCAGCTATGTAGGAGACGTAACGTCAAATTGATGAACAGGCAGCAAAAAACTCATCTAATGTAGGTGAATATAGACTTAAATGTTTTTACACCCTATTTTTAAGGCACTTTTTAGTACTTAGCCCTTCAATGGTAAAATTTGGTCCAAAAAATAAATATTTTGTTATTGAATGTCCATTTACAGGCAAAGAGAATACAATTTTTGAAAATTTATCCCTGTAATGACTGGCTCGGTTATCGAAAATAACAAAGAATATTTGTGAAACTTTACCATTGAAATGACATAGGCAGCAACAACAGCCAGTCAAATTAGTTTCAAAATATTTAATGATGTATAGCTCTCTGAAGATTGATAGTCAGGGAGTTTAGGGATCGATTGATCCCAATACGAACGAGGTGTGGGTGGAACTTAGTTAGAGAAGGGTGGGGCATAGCTAAAACTGGAAAGGGCCATTGCAATGGTCATGATGCTAAGGCTTAAAAGATCAATAATCAAAGCCGTCATTCCAATGGTAAGTTTTCAAAAATACTCTCTTGACCGGCAGATGGACATTTCTCAAGACTGTTACAGCTTTGTTTGGCCACCTTGACCACTATAGGTTAACAGTCACAGCTCCAACTCATGTGGCCTTATTCAACTGGACTGTTCGCTGATGTCGCGTTATCGCAGCGCTGCATATTTATCGTGGTTATGATCCACGGACCAATATGTTGGCAGAAAGCGTGGCTTCATCGCCTCTAAGAAATGTGATCTCCACATTCGCTCAAACTCCACCAGACCTCCACTTTGCAGCATATAATCAACCACCTTTTTGCCATGTGCCACCCACTGACTGTTGATTATCCTGCAACATTGAATAACAAGGTGAATGATAGACCGTCCGTCATCCATCCATCAACAGACAGAAGACAATGGATGGTCGACATTGCATAAGCTCACTTATATTTGGCTCAATCTTCAGAGGGATTCTTCACATACCATAGCTAACGGATTTCCAATGTTTTGAGCCAATCTATTAAAGCTACACAGACATCTCATGGAAATGGCTTCTTGCTGGCCATAGTGGATGTTATATTAGTACCAATTTGGAGACACAACCTCACCATACCAAACTACATCCGTGCAGTTTTAAAAAAAACCTAAACCAGTGATGATATTGATCATAAAACTTTGTTTTCCCACGGATGGCTAATTAGTATATATATATATATTTTTCATGAAAATGTTGGATTTGCAATACAGCTCAAATCTGTAGACCTCATAGTAGAGCTGAGCGGTATTGATATTTACATGACGGTATCAGTACCATGAAAAAATACTGCGGTACCACGGTATACCGTCATCTGAGCTTGAGGCATGCCACGAAATTAGAAAAAAAATTTCCATTTCCTTTTCACTTCCATCTCCAATCAACGGTAAATATAAGTAAAAGAAATAAATCGGCTTCCTGATTTAGAGAAGAAAAACATGGCTATTGCGACTGTTTAGTCTCACGATTTTATTAGGTCACTATTTTTATTGACGTAATATCATTTGAACTATTTGCATCATTGTGTTCACACCTTTTGAAAAAAAAAAAAAACAGAGGGGCTATTGCAATTGCCTGTACGTCGGCCTATCTCCTCTGAAAGCATTTGGTGGAATTCAATCAAATCTGTTGTGAGTTACCCATATGATTGTGGACTGCAAGGGGGGGGGGGAGAAAAATTGATCAACTCAAATTCTGTATGGAATCTAATTCACTTAAGAAACCCAGGAAAGCATGGCTTAATCCTGAAATCAACATATTTAAGTTTTAAAAGGCAAATTTCACATACGTACCTAATATCCATGTTCCTAGCATTATCAAGCAGTTCATCAGTGAGCTCCATCACACCATAGTAAGTTTTGAGTAAATCTTGCAAAACAACAGTCCTGTCAATCGGCAGTTTCCCTGCATTCACGATTAAAGCTCTGTTACAAATTAAACAACATAAATGAGGAAACCAATAAATTTGTGCAGTGGTCATTTTTCAGCAAGGTCGAACAATCGAACACCTACATGTATATAACGCGTTCAGCGATTTCTCTACATATGTAAACAAGCACAAATTCTTGCAATATTCCCGCCATTCGCATTTGGAAGAATTTTTAATTATGTCACTGTGACCTTGATATTTGATCTTATGACCCTAAATTGATCAAACTTCTTCGGAACCCCACGAGCAATCGTCCACCAAAGTCTGGTTAAGCTATCTCAAATAAAACGAGTTATTGACAAATTAGTTTGCAAAATAATGATAATTTTACTAATCTGATCGGCCTAGCCTTGACCTTTTGACCCCAAATTTATCACACTTCTTCGGAACCCATAGGTGATGTTGTACGAGTTTTGAATTGATCCCTGAAGCAGTTTCAGATTTTTAGACGTTTCTAAAAATTGGATAAAAATCCAAGATGGCTGCTGGCCAAATTGACCGACTGACTTCGTTTGAACAAACCTGTATCTTTATGCCATAAGGATGCTTTCTGCCAAATATACTCGAGATCGGGCCAGTTGTTCTCGAGAAGACATTAAACATTTCCTATTGCTTTAGTATGGGAAGTTTTGGCGGGAAAATGATCCAACATGGCCACCAAACCATGTATCCTAATGGCAAATTTGAAATCAGAATACCCCAAAACATAACTAAAACAAATTTCATCTTCAAAATCCATCAAATAAGAAAATCCTATTTGGCCACGAAACACGCTATACCTTGATGGGCCACCGGCGGCCATGTTTTTCGATGTTCCAATTTCGCAACAAACTTTATTGGCTCTTAGTCCCTAATATCTCCCACAATTTGGCCCAATCCATTCAGCGGTTCTTGAGAAGTCGTTTTCACGAAAACTAGGTCATCCAAGATGGCCGACAAACCATTTGGTGAATCAAGTTCTATTGAACAAAGTTGGCGTAGCTCTTATCCTAGATGATGTTTCATGAGTTTTGAATCGATGCCCCGAGCAGTTTCGGAGATTTTTAAAGACATCAGCCAAAATCCAAGATGGTCACCGGCCAAATTGGCCAATCAGCTTCAACCTGGATCTCCATTCCCTAAGGATGCTTGCTGCCAAATATACTTGAAATCTCAGGATGCTAGATAACGGACGGACAGTCACCATGGCATAAGCTCACTTGGCCATTCTGGCCAGGTGAGCTAATAATAATTTTTTAATCTTGGCGCTGTGGCGTTGACTTTTGAACTTCTGACCCCAAATTTATCACACATCTTCAGGACTCCATGGGCAACCTATCCTCCAAGGTTGAATACTGTATCCCAAAACCTCTTGAAACAATAGTCTGAAATAAGCCTTTGTGGCTGACTGACTAACTAACTAACTGACTAACTAAGAGACATGATGGTTTATTGAGCTGCTACCCGCTGCTAAAAATATTCTTCTCTTGGCCTGCAAATGGACATTTCTCAAGGCCACTGCAGAGACTGGCTTCATTATTAAAGGGTTAGAGAATAAACTCCACAAGACCAAACCCCTCCCCGGTGTCAATACTGGGCATGCCGCTAAAGATGGAACATGCCGACGATGTGGACTTTATAGATGAGGAAAAGAAACCCCTTGACGAACTTCTCCCAATAGCTGCAAGCAAACCAAAAATTGAGAATCTCTGAATGAATCCAAAACAGAGTTCACCAACATATACCTATCTACAAAGCATGACACTAAAGAAAATGACGACCCTCTTCGTGGCGGCGAATCATGGAGGAAAAGTACAATCCTGGGCTCACTGCTTTGCAGTACTGCTGACATTTCTGCATGCTGCATCATGGGGAATATAGCTTTCCAGTCCTTCTGGAAGTTATGGATTCATAGATCAAAGATGCCCTTGGTAGAAAGACTACGTTAAAACAATGCAACATGCGTATCCTTGATGATGTATAACTGCAACAGCTGGGCAGCTCTAGACAAACTTGACACCTGCCACCGCAAACACCTACACATCATCACTGGACACCGATGGCCAGAGAGCATAATTTCCAACGATGCACTATACAAGATGTGTAATACGCCGCCGCTGTCTGTAAAAGTCATTCAGCAAAGATGGTCCATGTTTGGCCATGTTCTAAGGATGCCAGAAGAGACACCAGCACAGAGAGCCTTGGAATTTGCCCTACTCGGAGCCAGCAAATACAGAGCCAGGAGAGGACGTCATTGCATAAATCTGCTAAGCGTGCTACACCTCAAGAAAGCAGGACTCGGTACAATCAAGTCAAGAATGGACCTGAGGAAGATAAGGATTTCGGCTGAGGACAAGACACGGTGGGCAAAAGCGAAGAAGGACCGATTGCAGCTGTAGGATGTTTCTACTACTACAGCTGCAGAATACAGTAATGATACATAGAGAATATAAATCAGGATAAGTAACAGGAACCCGCCAGCTGAAATCTTGTTTATGAGATGTGACGTAACACGTGCCAACAAAATGCTGATAAGCAACAGGAACCAAACTTGCCAAGATAAAAAGCTGATAAGCAACAGGAACCAAACTTGCCAAGATAAAAAGCTGATAAGCAACAGGAACCAGACTTGCCAAGATAAAATGCTGATAAGCAACAGGAACCAGACTTGCCAAGATAAAAAGCTGATAAGCAACAGGAACCAAACTTGCCAAGATAAAAAGCTGATAAGCAACAGGAACCAGACTTGCCAAGATAAAAAGCTGATAAGCAACAGGAACCAGACTTGCCAACATAAAATGCTGATAAGCAACAGGAACCAGACTTGCCAAGATAAAATGCTGATAAGCAACAGGAACCAAACTTGCCAAGATAAAATGCTGATAAGCAACAGGAACCAAACTTGCCAAGATAAAATGCTGATAAGCAACAGGAACCAAACTTGCCAAGATAAAAAGCTGATAAGCAACAGGAACCAGACTTGCCAACATAAAATGCTGATAAGCAACAGAAACAAGCCAGCTGCAATCTTGCGGATGAGTTGCGGCGTAAGCTTGCCAACGTAAAACGCCGACCGTGCCCTCACAATAGAGGTATCCAATTGTAGATATGCTCCTCCCAGCTATGGCTAAACTCTGCCCACACCTTGTCCGTGTTGGGATCGAGCGATACGGAATTCCCAGAATCCCAATATCAAGGTAACCATACAGGTAAGCTGTTGAATATTTTGAAACTAATTTGTCTGGGTGCTGTTGCTGTCTATCAACATTTTTGTCTACCATTTAATAAATATTCTGTTGAATATTTTTGAAACTAATTTGACTGGACGCTGTTGCTGCCATAGGCAGCAACAGCGCCCAGTCAAATTAGTTTCTAAATATTTAACAGCTTACATGTAATAGTCTTCTGGAAATTGATAGTGTCAAAAATAATTCGCTTTTGTTTCTACAAGAATTATTAATATTTACCAGATGTACTATTATGATAATGTCTTACCGAAAGTCTAGCTCAAAATAACTAACAAAGATTATCTCTCCAGGATGCTGCTCAGCCGGTGTACGGGATTTACCATTAGCACCAGGTACTGAGTCAAATCCCAAGTACAGACAGATTCATCTTATGTCTGCATAGCAAAACAGCGATTTAAGCAGCTCAGCCTCACCTCAGCGGGGTGGACTGAGATGGGCCATAGTACATCTGGTAAGTATTAATAATTCTCGTAAAAAGAAATGCGGATGCTTTTTTTTATTCTACTTCAAATAATACTTACCAGATGTACTATTATGATAAATTCCGGATTTCGACAGCCAGACATTCTGGTGGGCGGAGGTGAGCCTCAAACAGCTCTCATCTACCAACCAAAGAGAAGGTTTGTGAAGAGACTCTGAGAAACCCAGCGCCCACTTGACTTGGATTCTGCTATCTGACTTCTAAAATGTGAAAGCATCTATAGTCTAGACCGCCCTCCCCCATCCACATACGGTCCTTCCCCACCCACCCCCACCCACCCCCATTTGTCCGCATAAATATGAGGGCTGTCAAGGGGACGCAACACCACCGAGAGCCCTATGTCTCGGCTACAGCAGTCATGGATAGTGTACAGAAGCTACTACAATTTCTAAATTTTGGAAAGCACTATCAAGATTCTGACATGAGTTTCCAATTGGAATGAGACTTAATTCAGATATTGAGAATAAGCATACTCTTTAATCAGACAATCCACATGTAGTCTGATATTTCGAATGCACGTGAAAAACATGGATTAGTCACTTAAAACTAGAAACACTTACCACTTTTCCAGTGGAATTTTTCTGTGATCTCAGGAGCTTGCCCATTCGCTGCAGATATGCCGGCCATATGATTTTCCTGTGCCAGAGCTCGAGGAGTCCTTGTGATGTTTAAGCGAGAGGTCTTTGTTGTGGCCTAATTTAGATTGCGTAAGTTTGTGACGACAACTGGATTAAGCGAGCTTGCTATATTGCGAAGACAGAAATCGGTAAATGACCACTTGGCATGCCATTGTGCTACAGACATCACCTCTTCTAATGAGACACCCTTATACAAGGCTGCTGCTGCTGCTGCTAGTGCTCGTACTTGATGGGCGTTCGCTCGATCAATCTACTTCGCCGTAGCTAATTTATGCGTCATTTGAATAGCATTGACTATTCAACGCGAAATAGTATCTTTCGAGGCTCGAAGATGAGGAGCCTTGAGACAGAGCCAAAGAGATTTTGGATCATCCCTTCACTCCCGAGTACATTTCTTGTACATTTTCAGACATCGGACTGGACACCAAGCAGAAGAGCTGGAATCGTGTCTGATTAAACTTGGCAAATTGATCGGGTGACCTGGATATTTCAGTCACTGATTCTTTGCCAAAAAGCAGACATGGTAATAAACGTAGACCTTCACCCGTGACGATAAAGCGGATTTCGCTTCTCCTCATCAATGCTGCTGCAACCAAGAAAACTGACTTAAGTGTTAACAGTTTAATATCTATAGATCTAATGGGTTCAAAGGGAGTCTGCTCTAACACCTGAAGAACAAGAGATAAATTCCATGTAGGAATAGGCATAGGCTTGTCTAGGTTACAGAATGTACCTTCCTTTAATAACTTGATTTAGTGTCATTCTCTGCTCCAGCATTGGCCAGGCTTGGAATGACTGAAGCTAGTGCTGACTTATATGCTGCTGGGGTCGAAGGTACAAATTTCAGTAGTACTTGGCATTTGCCTTCTCTTATCTTTTCCAGAACTTTTGGAATTGGAATTGTTGGAGGGTATGCGTATGCGCATGCGTATAACCCTTTCCAACTGATTGCCAGTGCGTCTACTGCTAATACTAGCAGATCTGGCATCAAAGACACGTAAGTGGTCATCTTTGCTTTTCCTTTCATCAATCCATGTTTGGCTTGCCCCAGTGATTGAAAAGGACTTCTGCTACCGATTGGTTGAGCTGGCATTCTGCCGGATGACAAACCGTTCTTCGAGCGCATCCACTAGGAAATTCAATCTGCCCGGAATGTGTGCTACCCGAAGAATGACATTCTTCTCTGGGCACCACAACAGAAGTTTCTAAATCATCGTGCACAACTCTGATGACCGTGTCCTGGTTTGGCGGTTTAAATAAAACACCCCTGTTGTCTGTCCTTATTAGGACTGCTTTGTCTCGGATTCGGTCCTCAAACTTTCGAAGTGCTAATGCCACCGCTAAGAGTTCTAAGACATTTATGTGTTTTTGCGCATTTGTCCGATCCCATTTGCCTGACACGGACAGATTGTCCAGTACTGCTCCCCATCCTGTCGCAGATGCATCCGTGAAAATGGACATTTGCTGCTGAGGATGCTGTAGTGAAACACCTCGCAGGAGGTACTGAAGGTGGTATATTAATGATTCCTTTACTGGAATCTTCAGAGATAATGGATCTGTTCTCTGAGACCAGAATGACATTAAGTACATCTGAATCGGCCTGAGCCTGAGTGCCACATAAGGCACCACCTTCTCAAGGGATACTAGCAAACCCAGTATCTTGAGAAACTGGCGCACCGTCAGATAGGTTCCTAGAGAAATTGACCCAATAGGCTCCTGACTGCTTTCTGCCGGAAAAGCATAATTTCCAGTCCTGGTTCTACGCAATCAGAAACCATCCTCCTACACTCAGCCAATGTGCGTGTGATTACCCTGGACAGGAAATCGCGGGACAAGCGCATAGCATCCCGGACAACTCCGGGAGCCAATTCCGGCACCGGCCCACCTTCCGCCATGGAGGTCAGCATCCCATGCAGGATGGTATAACCATGCGACAGGGCAGCCATGGCCGCCTGTGACTCATCTTCAATAAGCGAAAGTTCATTGAAAGCATCCTTGTTGACTGCGGACACTAGCGGTCAAGATTGCGCATACTGATGATAGGCCAGCTCTGGAATGCGGACCTTGCCTCGGATGCCCATGGGGCCTTTGGCAATGAAAAGTCTGGCTGTACCAGTCTGTAAGGCACGACTTCAAGAATGTCTGAAGTCTGAGAATCAAGAGGAAGCACAGGAATGGCAGAAGAGCCACTGAACAGAGCATCTTGGGATGTGCTGAGGCCTCTGTTCTGATCCATTTGAGGCCCTGCACCCACTCAGCTTCTGAGTAGAACGAAGACTCGTCCATGACGGAACTACCGTTTTCGTCTTCCTTCTCGCCTTTGGATGAGGAGGCTGCTTCCAACGATCCCTAATGATCCCTGCTGAAAGCCTTGCAACCAGGCTTCCAATTTGAAGCGGCTCGGCTGCTGGCAACCGTCTCAACATCTAGGGAATCCACAGACAATGATTCTTCACCGTGAAGCGGGCTCCCAACGAGAGCTGGCATGATGGCCACTGGCATTACGGAGTGAACGGCTCCAATGGAAGCCGTCAATACCGAACTCTCCGGGAACACACAGTGAGCCGTACTAGATGGCTCAGCTGGTGGGACGGATCCCACAAAGTCTGGATGGAAGATGCCTGAAGGAACATCTATATCACCACGCAGCTGGGGCACCCGTACGAATCCCAGGGGAGATCCGGGAACCCTCACGTGGCATGACCCTTCAGCGGGCAAGACTGGCATTGGGATATCATCCAACAGCAACAACTCTTCCTCTTCCGCTGTAGACTCATAAGCACTAGCGATCAGAGGGGCAGGTGCTGTCTCCTCCACAAGCTGGACCGGACAACCGAGAGTTAGTCACGCATCCTGCCACATCAAAGGAGATCCTGTGGAAGACTGAAACAACTCGAACATCGCTTTGAACTGGGTTGCCCATACACCCAGTGCAGAATCCATTCGCGTGTTCAGCCTCTCCTCCTTGACCTGCTTAGCTGCCACATCAGCTTGAGACACTCGATCATTTGCGATACGTTCAAGACATGCATGCCTACCGCTTTCAAATTCCAACACCAACTCCGAAGACCACCTCGCGCAAACATCACATGGAGTTCCCATTTTGCATCTAGCACCAGCGACAGTGATGGCCGGTGAAGTTCCGCTCCATCGAGCAGCTGCATTTGGTGCACAGTGTCAGACGAAGATTTCGCGTGCTTCTTCAGTTTCTGGGAACCCGAAGTTTAGAATTAAAATGCTGAACATGGTAATCATGATGAGCACATAGCACAAAAGCTTGATTATAATCAAAGATTAATTTTAAACAAGAGTTTTAGTGAAACTCAACATACGCCCGCAAACATACTTGTTTGAGGAATGATAAATGTGAATAATTAGTCTGTTTGAATCTTAAGCTTTGTAGAGGAGATAACACCAGTTGCTGTATGTGAATATATCTCACTGAAACACCAATACAACTGATCACATCTTGAAACATGTTTATCTTTATACCAAATTTTCCAGCGGAAACAATATTAGATCCAATGAAAACAAGAAAACTCTGACAAATTTTGTATTTCAAGGGAGATAACTCTGGCAATTATGCGGGGATTTTGCAGAAAGGAAATCATGACACTTCGTCTATACCTAACACATCTGCCCAAAAAATTTTTTGTAAATATATAGGTTCAAAAGTCTTCAAGATCTGGCCTGGACAAGAAAATTTTGATGAATTTTAATCTTTCAAGGGAGATAACACTCATGAATATGCGAGGATTTTGTCGAAAGGAAATCATGAGACTTCGTCTATACCTAACACATCTGCCGGGAAAAAAATTGTGAGTGTAGGTTCAAAACTCTTCGAGATCTGGCCAGGAAAAGATTTGGACGAATTTTAACCATTCAAGGGAGATAACTCCCACGAATATATGAGGATTTTGCCGAAATGAAATCATGACTCCGCGAATATGGGCGGATCATACCAAAACAGAATCATGACACTTCGGCTATATGTACCACATCTTTTGGAAAAAAATCTGTAAGTGTGGGTTCAAAACTCTTCGAGATTTGGCCTGGACAAGACAATTTTGACGAATTTTAATCTTTCAAGGGAGATAATTCTGGCGAATATGGGCAGATCTTGCAGAACCAAAATCATGACACTTTGCCTATACATAACACATCATCTGGAAAAAAAATTGTGAGTGTGGGTTCAAAACTCTTCGAGATCTGTCCCGGACAGGAAAATTTGGACAAATTTTAACCTTTCAAGGGAGATAACTCTAGCGAATATGGGAGGATTTTGCCGAATCGAAATCATGACACTTCAGCTATAGGTAATATATCTGCTGGAAAAAAATTGTGACTGTAGGTTCAAAACTCTTCGAGATCTGTCCCGGACAAGAAAATTTGGACAAATTTTAAGCTTTCAAAGGAGATAACTCTAGCGAATACGGGAGGATTTTGCCGAATCGAAATCATGACACTTCATCTATAGGTAATGTACATTCAGAACTTTTCGAGATCTGCTCCGGAAAAGAATCAGATGGACGGACGGACGGCGAGCGCCATCACATAATACAACCCCGCTTTGCGCGGGCGTATCAACACCAAAATATTAACTTTTTCATGAATTAACATTAATCAAGCTGACCGCAGGATTTAAACAAAATTTATTATGTTTCTTTTAACTAAAATAATCAACTTAGATATCACCGAATCTTGAATAATCTAAGAAATAACCTAACTGCTGATAACTACAAACACCCTCGGCAATCAAGCGAGAGCTAACAACAGCTAATAGTGAAAGTGAATAGATACACTAACCATAACAAACGCTACTACTGGGCGCCACCATATTGGCTTATGGGCATATCTTAGAAGGAACCAAGTCGTCAGAGTAATTAACCGAGTACCCGAATAGCATTACCAAGATAGCGGATAATGGGACGACTCCTATAATGGTGATTGAATTAAAACAATGTGCCAATTTAAGGAAAAGTCAAACAGGTATAACGGCATGAATGTATAAATTCTAGATTGATAAAATCTGCCCTGGGATGATTTTCCTCTTCCTTCCATGATGCCACAAGTATTTAAGCTAAATAATGTGTAAAACACGAGAAAAGACTAAATTTGCAGAGCAAATTATAGCCGAATATTTTGTTTTCGCAAAATGGATGAATCTGTCAGTACTCGGGAATTGACTCGGTACCTGGCGCTAATGGTCTTCTTTTCGATCGCTGGTATCACACTTGGAGAGCCGTTCTCAAGATGAAATCTGTGGTTTTCTGCAGTTCTTCCACAGGCCCATACAGCTTTTGGCGCTAATGGTAATTCCCGGACACGGGCTGAGCAGGATCCTGGTAAGTAAATCTTTGTTAGTTATTTTGCGCTAGATTTTTGATAATAGACATTATCATAATAGTACATCTGGTAAGTATTATTCGAAGCAGAATAAACGAAATCTAAGATTTCTTTTTTCACGAGAGAGTTGATACTTACCTCCCTAATACTTTTGATATTGCTAAATATTGGCGTTCACTCAATAAAACACTCAGATTAAAAACAGTTAGGTGCCCCTACTGGGCAGGTAGACAGAGGTAGTCAGGCGGATGCCGGCCCCACCACCGCGCATGCACCGACTACTACTTCCTCTGACTAATTTATTGGCTGACACACATGCAACTACTAAGAGCCTGAAGACCGAGCCTCTGTGGGGTGGAGAGGCTGGGTCCGTATCTAGGGAGGTAAGTATCAACTCTCTCGTGAAAAAAGAAATCCTAGATTTCGTTTATTTCACATCAAGAGTATACTTACCTCCCTAATACTTTTGATATTGCCAGAATTCGAAAGTGAATCTGGCGGGAGGGAGGCGAGGTCAAAAGACCAGCTCTTCCCTATACGCTTTCACGCGTTTACGGCACTTAAAAAACGTCTGAAAACTGTGTGAGAACACAGTCAGGATTTGACAAACCATCGGATAACACAACCGATGCATGAGAGATGACCGAATGTCATATGCGCTTCCCCCCCCCCCCCCCTCCTGGGAGGAAGACTAGATGACCTCAATGTCCTATACGCTCTCTACGTACTAGTGCCACGTACTACAGGACAGAGACGAAAGTACTCCATTTTCGTATACTCTCTATGAACCACAATCCACACAAACCATCACCATATTAATAATAACGGGTAACGTGACAATACATTTAACAATGAACAACACATAAACAAGACTGACCTTGTTGAACTTGGAAGCTGTCATCACGTTCCCAGTAGAGAAGCCTGATGCAGTCCCGACAAGTGGTTGTTACCATTACTTAAATGTGATGTATATAAGCAACGAGGAAATGCTCCTCATAAAACATACAGGCGATTATTGTTTCAAAATCGACAAGGCGAGAGGATTTGAGGTGTCACGGAGGTAATGGTCTGTAAAACTTGACTCACAGTGCCACTGAGCCACGGACATAATGTCATCCACAGGGACCCCACTAAACAGGGCAGTGGATGCCACGACACCGCGGACACTGTGAGCCTTGGCCACATCAACCTGTCTCCCGGTGGCGGATTTGTGACAAAACTGAATACATTCTACAATCCACCTGGAAATGGTGTCCTTAGACGCCCTGCCATGGGGTTCAATATATGACAACCATAACGCTGACTGGTCGGTACGCCACTCCGAAGTACGCTGTTTGTACCGGAGCAGCGCCCGTACGGGGCACCATACTTTAGAATTAGGATCATATCTAGTTAAAGATGGCAAAAAAATAGGTTGACCTGGATATTTCAAAGACTGATTCTTAGCCAAGAAATTAATCCTAGGTAGAAGCTTAAGGCCTTCCCCTGTAACCACAAAACGGTCATCCTCGGCTGATAAGGCGTGAATCTCACTCCTACGCCTTGCCGAGGCCGCAGCAATTAAAAACACAGTTTTAAGAGTCAACAATTTCATAGAAATGGAAATAAGTGGTTCAAAAGGCTTATCTCCTAGTACCTGAAGCACCAGAGATAAACTCCAAACTGGAATCAGTGGTGGATTCCTTGGTCTTAGATTGCCCATGCCTTTAATTAGTACATTTAATGTACTTACTTCATCACACCCCCTGTTAGCCAAGCAAGGAATAACAGTCATTAAAGCTGACTTATAACCAGCAATAGAGCTAGGCTTGAGGCTATAGGCATCATATAGGTGACAGAGGAAATCAGCTACTACCTGAATAGATGAATCCATTGGATCAATACATCTTTTTGAGCACCACTCTGCAAATCTGTTGAATTTAAAGTTATATGCTCTGGAGGTTGACCCCCTCCTGGCTTTGGCCATAAACATGGCCGCTTGCTCAGAAAAGCCCTCCTTAATTCTAGATTCCTTGACAACATCCACGCAGTCAATCGGAACATTGACGGATTGTCGTGAAGGGCCTTGCCCTGGAAGATAAGGTCGTCCATCAGAGGCAGAGGAACCGGACTGCAGACCAGAAGGTCCAGCAGATCCGTATACCACGATCGGCTTGGCCAATCCGAGGCGATCAGAAGCACTTGGCACTCCTGCTGCCTGATTTTCAGAAGCACCTTTGGAATCAGGATTGCTGGAGGGAATGCGTATGCATACATTCCCGCCCAGCTGATAGCTAACGCATCTGTTGCGAAAGCGCTTGGGTCTGGAATCGGAGAGACGTACGTCGTCATCTTCGCATTCTTCTTCGTTGCGAACAAATCGATGTTGGGCTTCCCCCAATGGTCGAACAGACGATCCGCCACACATTGATTTAGTTGCCATTCCGTGGGTAAAATACTCATCCTTCGGCTCAATGAGTCTGCTAGCAGATTTAGCCTTCCCGGAATATGAACTGCTCTCAAGGTAATCCTGTGATCCAGGCACCAACAAAGCAGTTTCCAAGTCATCATACAGAAACTGGGCGACTTCGTTCCGCCCTGGCGGTTTATGTAAGTCACTACTGTTGAGTTGTCTGAACGAATAAGAACAATCTTGCCCTGAACTTTCTGTAAGAAATGTTCCAGGCCCAGGACTACTGCTCTTAGCTCCAGTAGATTGATATGTTCCTTTGACTGATCCAGATCCCAAAGCCCTGATATTGTGGACTCTTCCAGACAAGCTCCCCACCCCTCCATCGATGCATCTGTATACACAGTCACCTGAGGGTGGGGAGGGGTTAGCAAAACCCCCAGCAAGAGATTCTCTATATTCAACCACCATTGCAGGTGGTGAATTAGAGGCGCCAACACTGACACGTTCGAGTCCAGCGAACCTGAACTCTGGGTCCACTGTGTCATGAGAAACAACTGGATAGGGCGCCTGCGTAAGGCCGCCTGCGGAATGACTGGTTCCAATGAAACCATCAAACCCAGCATTCTCAAGTAAACCCGTGCCAGGACATGACGACTGTCGCACACCGACTGTATTAAGGAGATGAGTCTCTGAACCCTCTCCTGAGTAGGATAAACATATCCCGTCTCCAGATCGAAGAACATGCCCAGGTAAACAAACTTCTGGGATGGAGTCAGCTCTGATTTTTGGAAATTGATTATCCAGCCCAAGTCCGTGAGAGTTTTCAAAACAATCTCCAGATTGGCCGATAACGTTTCCTGGGTGTGTGCTTTTAACAGCCAGTCGTCTATGTACGTGTGGACTGCTATGCTTCTCCTGCGAGGTATGCCGTGATCGCGAGAACCACACGGGTGAAGACCCGAGGAGCCGTGGAAATTCCGAAGGGTAATACCCTGAATTCCCACTGTCTGCCCTGGAATGCAAATCGCAGGAAGCGACGGAAACTCCTCTCTATGGGAATGTGGAAATAAGCATCCTTCAAATCTATTGAAGCTGTCCACATTCCGTGCTCTAACCCCGCCAACACCGAGCGCACAGTCTCCATCTTGAAACTGGGCGTCTCTATGAACTTGTTCAATGGCTTGAGGTTGAGAATCGGCCTCCACCATCCGGTGTTTTTTTGTTACTAAGAACACTGTTGAATAGAAGCCCGGGCACCTCTGCGCCGGCTGAATAGCTCCTTTTTGTATGAGGGAATTTATCTCCTCCTCGATACACAACCTTTGATCTGGATCTCTCGGAATCGGAGTCCAGATCGGCACGAGAGAGTCGCGATGGCGGGCCTGTCATCCAATCGGGATGATAGCCGACAGAAAGCCATCGCAAGACTAAACGGTCCTGAGTCAACCGCTTCCACTCTGGCAAGTGGTCGGCCAATCGGCCGCCCACCGGTCCACCTAGGGAGAGAGGTGGACATAAGGAGTGCGAGAGTGGCACTGTCTTCTCGGCCAGAAACACCAGAGTGGTTCCCACCGTGGTAACCGGCCCATCAGGCCCGATTACCGCGACCAGATCCCCGCGCGCCACGCCCAGCACCGTGCGCACCTCGGTGCGCGGGTGGCTGCCTGACTGGCTGCGCCTGGGGAGCCTGCGCCCCCCTCGCTGCGGGCCGAATCGCACGCGGCCTAGGCCGTCGCTGCGATGGTGGCTGGCCTCTGACCTGGCCACCTCCACCCTGCAGGTGATGATACGCAGGGGGTGCTGCGCGAACGCTCGCACGACGGAGCACTTCAAATTGCACGCGCAGCGCCCTCTGGTTGTTGACCAGAGTCACCGTCTCCTGGAGGTGCTTGCATCCCTCACCTCCAAAGAGACCAGGACCTGTCATAGGCGTACGCAGAAGCCTATTGTACAGGTCCTGGGACGGGCACAGATTGTCCAAGGCAAACGTGCGCCTCGCCCGGACACTCCTGGTCACCGCCCGCATCAAGCAATCCAGAGCCAGGTTGATACCATCCTGGATGGCTCTCTGGACTGTGACCGGGCTTGGTTGGCGCGATGCGGATGCCGTTACCACCCCCTGTAACAGCTGGGAGACGTGGGACAGAGCAGCAATCGACGCTCTCCCACTCTCCTCCGCATCACGCAGCGCGGCATTTGCCGAATGCAACGCATTCGAGCACAGGACACCCGTGTCAGAACGGGATCCTAGCCGCGCATCTTCGCCCAAAGCCGCGCGGTCATCGACGCTTGGCTTGGGCACCACACCGTACCGCTGGTAGTCCAGGGGCACGATGCGGCAACGCCTGGCCACCTCGCGAGGGGCCATCGCGAGACGCCCATTCGCCTTAATGGACGTCTCCGCCGCCTCGAACATGTCCACGACATGCTCAGCCAGCGGCAGAGATGGCATAGCGTTTGCAGTCGGCTTACCAGCTAACCACGGCCTGTGATCTAGCTGGCTAGCCGACTGCTCCACGGGCAGGTCTGGCCGAACACTCACCAGCCACTGGCAAGCGTCCGACCAATCCTCCTCCGTGGCTAGCTGCGAGCGCTCTACAAGACGGGGGCCTTCGTCTTCCTCCTGAGCGCACGCAGCAGAGCTTGAAGGCGGGTATGCTGATACCGCTGGCAACCCAGGGAAAACATGCGGCCCCGAAAGACCAGGCATGCTAAGCTCACTGGCTTGACCAAGAGCAGGCGCCGTGGTAGAGCGCGGGGCAGACACCGCCCCACCACAGTCCAGACCAGCACCAGCGACACTCTCGGCAAGCCGAGGTATGCGGTAACGCTGGCCTTCAGCACCGCCCAGGGTCACCTTCTGGACCGTGAATTCTACTCCTGCGTGAGTAGAACCATGGACCACGTCGCCTGCATTCCCCACGAGGGGTGCACAGACGTCGTAGTCCATGGTCACGTCCCCAGACGGCGACCCTAGCAGGAAATCCTCTTCCTCCTGGCCAGAAAGGTTAGACTCCGGGTCAGCAAAGAGAGCTAACCCGGACTGGCCAGGGAAGGTGCCATAGGAGGCATTGGCACCCGCGGCGCACGGATACCCAGGGTCTGATGAGCAGACCGCGGGTCCCTGCAACAACCGATGTCCACGGCCCCTCGGCGCGGCACCAAGCCTGCTGCCAGGGTCGTGGAACGCCCCCATCAACGGGGCCACCTCTGAATCGTTCTCAAACAACGGAATCGACCTACGGAAATCAGATTCAGAGGCGGGGATAACCTGCTCTGAAGCAGATGCTGAGGACAACAAAGGAGCTGGCCCAGGAAGCATGCTGCGAAGCAACTCTGGGACCAAATCCTTTATTGTCCTCTGCATCTCTCCCAACATTTCGGACCGGAAGGCCTCCATGTCCACCGCAGACGAGGCCTTCCTCTTACCCTTCTTCGAAACACTCTCTCTCTTCGCCTTCCTCTCCTCCTCCACGCCCTTCTCCTTTGCCTGCAATGACAAAAAGTCAGACATCAGTTCGCCCCCCCCCCCCATTGCTTACATACGTCGCACTTAAGCAGCGGTCCACAGGGACTGCAGCTGAAGCACAAATGGGGAACAAACCGATCCTTCAGAAACCGGCCACAGGACGGACAACCAGGTCTCTGAAACAGGACAAAGGACGAGGACAATGAGTAAGTTCGTTAAGGTTAGAAACTCAAAACCAAACTAAAAGAGAGGGACAAGATCATAAAGATCAGTAATCAAGAAAAACCAGCGTTGGACAAAACTTTAAATGTTAATAAAGAGCAAGGCTGATTATGACGTCATCAATCCCTTGACAGAAATTAAATCGGTCCGCAACAAGCATCCAAGTGCAAGGACGAATTGTATTCGCAACTAGAACAACCTCACATGGATATTCAGACTACACACCATCAGATACCCAATGATAACAATGGTATAAAAGTCATTATTTTTTCAAATAATTCATATCACCTCATATCATTAATTAGATACCTGACACCTGGTATAGACAAACCATCCAACGTGATGCACTGGAGCACTCCACCAAGACTACGCCTCTTAACTCTCTCCACCTAAGGGGAAGGAATTGGATCAAGAGGGCAAAGTGAGAAGACCTTTATATCAAGCCTCCAACTCACTGAGCATAGATTTTTTGGTTAGATAACCTAACAGTATTAGTAGGAAATGGAACCGTGGTGGAGAGAAACAAACCCTCCTGTGCTGAGATGTCCACTAATAATGCAAATCCATACCTGTGGACATAAACACAGAGAGATTAGACTTATATAGCACCGAGTTGAAAAAACCAACTCAAACCGGCGCTCATCACGGTAAACACGAGTCCTGGAAACACATTACACCGGGGAAAAACTCGCTAGAATATATACACCTGTGCAAAAGTTAAGCACCACCCTATTTTTACGCACATGCGAGGGTATATTCATGTGCTATGAAGAAAGCGATAGCATAAACATTTATGTACCCATCCATCTTAGTGCAAGAGGTAATAATGCAACTAGAGGAATGCTGATTATGATGGTGGGGAAACACTGTATGTTTTGGTTTGAACTTGAAAACGAGGCCTGAATATGGTTACGTTGACACAACTGACAACTATTGCCCTACAGTTGACACACGTGGTTAGATTGTCATTAATGGTGTCTGAAAACGAAGTTTAACATCTGTGCACAAGTTTGAGACTGTCATTATTAATACCGGGTATATCCACCTTGTGCCTGGATGATGGCCTGGACACGACGTCTCATGCTGGTCACCAACCGGCTGATACGCCATTGTGGTATTCGTTGCCATTCAAGATGGAGTGCGTCTGTTAATTCCTGTAGGTTCTGCACAGGAGGATCCCTCCTCACCATGTTTCACAGAATGTCCCAGATATGCTCAATAGGGTTCATGTCAGGGCTCCTTGCTGGCCATGGTAGGGTTTCGATGGCATTCTGGCGGAGGTATTCATGCACAGCTCTAGCACGATGTGGTCGGGCGTTGTCATCCATGAATATAGGGTGGGTTCCAGGTGCATGATTTACAAAATGAGGGACCACAACTCTATCCAGTATGGAATCTTGATATCTTTGTCCATTTAGTGTTCCAGGTACAGTCAACAGATCCAGCTTACAATCAAATGAGATGCACCCCCATATTATAACGGAACCTCCACCAAATGGAACTTCTTCCATGATGTTACGTTGGTCGTACGCCGTGCGTCTGGACCTCCATACACGAGTTCGACCATCTGTGGCATGAAGCAGGAACCGACTTTCATCGGACCAGTGTACCCGTCTCCAGGATCTCATGTTCCAGTGTCTTCTTTCGTTGCACCACCTCAGACGCTCCTCTTTGTGGTGTGCAGTGAGGAGAGGACGTCTGACAGGTCTCCTAGCTTTCATGCCAGGAGCATACAGTCTCCTTTTGACGGTAGACATTGACACTCTATTGCGCGTTTCCCATTGCTGGCTGAGCAATCTGCTGTTGGTGAATGGAGATCTCCTAACAAGGCGTACTAGGGCTCGATCATCACGGGCAGTAGTCTTCTTCGGTCTTCCAGATCTAGGCCTGTCCTTCACCTCGTTAGTTTGCCCATGTTTTGCAATCAAACGACTGATTACAGTATGGTTACGGTTCAGCTGTCTGCCAATCTCTCTGCATGACATACCAGTGGTATGCATGCCTATGATTTGCCATTTCACACGATCACTTAACCTTCGTCTTGCCATAGCGGTTCACAATCAAGAGCTAATTCTCTCTGTACAAATAAACCACGGTCATGAACACAAAATTCCTAATCTTGTCGCCTAAATCTGTATGTAACGTTCTACACCTCAAACTGGACTTTTACATAACTGAACACGTGTGCTGTTTCCCGCCACGCACGGACATCAAGCGGCGTGAAGTCATGCATGCATGTGCATTTCGTACTTGGAATTATGTCAGCTAACGCGGGGACAAAAAGTATGGCAGCCTAGTTGTACCATCATGTTTCTACGTTATATTGTTTTTGCTGGTGCTTAACTTTTGCACAGGTGTATAGTTGAAATCACCTGATAAAGAGATCCAGCTCCCTCCTCCGGAGAAGTCGCCCTTTCTGACATCTTTCTCTTTCTTTCCAGGTATATTCAGACTATTTTACACAGGTAAACGAGTGAAACTTTTTAACAAGCACAAACGCATGTGAACTCTCTGCCAATAAATTAGCAAAGAGGAAGTAGTAGTCGGCGCATGCACGGTGGTGGGGCCGGCATCCGCCCGACTACCTCTGTCTACCTGCCCAGTAGGGGCACGTAACTGTTTTTAATCTGAGTGTTTTATTGAGTGAACGCCAATATTTAGCAATATCAAAAGTATTAGGGAGGTAAGTATACTCTTGATGTGAAAAGGGAATTCAGGGATCAATCGATCACAAAACGGACAAGGTGTGAGTAGAGCTTAGATAGAGATGGGCATAGCATAGCTAAAACTGGAAAGGTCCCTTATTTTTAAAATATTCAACAGAACCTTTCTTACATCGTGTTCAAAATTGCCCAAACATGTTTATGTTTTGGAAAATTTTAACTTATTTATAAGTTATACTGTAAGTAAAGTATGACATTGTATTTTCAGGTCTGGCTTGTTATTAAGACGTTAGCGAGAAGTCACAAAAAATGCCTCCGAGAGTAAAGACGTACTTAGCTGCAGATTTGACCTTATGTAGTTCATTATCTTGCTTTATTTTCACCATGCTTCCAGAATCTAATGGTGCATGGCAGTGCTGAGATAACCACAGACGCAGATTGGCATCGCGCTCAGCACTCAACGCATGACAGTCAGGACACAACAACAGGATGTCGTGAGATTTATGGTCTTTCAGCATAATTGGGAAATACCTGTATAAAAGGAAAGATTAAACAATCATATTTCTTCAGAATTAGACCTTACCACTTGGATGTCAAAATGTTAGATTTTCAAATTAAATAAAAGATACACTGGTGCTCATTTTTCAAAAAATTTGCTGGAAAATGTTGCTGTCATAGACAACAATATCGGCCACCAAAATTTGTGAAAATGTATGCCAGTTTCTTTGCTATTATAATAAAGCTAGTGAAAACAATTGTTTTCAAAATTATCAGCAGCAAAGGGGTCTGTACCTCATACAGGGAACATTGTCATTTCACGATGAAAGGCCCTGAATTATACATGTATAGACGCATAAATCTATTGCTGGAATTGTGGCCGGCTGGTTAGAAGCAGGTTTTAAATGAGATACTGGACATTTTTCAAAATCCAAGATGGCCACCAAAATGTTGATCCATTTTCTGAAGCATACAAGACTAGGGTTCTTACAGTCAAATTTGATTGAAATCGGCACAACGGGTAATGAAAAGTAGTCTTAACAGATTTCCAAGATGAATCCATCAGAGAATCTAACCAATAAAATATCAGTATAAGGTTTCTGAAGCATCCCTCCTTATGAAACTTCCAGCCGAATTTGGTTAAAATCCACCAAGAGATTAATGAAGATTAGCGTTTTAAAGCAAAGGTTGATGGACCATGGGTGTTTGCCATACCGTAAGATCACTTGTCCCTTCGGATTAGGCAAGGTAATAATGAAGGGCACACAGAAAGAAATATTACAGGTCATCTTATTAGACCCGGCACGCATACTTATAGTCAGATAACTCTTTCATGAATTAATAATCCCGTGAAAAAACTTTTACCCGTAAACACTCAAATTTTAAATTTTCTCATAGAAAATGTCCATTTGCAGACCAAAAGATTACTTTTTGAAATTTACCACTGGAATCACTGGCTCGGTTATCGAGCCAGTCAATCTAGTGGTAATTTTCAAAATAGTCTTCTCTTGGTCTTCAAATGGATATTTCTCAAGAACAACGCAGAAGCCATTTTTGGCCAGTTTGTGCGTTAAAGCGTTAATGACACCTAACCGGGATGTAACCTGGTTTAAACACCGAAAGAGGATGGAACAATTGCGACAGTCTATATCACTGACCAACTAATAGATATTTCATTATAATGCAGACTATATGTAATCATCAGAGTAAAAATTTGACGTTTCATTGTATCGTAAGACCTCTACGTTGATCAAATAGCATTATATTACACACCAGAGACAAAATCTTAAACTAGGATGATACAGATGCCAGATCAACACCCTTACAAGGCCCTGACTTACTACACAAAGGCGACCTACAAATGATGTCATCCATCTGGGGACCATTAATTAATTCATCAATCAGCTTCGTTAGAAAAACTTGAAACTACATGGCATATCGTAAATCCAGTACTTGACAACTATGACATCACTAACTACGATGCAGAATTTGTCATGTCAGTTTACGGGGTAAAAACAATCCGGATGATGCACTTTAGGAATACAGTTTGCCCGTGCTGGGATTGATCGATCACTGCACTCCCTGAATAGCAATTTCCAGCAAAACAATACAGGTAAGCTGTTGAATATTTTGAAAATAATTTGACTTGGTGCCGTTGCTGCCATAATGCCCAGTCAAATTAGTTTCAATATATTCAACAGACTGTTTATTAAATAGTAAAGACGTACAATTCGTACAACTTGACAAACTATTAAGCATTTATGACGGATTAAATTGCCTACATGTGACATAGTTGATTATGACATCATATCATTGACTGAGAGAATGTATTCCTTTATTAACGTGTAGCAAGTATCATTTAATTGTGCACTTATCCCATTCAATGCTCCAATTCATTGCTAATATAGTGCCATATTTAACGGGTTTTTCTGAGATATTTACACCATAATAGATAAACAAATATTGGCACATTATAGCCTGGAGGTTATGTTTTTAAGTACCTTCTGTATTCATGAGGTACCACATTTTTTCGTGTATACGAGTCACCTTTTCCACAAACAACACAAATGTTGTCCTTTTCTTGCAGATAGTAATAGCGGTCTGAATCTGGCCGACCAGAAGGTTCAAAATTCAACTGAATGGTCAGTGGCTCCTCATTAACCTTCTCTGTGAAGAAATATTACATCATTTTACTAACACCTTCAACTTGACAGCTTCAAGATGAACGGTAGTAATAGAGGATCCATATATATCACCCGTGTTCAATAAGAGCTCATTTGGAAACGGCTTCAGTGAATTAAGAAAATTTACCAAATTTCTTTTTCACGAGTGAGATGACATACTTACCTCCCTAACACTCTTGATATACTAGTATATCGGCTCTAAGTTCAATAATATTCAGAATTATAAAAAGTTAGGTGCCCCTAATGGGCAGGAGGATGTACACAGACATGCACATGACAGACCCCACCTACTGTGCATGCGCATACTGGGACTTCCGTTACTAAATATTGGCTGATATAGAAGCAACTATTCAAATAACCAAAGGACCAGGCCTCCGTGGGGTGGAGAGACCGGGATCCTGTTAGGGAGGTAAGTATGTCATCTCACTCGTGAAAAAGAAATTTGGTAAATTTTCTTCTTTCAAATCATGAGAACATACTTACCTCCCTAACACTCTTGATAAAAACCAGAATTTGAAAGTAAATTTGGCAGGAGGGAGGCAAGGTCCTGAAAACCAGCACACCCTCGAAGAGACTAGCTCTTTGAATTTTCAAGAGATTTGAAACATCTGAAAATTGTGTCTGAAAACCCAATCAGGAATAGAATAGAGATTGATCAAAACGCAAATGCGCTCTCTCCCCCCCCTCCCCCCCCCCCCCCCCCGGGCCGCCTCTTTCTGAGGAAGGGTAGGAAAAAACGCTGCTCTAAATAAATAGCACGTTCTCTAATACTTGATGAAATGTATTACTAGACATTGAAAAAAGAAGAATTGCTTCATTTTCAAAAAACTCTGAAAAAACCCACAATTAAGAGACATTAACCCCCACCATATTAAAACTAAACAATATGTCACCATCACCAAGACAAAAAATAAAATGGTCACATATACTGACTTCTGATGTCTTGGGCGCGGCACTCATCTCTTCCACCTTAGGATGAAGAGAATGGTACCAGATAATAGTAGGGATACCCTAACAACAAATGTGATATTTGTAAATAGCAGAGGAGGAAAACTAATTACAAATACATACCTCTACATTTAATTATTTTCTGCTTACTGAGACGGCGAGCGGGTTAGAAGTGTCACGTAATGGTCGGTAAAACTTGATTCACAGTGCTACTGGGCTACTGACATAATGTCTTCAATAGAAACACCATTAAATAATGCTGTGGAAGTTACCACCCACGGACACTATGAGCCTTGGCTCTATCTACTTGAATTCCAGTGGCTGTCTTATGACAGAATTGAATGCATTCTACTAGCCATCTGGAAATAGTGTCTCTTGACGCCCTACCATGGGGTTCAATATATGACAACCATAGGGAGCATGGGTCTGTCCGCCAAACCCGAGTTCTTCTCTTGTACTTATTTAAAGCACGGACAGGACACCATGCTTTAACACCAGGATCATATCTGGTTAAGGCAGGTAAAATAATAGGTTGACCTGGATATTTTAAAGATTGATTCTTAGCCAAGAAATTCAATCTCGGTAGAAGCTTAAGGCCTTCACCTGTAACCACATAATGGTCAGGCTCAGCAGACAAGGCATGAATTTCACTTCTGCATCCGGCTGATGCTGCTGTAACTAAAAATACAGCTTTAAGTGTCAATAATTTAATAGAAATAGCACTAAGTGGTTCAAAAGGTTTATCGCTCAAGACTTGACGAACCAGAGAAAGATTCCATGACGGTGTCAGTGGAGGATTTCTTGGTCTGAGATTGCCCATACCCTTAATAAGAGTATTTAAAACACTTACTCCATCACTTCCCCTCTTTGCCAAGCAAGGGATAAGAGTCATTAATGCCGATTTATATCCAGCAATAGAATTAGGCTTAAGACTATAGGCATCATACAGGTGACAGAGAAAATCAGCTACTACCTGAATAGATGCATCCATTGGATTGATACATCTCTTTGAGCACCATTCTGCAAATCTGTTGATTTTAGAATTATATGCTCTGGAGGTTGGACCCCCCTTCTGGCTCTGGCCATGAAATTGGCTGCTTGCTCAGAAAAGCCCTCCTTAATCGCGGATGTTTTAACAACATCCATGCAATCAATTGAAACATTGACGGATTGCTGTGAAGGGTCTTGCCCTGGAAGATTATATTGTCCAGCAGAGGCAGAGGAACCGGATAGCAGACCAGAAGGTCCAGCAGATCCGTAAATCATGATCAGCTTGGCCAATTTGGGCTGATCAGAAGTACTTGGCATTCCTCCTGCTTGATTTTCTGAAGAATCCTTGGAATGAGGATTGTTGGAGGGTATGCGTATGAATACATTCCCTTCCAGCTGATAGGTAGTGCATCTATTGCGATAGCGCTTAGATCTGGAATCGGAGAAACATACGTTGTCATCTTCACATTCTTCTTCATTGCGAATAAATCTATGTTGGGTTTTCCCCAATGATTGAACAGATGATCCACCACGCATTGATTTAGTTGCCATTCCGTAGGCAGAATGCTCATCCTTCGGCTCAATGAGTCTGCTAACAGATTCAGCCTTCCCGGAATATGAACTGCTTTCAAAGTGATCATATGATCCATGCACCAGCAAAGCAGCTTCCATGTCATCATACAGAGACTGGGCGACTTTGTTCCGCCCTGGCAGTTTATGTAACTCACTACTGTTGAGTTGTCTGAACGTATCAGCACAAATTTTCCCTCCACTTCCTTTAAGAAGTGCTCCAGGCCTAGAATTACAGCCCGTAATTCTAGCATGTTGATATGTTCCTTTGACTGATCCAGATTCCAAAGCCCAGATATTGTGGCTTCTTCCAGGCAAGCTCCCCATCCCTCCATTGATGCATCAGTAAACATCGTTACTTGAGGGTGGGGATGGGTCAGCATGACCCCGCCAGGAGATTCCCTCTCTCCATCCACCAATGAAGGTGATGAATGAGTGGGTCCAACACTTGGAATGCGCGAGTCCAGTGATCGGCCGCCTGTGCAAGGCCACCTGAGGAATGACTGGTTCCATTGAAACCATCAGACCTAGCATTCTCAGATAGACTCGTGCTAGAATATAACGACTGCTGCAAACCAATTGAATGCACGAGAGGAGATTCTCCACTATCTCCTGGGATGGATAAACATATCCTATCTCCAGATCGAAGAACATACCCAGGTAAACAAACTTCTGGGATGGAGTCAGCTCTGATTTTTGTTCAGCCTAAAACTGTGGGTTTTCAAAACTATCTCCACATTTGCTGTCAAACTTTCTGGGTTGTGTGCTTTTAGCAACCAGTCATCTATGTAAGTGTGGACTGCCATATTTCTCCTGCGAGGTATGCTGTGATAGCAAGCATCACTCGAGTGAAGACGCTTGGAGCTGTCGAGATGCCGAATGGGAGAACTGTCCACATCCCCTTCCCTAACCCCAACAAAACAAATTTTATTGTTTCCATTTTGAAACTCGGTGTATCTATAAACCTGTGTAGAGGTTTGAGGTTGAGAATTGGTCTCCACCCCACCCCAGTGTTGTTTGTCACAAGAAACACAGTTGAATAGAAGCCCGGGCAATCCTGCGCCGGCTGAATTGCTTCTTTTATAATTAGAGATTTTATCTCCTCTTCTATGCGCAACCGCTTGTCTGGATCTCTTGGAATTTGAGTCCAGACCGGTACCAGAGACAGATGCAATGGCGGATCTATTATCCACTCCGCACGAAAGCCATTGCAAGACTAAGCGGTCCTGAATTAACCGCTCCCACTCCTGAATGTGGAAAGTCAAACGACCTCCCACTGGTACACCTAGGGTTAATGGGGTGTCCATGAAATTTAGAAGTGGGTGTGTCTCTGGCACGTGCGACAATACCAGAGTGGTGCCTGTGGTAACCAAAAATTCTTTTAGCCCATCAGGCCCGGTTACCACGCGCCGCTCCTCACGTGCCTCGCCCAGCGCCACGTGCAACTCGCTGCTCAGGCTGCTGCCTGGCTGGCTGCCCTTGAGGTGCTGGCTGACATACAGCAGCGCGCTGCTGCTGGCGCGGCCGACGTGGTATCTGAACCCGGCCGGCCTGCTGGCCTCTGACAATGCCAGCACTGCCATGAGCGTACTGCTGTTGAGCAGCCACGGGCTGAGCACGCACGTGTTCTCTGCGCAGCAATTCAAATTGTGTGCGCAGCACCCTCTGGTTATTCACCAAATTAACTGTCTCTTGGAGGTGCTGACAACCCTCACCTCCAAAAAGACCAGGGCCCGCCATGTGACTTGAGCTCCTGGGATGGGCACAAATTGTCTACAGCAAAAGTGTGCCTCATCCTCAGTGACTTGGTGACTTAGTCAGACAGTCCAACACCAGGTTGATCCCATCCTGGATGGCTCGTTGCACTGTCACCGGACTAGGCTGTTGGTGCACCAAGGCTGCTACTACTCCTGATAGCAGGTGAGACATGCGAGACAGCGCACTAATCGCTGCTCGCGAGCTCTCCTCGGTGTCACGTAAGGCGGCATTAGCTGAGTGCATAGCGCCCGAGCACAGCACTCCCGTGTCAGCACGAGAGCCCGGCCACGTATCTTCTCCCAGAGCAGCGCGGTCATCCACGCTCGGTCTGGGCGCTAGACCATAGCGAGAGTATTGACTAGCAGTAATTCGACATTGCCAGCAACCTCGCAGGGGGGGGAGGGGAGAGGCGTTCGCAAGGCGACCTTTCGGTCTAATCGACTCCTCGGCCGCAGTGAACATATCTAAGATATGTTCAGCATACGGCAGAGACCGAGCCGTGGTGGCCAATGGTTTTGCCTGTAACCATGCCCGTGGGTTACTGACAGCCATTTCATCCACGGAGAGATCTGGTCTGACTGCGAGGAGCCACGCAAGGAAAGCTAACCCAGACTGACCAGGAGAATGCCCGAGGGCAGATGATGAGGGTACTCCGCGAGTGATCATGGTCAGGCCCGCTGGTCGGGTCCCGCCTGATGCTGCTCGCGCCGCTGGATCACCAGACGATGCGAACATCAAGTCCTACATCACTGAGGTCGATGCGCAGGAAGTTGAAATACCTGTGCCCTGCAACATGCCACGAAGCATGTCAGGCATCATGTCTTTCAAAGTGCTACGCATCTCACTCACTAATTATACCTTGAAGGCCTCGAGCTCACCCTTCTCAGAGGCCTTCTTCTTACCCTACTTCGTCGCCTTCTTGCCATCCTCGACCATCATTTAGCCTGCAAAGCAAAGAATTCAGAACTTAGATCCCACACACCCCCCCCCTTTACAAATGGCACATTTGTTGGACAGCCTACAAACTGTACAAGATGGGCAGTGGTGGGGGAAGAATCTAGCCTTCAGGTACTTGAAACAAGTTGGACATGATGACTTCTGAAAGGTAGGCATACGAAGACAAATGAGTATTATAGTTTGCAAACTTTGTTATTTCTTTTTTTTTTTTAGTAAATACATAAACAAACTTGAGAAAGAAGACACCCACTTTTATTACTGACAAGCCTGAAGGGACAGATGTCTTCTCTTGCTAAACAATAACAAAAAACAACCAGAGAAACTGTATTAAGAATGTTAGGATGAGAGAGAAAGATTATGGCTATCTAGATATCTCTCCACAGTCATAATAAAGGATGATAATAACATCAAATAGATTTCTCTAAACTAAGATTATTATTCTTCTTTTCGATCGTTGGTATCACACTTGGCGAGCGCTAAACTAAGATTACGACATCAAAGGAGAGAAAAAATCTCAATGCAACAGCTCCTTCAAGGAGAGGGGACATCAGAAATGAATGCAAGTCACCTAGTGACTAAATACATTCATTACTCAAGAATAATATAATATTAAATTATATATCCGAGAGCCCATGCACATACAATAGAAAATACAGTGCAATAAAGATGGCAGCAGAAATTTAAAATATTTTCAAATAATTAGGTGCCATAACTAATAAACTCCCTTATCCTGAGCACAGGCAAACCATCCTCTTGTGCAGAAGAACATGTCCATCCGCCGAGTCTCTTCTTTCTTTAGTTTGATGAAGGGGATGGGACAAAAGGAGGGAGATATTTATTCGCCCAATATCTCCGACCCTTAGACATATCATAATGATAAGTCAGAAAAAGAGACGTGAACAACCTCCGAGAGATGCACTGGAACCCCAATCATCCATAAGTTGACCTTGTGGACACAAAGCACAAGTAGCCCTAGGCGGTGGGAGAATTTAACAAGGATTTCCAGCGCCTGAAATCACGTTAATGCCAAATCGGCCGCGAACGAAACCGTTAACACATAAAACTTACAAGTCTTAATTAATATATGGAACAATATCACCTAAACTGAAGATGGAGATGACTCTTCTGGTGACTGATTCAGCCATGGATGAAGATGGATGATGAAAATGATTGGAAATCTCAGAGCTTTGAAGTTTTCCACAATGTTGCTTGAACAGCCAATATATTAGAAAACGGAAGTACCAATATGCGCATGCGCAGTAGGTGGGGTCTGTCATGCGCATGACTGTGTATATCGACCTGCCCATTAGGGGCAACTAACTTTTTATAATTCTGAATATTATTGAGAGCCGATATACTAGTACACAGTATATCAAAAGTGTTAGGGAGGTAAGTATGTTCTCATGATGTGAAAATACATTTCCACTCTATCCATCCAGCATATGATGTCATAATTAACTACATGATGTGTAGAATGACATCATAATGAATTATGTCATTATGACATCATGAATGACTTGGATAAGTATGTCACGAACGCATATTTGAAGACGAATTATGCGTTGTTGTATGAATTGTGTCTTTACTATTTAATAAATATTCTGTTGAATATTTTGAAACCAATTTAACTGGCCACTGTTGCTGCACCCTGTCCAATTAGTTACAAAATATTTAACAGCTGACCCGACAAGTGTATAGTTTTCAAGAAATTGAGTTAGGGCATTCGAGGATTAATCAATCCTAACACGGCTTAGATTAATCAATCCCAACACGGCTTAGCTAGAGGTGGGCGGGGCATAGCAAAAACTAGAACGGTCCATTCTAAATGAGATCTTTCTAAGTGCATGTGATAAATTTGATACAACATTGCAATAAGTTTGAGATTCTTTTTATCATAAGCTATTATTTCAGATTCTTACCATTTTGCATCATGTTTTAGATCTATAGGTCTTAGTTAGCTTTATTTATGGGAACAAGAAGTATGAAATACATAGCATTGAATATTGATGATGCCTGTTTGCAACTAGTATAAGTCGGTGTGTCAGGCAATTTGTCTAATTTTGACATTTTTACAAAAGCCGCTTAAAGACCCAATACCTGGTAAATCTAGACTTAATATACAGACATATGTGCATAAAACGGTTCTAGTGTGGCAATACTCACACTTGAACGTTTCTTATAAATGTGACCACTCAATAGTAAAAAAGAAGCAAATTATGAATTTCACAAACATTAAAATTGCTAACATAAACAGAACTAACAAATTTCACAAGAACGCCAGAGTTTGAGTTGGTGTTGTTGCGCAATGTAATAATAGCCATGTCTGCAACTGATTGATTCGTTTGACATCAGCTCTATAAATTATTGTTGTTTGGTGCTGTTAGGCTTTGATCTTTGAGGCTGCACAGGGTTTCGTGGCATACTGGCGCCACTATTTTCGGTAACTGTCTAATTATATTTAGGATTTTCTGAGTTCCCTCCAATCCGAGTGATCCGTAAACAAATGTAAGAAACTTCTGTGCATGGCTCGATTAATCCAGAACAACAACAACATAACAAATATTGGTGACATTGTCAGAATTTGTGCATACAAATTAGTATGCATTAAAGGGCAATTCTGGGACGGGTAAAAGTGTACTTTATTTGAAAGACTATTATATGCCTAACATATTGGATCCTATATAAAAACAATAGACAAATAATACGAGTAATTATACCATCATAAACATGGGATTATTTTATCTCCCGGGCGGCGCCATTTTCTTGCAATCAGAGCGAGATTTCGCGAGATCCTGACGTCATCCCCGCACCAACGCTATCTTTGCCGAGCACGAAGGCTGTACAGAAAATATGTACATGCATGGAGGCTTAACATGTGCTAGTTTGTAATCGTTAGAACATTGTGCAGTTATGCTAGTAAGTTTTTCAAGTAATTCTAGTATCCGAAGTCAGTGGGGAATCGTTAACCCCTAGACCGCTGAAACGTAGATTCCACTTTCTCTATCCTATCAGAATGTATTCATTTTGGTAACAATGCTGCTGTAAATCATTGCTGTGCACGACAGTAACACGTTTCAGTAACAATTTTTTTCAAAATTTACACCGGCACTATCTCTGTAAGTAGGCGATTACGCATTTTACACTATGCGATAAGGGTTAAATGAAGTGGCACACTTAGCATGTGCATATTGTCAAATTACTCAACCGACTCAAGATACCGTTATAGCGTGTGTCGCAGGCAGTGCAAATATATATTCCAAGAAAACATATGATATGATAATATTGCCGGAACCACAGAACCGATTCTAATAATTCTAATACCTACCTGTAGCAGCAAATTTGAAGATTTATCCAATGCTAGGGATTCTAGAATTGGCTTAGTGTTTCAAAAAATACACTCTGCGGGAAAAACTAAGACACCAAAATTTCAAACAAAAATTTCAGGATGTGCTCTATCCATCATCCCATATCAGAATGAGTATTACAGCTACAATAACAAAATTTGCTGTGCCGAAGCTTTACAATGTCATCACATAACGGGAAGAATTCCATCAAAATATGTAAATTATTGAAATTACTACAGCTTGCCGGGCAATATTGATTGGTGATGAAAATTCCCAGATTTTATGTCAAAATGTTAATCCATTTGGTGATATCGCTGGCAATATTCACGTGAGCAGAACTATAATTGGTCAGGCAAATAGCCATTTCTTTCAGCTTCAAGCACACTCCAATTTAATGACAATACGCAAAGATAGAGTCTGCGAGACAAAAACCATCTCTTGCTGAATTTTACCAAAAAAGGATAACATATTCTCAAATCGTATCTTAGATGAATTATTTTTTATAAATTCTAGTTACCTCTTGTCCGATATTAACATCCAGTAAATCATATTAATCCCGAGGTCGGCACCTATTTAGAGATCCTAGAATCATTGGAATCACTTCAGCGGTTCGTTTGCTATTATCATTTACGTATACTTCCTTAAAATATATACCCGCATCTATCGGCCTCGCTCCTCCAGTCATATCAATAGCGGCGATGCAGGGCTGACGTCGCTAGACGCGATAAAATAGCAGCACCCCGATGTGTGAAAAATTGTCAATTTTACCAACTTTATCTAGCGATAGTTGGTTACGCTATTTCTGCCAGGTTATTATTCTGGTGCAATTTCATTAAACATGTAATAATCTTTCAAATAAAGCACACTTTTTATCATCCCGGAATTGTCCTTTAACAGTATACTAAGCTCTTTACCATGGAGGAAAAGTAAAATCCTGGGTTCACTGCTTTGCAGTACTGTTGACATTGCTGCACGCGGCATTGGGAACATAGCTTTCCAGTCCTTCTGGAAGTTATGGATTCGCAGATCAAAGATGCCCTTGATAAAAAGGTTACGTTTATACAATGCAACCTGTGTATCCTTGATGCTGTATAACTGTAACAGCTGAGCAGCTCCAAAGCCAGCTGTAGACAAGCTCGATGCCTGCCACCGCAAACACCATTACTGGACACTGATGGCCAGACAGCATAATTTCCAACGATGCACTATACACGATGTGTAATACGCTGCTGCTGTCTAAAAGCCGCCCAACAAAGATGGTCCATGTTAGGCCATGTGCTAAGACTGTCAGAAGAGACACCAGCACAGACAGCCTTGGAATTCACCCTAATCGGAGCCAGCAAATACAAAGCCAGGAGAGGATGTCATTGCATAAATCTGCTAAGTGTGCTATGAAGTGACCTCAAGAAAGGACTCGGTACACTCAAGTCAAGAACGGAACTGAGGAAGCTAAGGATTTCAGCTGAAGACAAGACACAGTGGGCAAAAGCGAAGAAGGACTGATTGCAGCTATAGGATGTTTCTACTACTACAGCCGCAGAATACAGTAATCGTACATCAGCTCTTTACATTGCAATACAAATATTAAACATTTCCAAAATTTATTTTAGCTCGCAGGTAATGTCTCTTTAAGTAGGAACAATAGCGTGTTACACAGGTTTATCACCATAGTGCTTCACTACTGAGAGATCTGAGAATTTGCAGATACAATGACAAATGCAACAAGGTAACAATTTAGATTTGAAATTATTTTTGATTTAATCTTTTAGCCAGCAGGACTGCGTACCAAGTCTTGAGTCCCACACACTCCACCTTGTTTTTTCACATATCACACATCATGTGAGACAGGTCATGAAATAAGTGTTTTTTTAAAATGGAATAAAAGCTTTAAAAAATTAAATGTCTATTGAAAAATTAAAAATTCGTCTAATTCTTGAAAAGGAGACAAATCACCCAGAAATCAACCAGGAAAAAGCATAGAAAAATTTCAACATAATATTCATTATGATGGAGATTGGATGCATGATGGTAGAGAACAAATCTGTAGTTTTCTTGAGATTGGATATCGCCATGACGAATTAAATGTCCATTGAAAAGCTAACATTTATCTCATTCTTGGTGCATGTCGCACACCATTTGGAGTGTTACATCGAGCCATCCTCCACCTAGCACAGGCCTCAACAAAAGTAACCATTTCATTAATATTTAAATCAACATATTTCATTTTATAACATGTTAACATTAATATTTGTAACTAGGACTGCATCCCACACATTGAGCCTTTTTGTTTTTCTGCATTTCACACATCATATGTGATGGAGCCACTAAATAAGGCTTTCTTAAAAGAGTAGACGCCTTTGATGAATCAAATGACTATTGAAAACCTTTAATATTCTTCTAATTCTAATGGCTTAAAATGAGACAAATCACACAGAAATAAACTGTTTGGTTGAATAAATAATAAAACGTGCAAACCACATAAAAATATGGAGAAAATGCAGTGTTTTCATTATACTGTAAATTGTATGCAATGATGATATACAACAAATCTCTAAAGTTTTATTACGATTGAAGACTCCGGTGATGAATTAAAGCTCAATTTAAAATATGTTATATTGCTCTATAAACGAAATCTAGGATTTCTTTTTTCACGAGAGAGTTGATACTTACCTCCCTAATACTTTTGATATTGCTAAATATTGGCTTTCACTCAATAAACACTCAGATTTAAAACAGTTAGGTGCCCCTACTGGGCAGGGAGTCAGAGCGTAGTCTGGCGGATGCCAGCCCCACCACCGCGCATGCGCAGACTAGCACTTCCTCTGACTAGATTATTGGCTGACACACATGCAACTATTAAGAGCCTGAAGACCGAGCCTCTGTGGGGTGGAGAGGCCGGGTCCGTATCTAGGGAGGTAAGTATCAACTCTCTCGTGAAAAAAGAAATCCTAGATTTCGTTTATTTCACTTCAAGAGTATACTTACCTCCCTAATACTTTTGATATTGCCAGAATTCGAAAGTGAATCTGGCGGGAGGGAGGCGAGGTCAAAAGACCAGCTCATCCCTATACGCTTTTCTGCGTTTAAGGCACTTAAACTTCTGAAACTGTAAGAAAAAACAGTCAGGATTTGACTAACCATCGGATAACACGACCGATGTATGAGAGATGACCGAATGTCATATGCGCTCCCCCCCCTCCTTCCTGGGAGGAAGAGTCGACTGACCTCAATGTCCTATACGCTCTCTACGTACAAGTGCCATGTACTACAGGACAGAGACGAAAAAGCTCCATTTTCGTAACTCTCAACAATGAACCACACAAATACACAAACCATCACCATATTAATAACGGGTAATCGTGACAATACAATCAACAACGGACAACACATGAACAAGACTGACCTTGTTGAAAATGGCTGCTGACATCATCTTCCCATCGGTAAAGACTGATGCAGGCCCAAAAAAGTGGGTGTTTCCATAAATTAATTGTGATATATATAAGTAATGAGGAAATCACCTCAAAAAATATAAACCGATTTATTTTTTCAAAACCGACAAGGCGAGAGGATTAGAGGTGTCACGGAGATAATGGTCTGTAAAACTTGACTCACAGTGCCACTGAGCCACCGACATAATATCATCCACAGGGACCCCATTAAATAGGGCCGTGGATGTCACTACGCCGCGGACACTGTGAGCCTTGGCCACGTCAACCTGCTTCCCGTGGCGGATTTATGGCAAAACTGAATGCATTCCACAATCCACCTGGAAATGGTGTCCTTAGAAGCCCTCCCATGGGGTTCAATATATGACAACCATAACGCTGACTGGTCGGTGCGCCATGCCGCCATACGTTGTTTGTACCGGCGCAGCGCCCGGACGGGACACCATGCTTTAGAATTAGGATCATATCTAGTTAAAGCAGGCAAAATAATAGGTTGACCTGGATATTTCAACGACTGATTTTTAGCCAAGAAATTAATCCTAGGTAGCAGCTTAAGGCCTTCCCCTGAAACCACAAAACGGTCATCCTCGGCTGATAAGGCATGAATCTCACTCCTACGCCTAGCCGAGGCCGCAGCAATTAAAAACACAGTCTTCAGTGTTAATAGTTTCATAGAAATGGAACTAAGTGGTTCAAAAGGCTTATCACCTAGTACTTGAAGCACTAGCGATAAACTCCAAGACGGAATCACAGGAGGATTCCTTGGTCTTAGATTGCCCATGCCTTTAATTAATACATTCAATGTATTTACTTCATCACTTCCCCTCTTAGCCAAGCAAGGAATAACAGACATTAATGCTGACTTATAACCAGCAATAGAGTTAGGCTTGAGGCTATAGGCATCATAGAGGTGACAGAGGAAATCAGCTACTACTTGAATAGATGAATCCATTGGATCAATACATCTATTTGAGCACCATTCTGCAAATCTGTTGATTTTATAATTATATGCTCTGGAGGTTGACCCCCTCCTGGCTTTGGCCATAAACATGGCTGCTTGCTCAGAAAAGCCCTCCTTAATTCTAGATTCCTTGACAACATCCACGCAGTCAATCTGAACATTGACGGATTGTTGTGAAGGGCCTTGCCCTGGAAGATAATATCGTCCATCAGAGGCAGAGGAACCGGATTGCAGACCAGAAGGTCCAGCAGATCCGTATACCATGATCGGCTTGGCCAATCCGGGGCGATCAGAAGCACTTGGCATTCCTCTTGTCTGATTTTCTGAAGAATTTTTGGAATCAGGATTGCTGGAGGGAATGCGTATGCATACATTCTCCCCCAGCTGATAGCTAACGCATCTGTTGCGAAAGCGCTTGGATCCGGAATCGGAGAGACGTACGTCGTCATCTTCGCATTCTTCTTCGTTGCGAACAAATCGATGTTGGGTTTCCCCCAATGGTCGAACAGACGATCCGCCACACATTGATTTAGTTGCCATTCCGTGGGTAAAACACTCATCCTTCGGCTCAATGAGTCTGCTAGCAGGTTTAACCTTCCCGGAATATGAACTGCTTTCAAGGTAATCTGGTGATCCAGACACCAACAAAGCAGTTTCCATGTCATCATACAGAGACTGGGCGACTTCGTTCCGCCCTGGCGGTTTATGTAAGTCACAACTGTTGAGTTGTCTGAACGAATAAGAACAATCTTGCCCTGAACTTTCTGTAAGAAATGTTCCAGGCCCAGGACTACTGCTCTTAGCTCCAGTAGATTTATATGTTCCTGTGACTGTTCCAGATTCCAAAGCCCTGATATCGTGGATTCTTCCAGGCAAGCTCCCCAGCCCTCCATCGATGCATCTGTATACACAGTCACCTGAGGGTGGGGAGGGGTTAGCAAAACCCCCGGTAAGAGATTCTCTGTATTCAACCACCATTGCAGGTGGTGAATCAGAGGCGCCAACACTGACACATTCGAGTCCAGCGAACCTGTACTCTGGGTCCATTGTGTCATGAGAAACAACTGGATCGGCCGCCTGCGTAAGGCGGCCTGAGGAATGACTGGTTCCAACGAAACCATCAACCCCAGCATTCTCAAGTAAACCCGTGCCAGGACATGACGACTGTCGCACACTGACTGAATCAACGAGATGAGTATTTGAACTCTCTCCTGAGTAGGATAAACATATCCTGTCTCCAGATCGAAGAACATCCCCAGGTAAACAAACTTCTGGGATGGAGTCAGCTCTGATTTTGGGAAATTGATCATCCAGCCCAAGTCTGTGAGAATTTTCAAAACAATCTCCAGATTGGCGGACAAACTTTCCCGGGTGTGCGCTTTCAACAGCCAGTCGTCTATGTACGTGTGGACTGCTATGCTTCTCCTGCGGAGGTATGCTGTGATCGCAAGAACCACACGGGTGAAAACCCGAGGAGCCGTGGAAATTCCGAAGGGCAACACCCTGAATTCCCACTGTCTGCCCTGGAATGCAAATCTCAGGAAGCGACAGAAACTCCTGTGGATGGGGATGTGGAAATAAGCGTCCTTCAAATCTATCGACGCCGTCCACATCCCCCTCTCCAACCCCGCCAACACCGAGCGCACCGTTTCCATCTTGAAACTGGGCGTCTCGATGAACTTGTTCAATGGCTTGAGGTTGAGAATCGGTCTCCACCCCCCGGTGCGTTTTGTTACCAAGAACAGGGTTGAATAGAAGCCCGGACACCTTTGTGCCGGCTGAATAGCTCCTTTTTGTACGAGGGAATTTATCTCCTCCATACACAACCTTTGATCTGGATCTCTCGGAATGGGAGTCCAGACTGGCACCAGAGACAGTCGCGACGGCGGGCCTGTCATCCACTCTGGATGATACCCCACGGAAAGCCATCGCAAGACTAAACGGTCCTGAGTTAACCGTTCCCACTCTTGCATGTGGTCGGCTAGCCGGCCTCCCACCGGTCCACCTAGGGACCGCGGTGGACACAAGGCATGCAAGAGCGGCACTGTCTCCGTCGCCATACACACCGGCGTGGTCCTTACCGCGGTAAGCGCCCTGTCAGGAACGATAACCACGCCCAGATCCTCGCGCGACCCGCCCCGCCCCGCGCGCACCTCGGTGCACGGGCGGCTGCCTGGCTGACGGCGGCTGAGGAGCCTGCGCCCCCCTCACTGCTGGCCGAATCGCACGCGGCCGAGGCCGGCGCTGCGACGGCGGCTGGCCTCTGACTTGGCCAGCACCACCTCGAGCCTGCAGGGGACGATACGCAGGGGCCGCGGCGCGAACGTTAGCACGACGCAGCACCTCAAACTGTTCGCGCAGCGCCCTCTGGTTATTCACCAGGGTGACCGTCTCCTGGAGGTGGCGACATCCCTCACCTCCAAAAAGACCAGGACCCGTCATAGGCGTACGGAGTAGCCTATTATACAGGTCCTGAGACGGGCACAGATTGTCCAGGGCAAATGTGCGTCTTGCCCTGACACTCCTGGTCACCGCCCGCGTCATACAGTCCAGCGCCAGGTTAATACCATCCTGGATGGTTCGCTGGACCGCGAGCGGGCCTGGCTGGCGCGATGCGGATGCCGTTACTACCCCCTGTAACAGCTGGGAGACGTGGGACAGAGCGGCAATCGAAGCCCTCCCACTCTCCTCCGCATCACGCAACGCGGTATTCGCCGAACGCAACGCGTTCGCGCACAAGACCCCCGCGTCAGAACGGGAGCCTGGCCGCGTATCCTCACCCAAAGCCGCGCGGTCATCCACGCTGGGCTTGGGTACCACACCGTGTTAATGGACGACTCCGCCGCCTTGAACATGTCAACGACATGCTCCGCCAGCGGCAGAGAAGGCATAGCGTTAGCAGTTGGTTTCCCAGCTAACCACGGCGTGTGAACACGGTGGCTAGCCGACTGCTCCACGGGCAGATCAGGCCTAACGCTCACCAACCACTGGCAAGCGTCATACCAATCCTCCTCCGTGGCTAACTGCGAGCGCTCTACAAGACGGGGTCCTTCGTCTTCCTCCTGAGCGCAAGCAGCAGAGCTTGACGGCGGGTACGCTGATACACCTGGCAAGCCAGGGAAAACATGCGGGCCTGACAGCACCGGCATGAGAATATCACTGGTTTGACCAGGAGCAGGCACCGCGGTAGAGCGCGGGGTATATATAGCCCTACCACGGGCCCGGCCAGCACCAGCTACACTCTCGGCAAGCCGAGGTATGCGGTACCGCTGGCCATCAGCAGCGCCCTGGGCCACCACCCGAACCGCGGACCTTACTCCAGGGTGAGTAATACCGTGGAAAAAAGCGCCTGTATTCCCCGCGAGGGGTGCACAAACGTCTTCATCCATGTCCACGTCGTCAGACGGCGACCCTAGCAGGTAATCCTCATCACCCTGGTCAGAAAGATTAGACCCCGGGTCAGCAAAGAGAGCTAACCCGGGCTGACCAGGAACGGTGCCATAGGAGGTACTGGCCACCGCGGCGTGCGGATACCCCTGGACTGATAAGCAGCCAGCGGGTTCCAGCGACAACCGTCCACGGTCCCCTATCGGCGCGGCAATAAGCCTGCTGCCAGGGCCGCGGAACGCCCCCTCTAATGGGGCCACCTCTGAATCGTCGGACAACGGAAGCGGACTAAGGAAAATCGATCCAGAGGCGGGGATTACCTGCTCCGAAGCCGATGATGAGGACAATAAAGGATCTGGTCCAGGAAGCATGCCACGAAGCAACCCTGGAACCAAATCTTTTATTGTCCTCTTCATCTCTCCCAACATCTCGGTCCGGAAGGTCTCCATATCCACCGCGGACGAGACCTTCCCCTTACCCTTCCTACTTACAACCTCTCGTTTCCGCTTCTTCTTCTTCTCCTCCTCTACCACCTTGTCCGTCGCCTGTAAGCAGCACAAAAATTCGGACATTAACTCGCCCCCCCAGTGCTTACATATGTCACAATTAATCAATGGACCACAAGGGCTACATCGACAACACAGATGCGGCCAGAACTTTACATGCATAAAACGTCCACAGGACGCGCAACCCGGTCCCTGAAACAGGGCAAAGGACAAGGAGTATGAGCAACTAGTTAAGCTTAGAAACTCAATCCAACTCAAGGAGAAGGAAAACGATCATAAAGATCAATATACACCAAAAACCAGCATAGCGCTTGAATTGCTAATAAATACATAGCCAGCTGATTATGACGTCATTAATCCCTTGACAGGAAAAATTCGATCCCAACAAAACATCCAAGTGCAAAGACGAATTGTATGCTGAACGGATAAGTTGACTACACAACCATCAGATACATATAGATAACTCTTTTCTGGCAAAAATGTTAATTATCTCCCTTTGATTGTTTACAATAATTAACATCACCACATTATCAATAACTAGATACCTGACACTTTGTATAGACAAACCATCCAACGTGACGAACCGGAAACTCCACCATCTGCACGCCTCTTAACTCTCTCCACCTCAAGGGGAAGGAATTGGATCAAGAGGGCAAAGTGAGAAGACCTTTATACCAGGCCTCCAACTCACTGGACATAATTTTTCATTTGGTTAGATAACCTAACAGTGTTAGTAGGAAATGGAACCATGGTGGAGAGAATACTAATTCTCTGGTACTGTGACGTCACCACCTAGCGTCATACAGACCTGTGGACATAAACAGAAAGAGAAATTAGTCCTAGGTAGCACCGAGTTGATATAACCCAACCAACCAAGGCGCTTATCACGGTAAACGCGAGTCCCGGAAACACAATACACCGGGAAGAAAACTCGCTAATTTTACTAGAAGTCACCTGATTTAAAGGTCCTCCGTCCTCCTGTGGCGACGTATTCCTATCCGCCATCCAAAAAAGTGACTAACACTCCAAACAAACACCACTTAAACAGTTTAAGAGAGCGAAAAAGCTATTGAACAAAAAAACATGTGTGATCTCTTTGCCAATAATCTAGCAAAGAGGTAGTGCTAGTCTGCGCATGCGCGGTGGTGGGGCTGGCATCCGCCAGACTACGCTCTGACTCCCTGCCCAGTAGGGGCACCTAACTGTTTTAAATCTGAGTGTTTATTGAGTGAAAGCCAATATTTAGCAATATCAAAAGTATTAGGGAGGTAAGTATACTCTTGAAGTGAAAATTCTTGGTGGCAAATAACCAAAGTACAAACCATGTAAAAATATGCGGGGAAAAATTAAAAATCATTTCCATTATGATAGCGCACGGATGCAATGATGGCATAGAACAAACCTCAAAAGTTTTATTGAATTTGGATAAGTTCTCGATGAATTGAATGTACATTGAAAAACTGTAACAATTACCTAATTCTTGCTCCATGCCTAAGTGTCAAATGCAAAACCACTGATTGGTCTGTGTTGTCTATTTTGCGATGGAGCGTAGTTTACGCACAGTTTTGTAATCAGCCCTTGGAGTCTATGATCCAATGATCCTACCAAAAATGAACAATGCATGAATATGAGCATGTTAAAAAATTTCCTCTTGTTTTTCTAGCCACGTGTAGCGACTCAATTCATGAATCCATTTCCTCACTCAATCATGAGGTCATAATCAACTACGCGACATGTATACTGATGTCATAATCATGATGTCATGAAATATTCGATTAAGCTCGTCTTTAATGCTTAATAGTCCAACACAATGATGTACGAATTGTATGTTTTTGCTATTTAAGAAACTAGATGTTGAATATTTTAAAACTAATTTGACTGGGCTCAAATTAGTTTCAAAATATGCAACAGCTTACCTGTATAGTTTACTGGAAATTGATAGTCAGGGAGTTAAGAGATCGACCGATCACAACACGAGCGAGGTGTGGATGGAGCGTAGATAGATGGGCGGGGCATAGCTAAAACTGGAAAGGTCCATAAACAACCATATCCCTCAGTCACTCGGTCAGTCTGTCACAAAAGCATATTTGGGGCTGGCTTTTCAATACTGTTTTGCATACAGGTATCTACCTTAGTGTATACATGCATTGCAGACTTAAGATATGTAGCGTGAAAAGAGGCCCAAGGGCCTGTGACGCACACCTGGACCATTAACATTTGAAGCATTTGCATTTAAAAATACATGATTCGTTACATTAAACAAGATGGGAAAACAAATTTTCACAGGAAAAATCTACCAATCAAAATCCAGAATGGAAATTCTGGCGCCTATGATAATAGGATCATTTCAGCCAAGTTTGATTGAAATTGCTCAAAGTAGTAAGGAGAAGCAATTTGACAATTTCCTAGAAATTTGTAATAAAATGTAAGACTTTTAGCCCAAAAATTTGATGAATCAAAATTCTGAATGAAGGTTCTAAAGCCTATGATCATAGGATCCTTTTGGCCATATTTGTTTGAAATCAGTCACGTTGACAAGAAGCAATTTGATAATTTCTGGTAAATTTGTCATAAAATCTAATATTTTCACCCAAAAAATTGATGAATCACAATTCCGAATGGAAGTTCTGGAGCCTACCATGATAGAAGCCATCAAACCAAATTTGGTTGAAGTATGTCATGCACCTATTGGAGGAGTAGCATTTTGGCCATTTCCGGTAAATTTTTCATAAAATCTAAGATTTTCACCCAAAGTTTTTATGAATCAAAATTGTGTATGGAACACAATGGTAAGGAGAAGAAGCAATTTGACAATTTCCGGTACATTTTCCATAAAATCTAATATTTTCACCAAAGAAATTGATGAATCAAAATTCCAAATGGAAGATCTAGAGCTTATGGCCACAGGATCCTTTCAGTCAAATTTGGTTTAAATCGTTCAGAATGGTAAGGAGAAGCAATTTGACAATTTCTGGTACATTTTTAATAAAATCTAATTCACCCAAAAAACTGATGAATCAAAATTCCGAATGGAAGTTCTGGACCCTACGACCATTGGGTACTTACAGCAAAATTTGGTTGAAATTGGTCAAAATGCTAAGGAGAAGACGCATTTGGACAATTTCCGGTAAATTTTAAATAAAATCTAAGATTTGGACCCAAAAAATTGAGGAATCAAAGTTCTGAATGGAGTTCTGGAGCCTATGACTATAGGGTCCTTCCAGCCAAATTTGGTTGAAATCGGTCAAGTGGTTAATGAGGAGTAGTGTTTTAAAGCAAAAGTTGATGGATGATGGACGGTCGCCATGGCATAAACTTACTTGGCCCTTCGGATCAGGTGAGCTAACAATGGTACGTCAGAGGGACCTTAGTGTGACCTACTTTTCAAACTTTACCTACTGCTACAAAGATTCAACTAGGCTTGCGCGATTATGTGATTAAATCAAAAATCGTGATTATTTTTTTAATCCTGAATTTATATGATTAAAAATGAAATAATCGAATAATCGTGAATAATTCCACTGCACAAAATATTTCAAAATCTACCTTTTTTATTTACCTTTTGCTCAGCGAATGAATGTCCATTTGCAGGCCAAGAGAAGACTATTTTTGAAAATGTATCATTCAAAAACAGTCTTCTCTCGGCCTGCAAATGAACATTTCTAAACACCATTGCAACTTTCGTCATTTATATACCTTTGTTGTTATATCGGTGTAATTTGTAACCAGGCCACGTAATCGAGTAATCCCGATTATTCTTAAATAATCGATCACAATCAGTCAAAGTAATAACCGTAAAACCTAGATTCGACATTGTTAATAAAGGGCCTGTACTATACATAGTCAACTATATAGCACATAAATTCATTGACCCCAAACATGTTCAGGAAACAGTTATATCAATACCAGAAAATTGAACCCCGCACTCTGTTTCAGTTTCTAAGCATATATAATATGAGCGCGGCTTGCTCACTCTACATACCTCCAAGACCTTTCTCAATATACCATAGTGCTTTCTTGAGATCACATGTGCAGAGTTTCTGTCCATCCGGTGCCAGAAGCTGACAGTTATAGTATAATGGATGCAAGCGCACAGTGTAAGCTTTAGCAGCAGCTTTCCTACTATCACCATTCATGCTATTTATCTTTGTTTTCTGCTGACAAAATAACATTCAGTACAGGCCAGAAATACAATAGGTTGGTTGCCTCCATAACAAAATAGAACATACTAGTAAATATTTGCGAACATAATTTGATTGGAAGCCATTGCTGCCAATCAAATTAAGTCCAAAATATTCAACAGAACATTTCTTACATCGTGTTCAAAATTTGGCTAACTAACATGTTTCTTTTTTGGTTTTGGAAACATTATAACTTATTTATGATCTGTACTGGTACAACTTTAACCCTTAAATTCTTTCAAGAAAACTTATATTTTCTCATAGAAAATGTCCATTTACAGACCAAGAAGATTATTTTTGAAAATTTATCACCGGAATGACTGGCTCGGTTATCGAGCCAGTCATTCCAGTGATAAAATTTCAAAAATAATGTTCTTTTGGTCTGCAAATGGACATTTCTCAACACCACTGCAGAGGCCATTTTTGGCTGATATGAGTGTTAAAGGGTTAACACTGCTGATATATAACACATTGGCAATCTGTATAATATACATCAATTGTCACAATTTGTCAACCATTTAGAGGTTTTCAGATTTTGCAGACCTAGAATAAAATATTTTTGAAAACTTATCATTCATAAATGGCTTAGTTACTAAGCAAATCAATTCCAGTAATACGTCTCCTAAAATATTAGTCTTAGTCTGTAAATGAATATTTTTCCCAAGACTGCTATTGAAGCTATTTTTTGGCACAGTTTAACTATTACCCCTATCATGGCAAAGTCGGCCAGCATAGGCCAAGAGAAGACTATTTTTGAAAATGTATCACTGGGATGACTGGCTCGATAACCGAACCAGTCATTAGTGGTATATTTTCTAACAAGAGGCCCAAGGGCCTGTGACGCTCACCTGAACCATTAACATTTGAACTATTTGCATGAAATAGACATGGATAATTTTCGGAAAATCCAAGACGACCACCAAAATAATAGACCAATCCAGATTCTCATTTCACATTTTGAAGCCTACCGTCATAGAATCATTTGATTCAAGTTTTGTTGAAATCAGTCTATTGATTAAGGAGTACCATTTTTAAATGATTCCGGATAATTTAAAAAAAATCAAAAATGGCCACCAAAACATTGACATATCAAAATTTGGAATAAAATTTCTAGAGGCTACCACTATAGGATCCTTGCAGGAAAATTTGGTTTAAATTGCCCAAAGGGTTAATGAGGAATAGCGTCTGAAGTGAATTCCCATTTTCCGGAAAGTCCAAGATGGGCACCCAAAAAAATCAAGCAGTCAAAATTGTGTACACAAGTTCTGAAGTGTACCAGACTAGAGTCCGTCCAGCTGAGTTTGGTTGAAATTAATGAGGAGTCGCCCTTTAAATATCAAAAAAATTTCAGAAAATCCAAGATGGCCACTGGAAAAATTGATCAATCAAAATTCTGTATACAATACATGTTCTGAATACTTCCACCATAGCGTACTTCCAGCCAAGTCTGATTAAAATCGCCCAAGCAGTATAAGTAGTAGGCTTTTAAACGATTTCCAGTCATTGTTCGGAAAATTTAAGATGGCACCGAACAAATTAACCAATCAAAATTCTGCTTGCAAGCTCTGAGCCCCTAGGGCCCTTCCAGCCATGTTTGCTTGAAATTGTTCAAGCAGTTAATGAGTAGAAAGCCTTTTAAATGATTACCCAAAATTTTCAAAAAATCCAAGATGGCCACCGGAAAAATTGGCCAATCAAAATTCTGTAAAAAAGTTCTGAAACCTACCAGCCTAGTATCCTTCCAGTCAAGTTTGGTTGAAACTGTCGAAGCAGTTGATGATGAGTAGCGTTTTAAACTGTTTCCCGCCATTTTTCGGAAAATTCAAGATGGCCACCAAAAAAATTGTCCAATCAAAATTCTGTATCCATGTTCTGAAGCACACTACTCTAGGGTCATTCCCACTGAGTTTGATTGAAATCGGAGAAGTGGTTAATGAGGAATAGGCTTTTAACTGATTTTCAGAAAATCCAAGATGGCCACCAGAAAACAACGGATTTCCTTTTTCACGAGAGAGTTGATACTTACCACCCTGATACTCTATGATATTTCCCAAATATCGACCTAGCTTTAATAATACTCAGAATGAAAAAGAAACCGCCCCCCCCCCCCCCACTGGGCAGGTTACTCAACTGACAGACCAGCGGATGTGCGAGCCAAACTCGTGCATGCGCAGGGCTGTCTCATTCTATTCCAAAATATTGGCTGACATAATTGCAACATAAAACGCCGATAGATCGACCCTCTGTGGGGCAGAGAGGCCGGGATCATATCAGGGTGGTAAGTATTAACTCTCTCGTGAAAAATGAAATCCGTGATTTCGTTTATTTCACATCAAGAGTATACTTACCTTCCTGATACTCTATGATATAACCAGAATTTGTAAGAGAATTGGGTGGGAGGGAGGCAAAGGTCAGAATACCGGCTCATCCCTGGAAGAGCAAGCTCTTGCTTTTGGAGCACAAAAAACATCTGAAATTGCATATGGAAACACAATCAGGAAATGACTTGGACATCGGATAACACGACCGACGTTGAGAGTAATGACCGTAAAACATGCACTCCCCCACCCTCTTTTATAAAAAGAGGGAGCAATGACCTAAATGTCCTATATGCTCTCTATGTACTCGTGCTAAAGTACTATAAGACATCAGACGAAAGCTTCATTTCGTATACTCTCAGATGGAACCACAATGAACACAAACCATCACCATTTTAGTAAGGAATAAAAAATGTGACAAAAAATAACCATCACCAAATATAGGACTAACATATTTTGACGAGATTCCCTTTAATCACCGCTGGCGATGATAGGTACAGTACGGAAAAGCGGGGATTCCCCCACTAAATTGCACTGTGTGTGAGTCAACGGCCTTACATGTATGTACAATATTTACAAATATATACAGTTTAACATTTATGCAAAATCGATAAGGCAAGCGGATTTGACGTGTCACGGAGGGAATGATCTGTAAAACTAGACTCACAGTGCCATTGTGCTACTCACATAATGTCATCCACCGGTACTCCGTTAAACAGAGCCGTGCACGTCAGTACACCACGGACACTGTGAGTCTTGGCCATGTCAACTTGTTTCCCCAAGGTGGTCTTGGGGCAATGCCGGATGCATTCCACAATCCACCTAGAAATGGTATCTTTAGAAGCTCTCCCATGGGGTTCAAGATAGCCATAAAGCACTAGGGTCCGTCTGGCATTCCTGTGTACGTTGTTTATAATGTGTTAATGCACGGACAGGACACCAAGCCTTTGAATTAGGATCAAATCTAGTCAAAGTGGGTAAAACTATAGGCTGACCAGGATATTTTAAAGACTGGTTTTGCACCATAAAGTTAACTCTAGGTAGAAGGCTGAGGCCTTCCCCTGTAACCACAAAACGGTCTGGCTCTGCTGACAAAGCATATATTTCACTTCTTCGTCTGGCTGAAGCTGCAGCAATCAGAAAAACTGTTTTAAGCGTCAACATTTTCATGGAAATGGAGCTTAGTGGTTCAAAGGGTTTATCTGCTAATACTTGAAGTACTAACGATAAACTCCAAGACGGAATCACTGGAGGATTCCTTGGTCTTCGATTACCCATGCCTTTGTATTTAGATTACATACTTCATCACTTCCCCTATTAGCCAAGCAAGGGATAACTGACATTAAAGCTGATTTGTAGCCAGCAATAGAGTTAGGCTTGAGGCTATAGGCATAAAAAAGGTGCCAGAGGAAATTGGCTACTACCTGAATAGATGCATCCATTGGATTAATACATCTTTTTGAGCACCATTCAGCAAATCTGTTGATTCTATAATTATATGCTCTGGAGGTTGACCCCCTTCTGGCTTTTGCCATAAACATGGCTGCTTGCTCAGAAAAGCCCTCCTTAACTGCTGATTCCCTGACAACATCCATGCAGTCAACTGGAACATTGACGGGTTGTTGTGCAAGACCTTGCCCGGGAAGATTATGTCGTCCATCAGAGGCAGAGGAACAGGATTGCAGACCAGAAGGTCCAGCCGATCCGTATACCATGATCGGCTTGGCCAATTTGGGGCGATCAGAAGCACTTGGCATTCCTGCTGCCTGATTTTGTGGAGAACTTTTGGAATCAGGATTGCTGGCAGGAATGCATATGCATACTTTCCCTCCCAGCTGATACAAATGTAGCTAGCGCATCTATTGCGATAGCGCTCAGATCTGGAATCGGAGAGACGTACATCATCATCTCCGCATTCTTGTTCGTTGCGAATAAATCAATGTTGGGCTTGCCTCAGTGGTTGAACAGACGGTCCACCACTCCTTGACTTAGTTGCCATTCCGTGGGAAGAATGCTCATTCTTCACCTCAATGAGTCAGCTAATAGATTTAGCCTTCCCGGAATATGAAATACTTTCAGGGAAATCCCATGATCTAGGCACCAGCAAAGCAGTTTCCAAGTCATCATACAGAGACCGGGCGACTTTGTTCCACCCTGCCGGTTTATGTAAGTCACTACTGTTGTATTGTCTGATCGAACCAGAACAATCTAGCCCTTGACCTCTAGAAAGTGTTCCATGGCTAAGACTACTGCTCGCATTTCTAGCAGATTGATATGTTCTTTTGACTGATCCAGATTCCAAAGCCCTGAAACCTTGTCTTCTTCCAGGTAAGCTCCCCCACTCCATTGATACATCTGTGTACATTGTTAACTGAGGGTGGGGAGGTGACGTCACCCCCCGCCAGGAGATTCTCTCTTTTCATCCACCATTGAAGGTGGTGAATAAGAGGTTCCAACACTGACACCCTTTGAGTCCAGGGAACCCATACTCTGGATCCACTGTGTCATGAGAAATAACTGGATAGGCCGCTGGTGTAAGGCTGCCTGTGGAATGACTGGTTCCAAAGAAACCATTAACCCCAGCATTCTCAAGTAGAACCGTGCCAGGACATGACGTCTGTTGCACACTGACTGTATGACTGAGATGAGCGCCTCTCTCTCTCTCTCTCTCTCTCTCTCTCTCTCTCTCTCTCTCTCTCCCTCCCTCCCTCCCTCCCTCCCTCCCTCCCTCCCATCCCTCCCTCCCCTCCCTCTCTCGATTGAAGAACATGCCCAGGTAAACAAACTTCTGGGATGGTGCCAGCTCTGATTTCTGAAAGTTGATTATCCAGCCTAGATCTGTAAGCTTTCAAAACTATCTCCAGATTTGCTGATAGACTTTCTTGATTGTGAGCTTTTAACAGCCAGTGGTCTATGTATGTATGGACTGCTATGTGTCTCCTGCGGAGGTATGACATCACAGCTTGGACCACTCGAGTGAAGACCCGAGGAGTCGTTGATATACCAAATCGGAGAACCCTGAATTCCCATCGGCGGCCCTGAAATGCAAATCTCAGGAACCGACGAAAGCTCCTCGCAATGGGGATGTGAAAATAGGCATCTTTTAGATCTATTGATGCTGTCCACATTCCCTTCCTCAATCCTGCTAACACAGTTCTTACAGGTTCCATTTTGAAACTTGGTGTGAGGATAAACCTGTTGAGAGGTTTGATGTTGAGAATTGGTCTCCGCCCACCAGTGATTTTTTGTCACTAGGAACACGGTTCAATAATAACCGACATTTTTGTGCAGGTTGAATTGCGTGTTTTTGTATGAGGGATTGATTTTCTTCGTCTATACACAACCGCTGAGCTTGATCTCTTGGAATTTGTGTCCAAATCGGAACCAGAAACAGGTGCGATGGCTGGCTTGAAATCCAGTCAGGATGATAACCGACTGAAAGCCATCGCAAGTCCTGTGTAACCCGCTCCCACTCTTGCATGTGGAAGGCCAGACGGCCTCCCACGGATACACCTAAGGATTGAGGTGGACCCGAGAAGTGCAAGAGATGCCCTGTCTCTGGTGGTGGTCCTAGCAGCACAAGTGTTACCCTTCTGAGTGCCGCCCCATCAGGTTCGGCTCCCACAATCCCGCGCTCCTCTGCCAGCGCCACGCCTGGTGGGTTGCGCTGGAGGAGCCTGCTCTCCCCACCCCCTAGTTGGCTTACGCTGGCAGTGCCATGGCCAACGCTGCGTAGGTGGTTGGCCTCTGACAAGGCTACCACCACCTCTAGCCTGCTCGAACAAGCTCCCTGCGGAGCACTTCAAACTGCTCTCGCAGCGCCCTCTGGTTGCTCACCCGGTTTACGGTTTGTTGGAGGTGCAGGTATCCTTCACCTCCAAACAACACTGGACCTGCCATCGGCGTCCGAAGAAGCTGAGTTTACAGATCCTGCGAGGGGCACAAATTGTCAAGGGCAAATGTGCGCCTCGCCCGCAAACTCCTGTTTACGGATCTCATCATGCAATCCAGAGCCAGGTTAATGCCGTCCTGGATGGCTATCTGGACTTAAAGAGGAGAAGCTTGGCAGGCTACGGATGCTGCCACTCCCCCACTCCCCTGTAGCAGCTGAGAAACGTGGGAGAGAGTCAAGATGCCCCTCTCGTACTTTCCTCTGTGAATTTGCGTTGCCCAAGGCGCTAGCGCACAAGCGTCCCATGTCAATATTTTAGGAAGAGAATGAGACAGTCCCGCACATGTGCGAGTTTGGTTCGCACATCCGCTGGACTGTCAGTTGAGTAACCTAGTCAGTGGGGGTGGTTTCTTTTTAATTCTGAGTATTATTGAAGCTAGGTCGATATTTGGGATATATCATAGAGTATCAGGGTGGTAAGTATACTCTTGATGTGAAATTGACCAATCAAAATTCTTTATACATGTTCTGAAGCATTCCACCATAGTATCGTTCCAATCAAGTCTGACTGAAATTGCTGAAGAAGTTAATGAGGAGTAGCATTTTAAACAATTTCCAGCCAATTTTCGGAAAATTCCAAATGGTCACCGAAAAAATGGTCCAATCAAAATTCTGTATCCATGGTCTGAAGCATACTACTACTCTAGGGTCCTTCCCACTGCATTTTGATTGAAATCGGCACAGTGGTTAATGAGTAGGCTTTTAACTGATTTCCAGAAATTTCCAGAAAATCCAAGATTGCCGCCGGAAAAATTGACCAATCAAAATTCTGTATATAAGTTATGAAACCTATTAGCCTGGTATGCTTGCCACCAAATCCGGTTGAAAGTGCCTAAGAAATTAATGAAGAGTAGGGTTTTAAACAATTTTCAGCCTTTTTTCGGAAAATTCAAGAAGGCCGCTGAGAGAATAAACGAAATCAAGGATTTCTTTTTTCACGAGAGAGTTGATACGTACCTCCCTAATACTTTTGATATTGCTAAATATCGGCTTTCACTCAATAAACACTCAGATTAAAACAGTTAGGTGCCCCTACTGGGCAGGGAGTCAGAGTGTAGTCTGGCGGATGCCAGCCCCACCACCGCGCATGCGCAGACTAGCACTTCCTCTGACTAATTTATTGGCTGATACACATGCAACTATTAAGAGCCTGAAGACCGAGCCTCTGTGGGGTGGAGAGGCCGGGTCCGTATCTAGGGAGGTAAGTATCAACTCTCTCGTGAAAAAAGAAATCCTTGATTTCGTTTATTTCACATCAAGAGTATACTTACCTCCCTAATACTTTTGATATTGCCAGAATTCGACAGTGAATTCGGCGGGAGGGAGGCGAGGTCAAAAGACCAGCTCATCCCTATACGCTTTTCAGCGTTTAAGGCACTTAAACTTCTGAAACTGTATGAAAAAACAGTCAGGATTTGACTAACCATCGGATAATACCACCGATGTATGAGAGATGACCGAATGTCATATGCGCTCCCCCCCCTCCTTCCTGGGAGGAAGAGTCGAATGACCTCAATGTCCTATACGCTCTCTACGTACAAGTGCCATGTACTACAGGACAGAGACGAAAAAGCTCCATTTTCGTATACTCTCAACAATGAACCACATAAATACACAAAACCATCATCATATTAATAACTGGT